>OX424445.1:12117498-12168827 GCA_949152495.1 Lasius fuliginosus
GGGCAGATTCTCTCTGACGCAGGGCTCCAGCGTAACGCACATGTCCTTTGTAAAACCCCCTCCCAACGCTTCGCCACGCGCCAAGTATCATCGCGTTAAACATGTAGGACGTCTCTCTCACCGCGCTCTTACACTCGCGCCGATCTTTTTAATTATCTTCATTAATTGTATTACTTCATTAATTATAATTCGCATTTATGATCAACTTTATTAATTATTGTGAAGATATATATATATATATATAATATATATATAGAGAGAGAGAGAGAGAGAGAGAGCCAGAAAGCAAAATATAATAATATTTATTTAACTCACCTTTTTGCCAAGAAGTGTACTTGGTTTACAAAATTTCTTAACCACACATACCTTTTATACTCACATTTATTCCTTTTATACCTCTAAGACTAGTTTATTTTATCACAGTCTTTCTAGAAAGCAAAATATAGAATCGATTCTTTTCAGCAAAAGAATCGTTAATTGTCTTCAATAATTTTTAACTTTTACTTTAAGCCGTTAAAATGAAATGCTTTTTATATTATAATTTCAATTTCAAAAATAATAACACCATAAAACGTCTTTATATTAGAAATTCATTTAATACGTAAGCGTCTTACGTTGACGGACACCCTGTATACAAAAAGACAGAAATCGTGTTACCGACACTTCGTGCACATAGCACGGAACGCAACCGAAAATGTGCACATTGTGAGTTACCATTGAGAACATTCGTGGACATTGGCTACGTAGTTCAATGTGCACGTTTTCTATGTCCACAGAGGGCGTATCGCTTTCAGGGATCACCTAAAACCGGGCCGTGACGTCTCTCAGGCTTCTCTCTGTTTCTATATAGTCCGTCCATAAAAATTATGTACTTCGGTGGTCCCCTACGGAATGTCACTATCGAGATTAATCGAGATTATAGTCGATATAACAAGTCAAAGCCACGAGTTGTGCGACTGGTGACAAAATTGCGTAATTTGTTTAACGGGTTTAACGTGAAAATTAAAAACTTATAATTAACACTTGCAAAAATGCCTGTAAAATGCGCGATTCCTAAGTGTTTGAACATTTTAGGTAAAAGTAAGGAAATAAGTTTTTTTTGGTTAGCATATGAATCAACTTATACAATTATTCTTGTTAAAATAATGTAGAAATATATATATATATATATATATATATATATATACATACAAATAAAATATCACAAAATATTTTAGATTTCCCTTAAAAGATGAAAAGTTATTAGCAGCTTGGACTGCAGTTGTTCATATAAGAAATTGGAAAGCAACTGCATCCAGCAGAATTTGCGAATTACATTTTAAGCCATGTGATTTTTATGCTAATCCAAATACAAAAAAAAGAAATCTGAAGCCTAAGTCTATTCCTACAAAATAAACATTTCACAAAGAGAAACAATATTAAAAACAATCAATAATGATCCACTGCGAGAATTAAATGCACAAATAGATACATGTAAGTAGCATTGATTATTTAATTTTCAATTACATATCTTTTTTATTCTAAATTTTACTTACAAGAAATTTTAAAACCACTTAGAAAACGTCATATCTTAATAAAATTTATTCGCGAGAGAATAATTATTTATTGTTATATATGTACGCTATAAACATTTTTAATTTTTAATATACTATTATTTTATTGTACCGATAGTCTAATAAAAATAATTGTAATCTACAGAGAATTCGATATTGTATTCTCTATTTTTTGGTAAAATAAATGCATACTTTTAAAAAATATATTGAAAATATATATTGTTAAAGATGTAATATTCATTTTAAATTTCCAATTAATAATCCATATTTATTTCGCGAGAAGTACACAATTTATTAATATTTTTATATCTTAAGTTTTCCTTAATTTTTATATATTAAATATTTATTCAGTAGAATATTCATTTGTAAGAGGAAATTATAAATATTATAAAGAAAAATATGTTCTTACTGCTGTTTTATTACGCGTTTCATGTTGCTTTAGATATATTTCTTATTATTAATATTCAAAATCGATGTATTTTTATATCGAAAATCCTTAATAATTATTTGATGACTAAATAATATTATAAAGTAACTACAGATGGCGCCACTAGCAACCGCATTCCTTAGGAAACTACCGCCGCGTATACAGGGTGTTAAAAAAGTCTGGAAACTGTCGAATTTTTCATAAATTATGCATTTTAGAAAAAATTGTTTCAGACAAAAGTTGTAGGGCTTAAAAAGATCTATTTATTAGTCTTATCAGTTTGACCACAGGTGGCGATGTCAAGGTTACGTGAAGGTCACCTTGAATTTTTTAAATGGAATCACCTTTTTTTATTAAATATTCTTGTAACTTATTTCAAAAGCTTTCCAAAACACTATAATAAAATATTTTTTCATTAAGTACTTTTTGAGTTATAAGGCTTGAAGTTTGCAGTATTTTGACATAAAATACAAAATATCGTGTAAAACATTCAGTTTTCGATAATCTTACCTTAATATTTTTGTACATAGAATAATAAGACCAATCAATTAGTGTAAAAAAACACATAGTTGCTATTAAGAAAAAGTATGTAATTTGCAACATGCAGCTGCATACTTTTTTTGAAAGCAATTATGTGTTTTCTTTACACCAATTGATTGGTCTTATTGTACTATGCACAAAAATATTAAGATAAGATTACCGAAAACTGAATGTTTTACACGATATTTTGTATTTTATGTCAAAATACTGTAAACTTCAAGCCTTATAACTGGAAAAGTATTTAATGAAAAATAACTTAGTTATAGTGTTTTGGGAAGCTCTTGAAATAAGCTACAAGAATATTCAATAAAAAATAGGTGGTTCCATTTAAAAAATTCAAGATGACCTTCACGTTGAGATCGGTGGAACAGGTCACGACCGAGGAGATCTCATGCAACGTCAAAGAGGACAAGTTGGAGAAGGAGGCGAGCCCGGCGTTGAGCGGCAGGCCAAGGACGCCGAGGTACAGAGCTGTACAAAAGATGACCGAACCGAAGGAGGACGGAGTGCGGAGGATGACGACATTCCTGGAGCGGATTCCGGACTTCGAGGACTCGGACGAGCAGAAGAAACGACTCGATTAGTAAGTCGTGGGGATGTATAGTTTAAGGGGGCACTAGGTGCAGTCAGTTTAGTTTTAAGTTACACGTTAGTTAACTAGAGTGCAGAAGCACTGCCATTTAAGACTGTTTAGTTTCTATGTTCAGTTTTTGTTTGCACTTTAATGCACTTTGTCGAATTTTGACAACTAGAGGAAAAATAAGGATTTTAAGTTTATTTTGAGTGCAGGTGTAGATCAAGTGCACTTTGCAGTAGTATGTATCTACACTTTTTCGTATTAAGAACAGGTACGTAGAGTGCAAGGTCATGTGCACTTTCCGGTTGCAGTTATCTGCACTTTGTTGTACTTTTCACTATAGAATAAGTTTTTTTATGTTATCACATGGCTCGAATAAGAGATGACAATTTTATGTTATTTATTGTTTTATTTAGTCTATATTTTATTGATGCGTATGAAAACACGATGGCCAGCGGGTCGAGTTTTAGTTTGTAAGATCACCGGTAGGTGGCGGCTAGAGAAGGAGTGGGGATAGCCCTATAAGTCGAGGAGCGCAGAGCGCCTCGAGGCCTTTCGTGGATAGCTTGCGATAGAGTTAACATCGCGAGTCTTTAGTCAGTCTGGTCCGCGGATACTAAAATTGATAAAAGTCTAATTATCAAGTCCGTGTTTTCTATTTAACGTTTAATTTGTGCGATTAAGTCGTCGCGTAGTGCGATTAAGAGACCATAGCCTTGGTTTCGGACATTGTAACGCGAGATTGTACGTGTGAGCATATATGTGATAAAATATTCAAATATATTTTATATTTTACAAAGACCTAGTGTGGTACCTAATAGTTACCTACCAAAGTTTTCCAAATTCCCACGAAGTTCTAATTTCCCTGGTGAGAATCGAGGCGGCTTCCTTAAGTGCGGTAGCTGAATAATCCCTCGTTGATCTGAAAAGAAAGAAGGGACGGTTAGTGCGGAATTTCTAGGAATCGGTGAAACTGCGTCGTAGTCAAGACGTAGTAGATATTGCGTCATCGGGAATCGTGTTGCGACACGTTCAAGCGGCGGCCATCTTGTCGACGTCGAGAACAAAGGATTGCATCAGCCGAGCGGCAGCCATCTTGACGACCGTTACAACGGGACAAAGGGACTGCGTCACGAGGTCCGAGACGAGAGAATCCTTGTTCGTAGTAGGTGAAACGAACTGGCGACCGTATATTAACAGAGGTAAGAGAACCTTTAACGTTGACTGTAGCTTAAGTCAATCGGTTGTCCGGTCACAACGTAACCTTGGTCACCTGTGGTCAAACTGATAAGACTAGTAAAGAGAACTTTTAAAACCCTACAACTTTGGTACGAAACATTTTTCTCAGAAACGTTTCGCTTTTGAAATATTTGACCGTTTCCAGACTTTTCTAACACCCTGTATAGTACATCGTATATAAGGACATGCGATAAGGCACAGTTAGCAGTCTAGTATATTATATAGAAGTCTGTGGGAATATTTCATAGTAGCACACTGACCGCGTGACAAGGAGAGATGTATGCGTCATCTTTTGCTCTCTTGTTTTGTCTCTCTTGCATCGCATATGTAGTAGCGTCCGTGTAGGCACACATCGATATGTTGAGCACACGGATGCGATTGTTGGGAGATGATTGATGTTAGACAAGGAGCGACAATCGCGTGCTATCCTTGTCCCTCTACTGCGCTAATGCTACAAACAGCATCGATAGCTATCAGAGCTGAATATATCGCTCTATCCGATATGCCGACAATACTTTTTGGCCTCTTGTGGCAAAAAAACAGGCGTCCATTTTTTATAAATTTTATATTCACATATGCGTATATGTACGAGGGTAGTTTGAAAAGTTCTCGGCCTGACACAGAAATAGTGCCACAACACTTTAATTGCTATAATTTCTAACAAGTTTGATTCTACAGAGGACATACCACAAAGTTTCAAACAGATTCGTTCGACAGTTTGTTTGTTGTGCTTGAGTAAAACGGGCAAGGTTTGATACTTCTCAAAAAATGGATAAAATCGAATGTCGCGCAGTCATAAAATATTTTGTTTTAAAAGGACTAACACCAACAGAAATAAAAAACGAGCTGGATTCTACTTTGGGAGACACTTTTCCATCATTTTCAACAGTGAAGAAATGGGCTGCTGAATTTAAACGTGGTCGTTCATCCATCTTTGACGATGAACGTTCAGGCCGCCCAAAAACCGCCACGACTGAGGAAATCATCGAAAAAATCCACGATAGCGTGTTAAATGATCGACGAGTGAAAGTGCGTGAGCTTTCTAACATTGCAAACATTTCACTAGATCGTGTTCACAACATTTTACACGAACATTTGCATATGAGAAAGCTCTCAGTGCGATGGGTGCCGCGTTTGCTGACGGTAGATCAAAAACGCATTCGAATGAACATTTCTCAAGAGTGTTTGGACATGTTTAAACACAATTCAACTGAGTTTTTGAGACGATTTATTACGGTCGATGAAACATGGATTTATCATTACACGCCGGAGACGAAACAACAATCCAAACAATGGGTAGAAGCAGGTGGAAGTGCTCCAAAGAAGGCAAAAACAGTTCCGTCAGCCGGAAAGGTGATAGCGACTGTTTTTTGGAATACGCAAGGTGTGGTGCTCGTAGACTATTTAGAAAAAGGCAAAACCATCAATGGAGAGTATTATGCAGCACTGCTGGAACAACTGAACGATGCTATTAAGACCAAACGTCCTCATTTGGCAAAGAAAAAAGTGCTTTTCCATCATGACAATGCACCCGCTCACACGTCTTCAATTGCAGTTGCAAAACTTCATGAATTGCGTTTCTAATTGCGCTACCACACGCACCGTACTCACCGGATTTAGCCCCCAGTGACTTTTTTTTGTTCCCGAACATGAAGAAATGGCTCGCTGGAAAAAAATTCACGTCAAATGCGGAGGTCATCGTTGAGACGAATGCTTATTTTGAAGAGTTAGGCAAATCGTATTATACTGAGGGTATAAAGAAATTATTAATGGTTAAGAGTATCGCAAAATAATGCAAGAACAAGAAAGAGAAGTGATGTTATATTGAATAAAGTTAGGTTATATTAGCGAAACTGAGCGAATGCTTTTACGCTTAAGTGAATCTATGCATTATCAATTAACATATTTCTCATAAATGAATAGTTGGAAAATAATTATTATAGAAGCATTGAGGGAATATTTAGAAATTTTGGCTGGCCATGTTTTCGATAATGATAAGCAGGTAATTATACGCACGAACGCGCATTCATATATAATGTTTATTTATATATTGTATATAAAAATGTAATTAATGCATAATTAATATTTTTAGGTTATCTTTTATAAATGTCTAAGCAATGAGTTGCATGTTTATGTTAATGTAGTAAAATAAATCTTGTAATTCTACTAAAAATATCATAAAAACAACAACATTGAATACAAATTTTATTAATTGACAGTATAAATAATATAATGATAAAATCATATTGCACTTCTATAGTGTTCACAAACATTTTGCGGATCAAGAATTACTCGCAACTTTTGGTTCTGGAAATGTGAATGTTTATTTTATATATAAATATAATTAATGCATAATTAATATTTTTAGGTCACTTACGATTGACTAAGCAATGAGTTGCATGTTTATGTTAATTCTATCAAAAATATTACATATACAGTTGAATTAAAAGCATCGGAGATAGAGTCTGAAATAAAAATATTATACATTTGTTAAAGAAGAGATATAAGGTAATAATTTTGTTTATAAATTACATAATAAAGGTTATTTATTTTCTTGGACTAAATACTTTAAGGACAAGATTTAGGGCCATTGCACAAGCTTTTCTGTAACACGTTACGTTATGTTAAGTACTGACTGTAAACTTAGATTCGCATGTTACCTTAATCTTCAGTCAACGCACAAAGAGAATCCTAACATAGCAAAAATATTACTACGTTATGATTTTCTTTGTGCGTTGACTGAAGTTTAAGATTACATACAAATCTAAGTTTACGGTTAGTACTTACAATTAATGTAACATAATGTATTACGCAAAAGCTTGTACAGTGGCTCTTAGTTTATTTATAATGGTTGAACTTATTTTTTTAGCAATGAGAAACGTCAACGTGGAAATTGATGATTTATTCGGATGGAGCTGTCTCTTGCAATATAATGTTATCGGAGAGCATTAGAATATCTGTCACTGACAAAAGTAGTTCAAATTTGAATTAAAATGAGGAGGAAGAGTCAGTTAATGATGTTGAATTGCAGATTTTATTGGAGGATTATATAAAAGTTCATAATAATTTGGCAGCTGTATTGATTAAAACAGAAGCTTACGATGCAGTTTTAGAAAATATAAAACATTTTGAGGTGTCAACCACAAAACATGAAACCACTATTTAGGAAAGGTATTGCAAAAGTCTTAATCTTTAATTTACTATTTATATATATTATTGATTTATATTTTACATATGGAAAATTCAAATATGTGTATATGTATTGTGCATAGGAACAATATTGATTCAAAGGGGAATATGAAAAAGCTTATGCAATCTCTCTCTTTCTCTCTCCACTGAAATTTAAAAATTAAATCCAGAAATGGAGATATTTACTACTGAATTAATGACCTTAAAGGATAACATTGCTAAAGACACAGAAAACGAAAAGCACTTGTATCGTAAAATGTTAGGTTTAGTTTAAGATACCAAAAATCTATCAAAGAATATAAAAGCAGATAATAAAAGTATTATTAAGTACATAAATACATACATATATACACATATATACATATGTATATACATATGTATATAAAAATTTTAGAAAGACGGATTTTTAGTTTTCAACTACACATTTTACGATATAGATGCTTTTCTTTTTCTGCGTCTTGAGCAATTTTCTCTTCTTTAAGATCATTAATCCTTTAAGATCATTAATTCTTTAAGATCATTAATTTTGCAGTAAATATTTTTATTTCTGAATTCAATTTTGAATCAGTAGAGAAAGAGAGAGAGAGAGTGTGTATGTGTTGTATAAGCTTCTGCATATTCCCCTTGAGTCTCAATATCCTACGATACGCACAATACATATACACACATATTTGAATTTTCCATATGTAAAATATAAATCAAGAATATATACAACTTATTTTAAAGAAAGATTAAGTATAGTAAATAAAAGAAGATTAGGACTTTTGCAATATCTTTCCTAAATAGTGCTTACACATTTTGTGGTTGACGATTCAAAACATGTTTCACGTTTTCTAAAGCTGCATCGTAGGCTTCTGTTTTAATCAATGTAACTGCCAAATTATTATGAACTTTTATACGATTCTCTAATAAAATCTACATTTCAGCATCACTAACTGACTCTCCCTTCTCATTTTGATTCAAAATTGAACTACTTTTGTCGATGACAGATATTCTAATGCTCTTCGATAACATTATATTGCAAAAGACAGCTCCATCCTAATAAGTCATCAATTTCCACGTTGACGTTTCACATTGCTTTAAAAAAATATTTAACCATTATGTCAAAAAAAGTTAAATAGACTGTCTTGTCCATAAAGTATTTAGTCCAAGAAAATAAATAACCTTTATTATATAATTTATAATCAAAATTATTACCATATTTTTCTTCTTTAATTAATGCTTAACATTCCTATTTCAGGCTCTAACTCTAATGCTTTCAATTCAACTGTATATGTAATATTTTTGATAGAATTAACATAAACATGCAACTCATTGCTTAGCCATTTGTAAGTGATCTAAAAATAATAGTTATGCATTAATTACATTTATGTATTAAATATAAAGTAATATTCACATTTCCAGAACCAAAAGTTGCGAGTAATTCCAGATCCGCAAAATATTTGTGGACACTATAGAAGCGATATGATTTTTCATTTCATTATCCTTTATGAAGCCAATTAATAAAAACGTGTTCAATGTTGTTATTTTTATGATATTTTTAGTGGAATTACCACAAGATTTACTTAAGTACATTAACATAAGCATGCAACTCATTAATATGTTATTGGTAATGCACATATTCACTCAAGTGTAAGCATTCGCTCAGTTTGTCTGTTATAATCTAACTTTGCTCAATATGACATCGATTAAAAGAAATTATCTTCTAAATTCTCTTCCTTGCACTATTCCGCGATACTCTTAATAACGTTAATCACTTTATCACTTTTTTTCTTGTGTTGCACTATTTCGCGATATATAAGCATATTTAATAAATTATTATGTCTGACAATAGTCTACAAAATTTTATTGGTATCCTTAATATCCTTATTATCCTGATTTGATCCTCTATTCTTAAAATTATGAAATTTTCGTGCAGCTACACACGTATGAATAAGTGAAAGATATACCAAAAAAAACCTTACATAGGTAAAAAAATACGCTAAATATATAAAAATTTCTCAGCTTGTATATAATAAAGAGTTAAAATAAATTTTTACAAAGAGCATAATATCCTATTAAAAGAAATCTTAGAAAGGTAAAAAAATACGCCAAGTATATAAAAATTTCACAACTTGTATGTAACATAGAGATTAAATAAATTTTTACAAAAAGCAGTGATATCCTATTAAAAAAACCTTACAAAGGTAAAAAAATACGCCAAGTATATAAAAACCCTAAAAAACTTAAGAAAGTTTAAAAAAATGTTTACTCCTAAAAAAACTTATAAAAATAATTTTCCTCTAAAGAAATAACCTTAAAAAATAATAAAATTTGAAAAATAATTTTCTCTTCAAAAGTATTCTCTAGAAAATAAAAAATCAAAACTAAACATGAAATCAATAATTTGCCAAGTATTTAGAAGCAATTCAATTTGTGAGGGTTTGAATTAGTATTTGTCATAAAATCAATCTTGCATTTAAAGAAATATAATACATAAATTTTCTCCATGAAATCAAAACGCATTTTATTATTAAGAAAAATTTATTTTTAAAATAAGTTTAATTTTGTATGATAAATGTTTTGATATATAAAATAGCATTATTATGTCACACGGATTTTATTACAAATAGTAAAATATAAAACTATTTAACCTCCACTGCGCCATGACGTTGATCACATTGATTGTCAATTTTAAATATAAAAGTGTCCTGTGCTACAAATTGATCGAAGTGTTTGAAATTGCTGTTTTGAAATTAATCATAAGCTTTGCCAAGTAGGTCCGGAACTAAAGGGGTTAAGACACAAAGACATACAAAAACTTGGCGTACCCCGGTCGCATTATTATTACTAAATATTTAAAATTAAGGTTCGCGAATTATATATCTGAAATTAAAATTTGCAAATTATTATCAACATGTTAATGTTATTATTAGCAAACATTTAAAATTAAGGTTCGCGAATTATGTCTGAAATTAAAATTTGCAAATTATTATCAGAAATTATTATGAGTAATGCGACCGGGGCACGCCAAGTTTTTGTATGTCACTTTGTGTCTTAACCCCTTTAGTTCCGGACCTACTTGGCAAAGCTTATGATTAATTTCAAAACAGCAGTTTCAAACACTTCGATCAATTTGTAGCACAGGACACTTTTATATTTAAAATTGACAATCAATATGATCAACGTCATGGCGCAGTGGAGGTTAAATAGTTTTATATTTTACTATTTGTAATAAAATCCGTGTGACATAATAATGCTATTTTATATATCAAAACATTTATCATACAAAATTAAACTTATTTTAAAAATAAATTTTTCTTAATAATAAAATGCGTTTTGACTTCATGGAGAAAATTTATGTATTATATTTCTATAAATGCAAGATTGATTTTATGGCAAATACTATTTCAAACCCTCACAAATTGAATTGCTTCTAAATACTTGGCTAATTATTGATTTCATGTTTAGTTTTGATTTTTTATTTTTTAGAGAATACTTTTGAGGAGAAAATTATTTTTCAAATTTTATTATTTTTTAAGGTTATTTCTTTAGAGGAAAATTATTTTTGTAAGTTTTTTTAGGAGTAAATATTTTTTTAAACTTTCTTAAGTTTTTTAGGGTTTTTATATACTTGGCGTATTTTTTTACCTTTGTAAGGTTTTTTTAATAGGATAACGTAATTCAAACTAACTAACTGCATTTAAAGAACCAAGTAAATTAACTGCATTTAAAGAACCAAGATATTTAGCAACCTTTTCATTTGATAAGTGTGTAAAGATAGGATCTTCGTGTACAGGTGGTAATTGAAGCAAATCTCCAAATAAAAGAATATGTTTCCGACCAAACCAACCATCGTCGCAATCATTAGTGTCAAATATTTCAGATAATCGAAGATGTATATACATTAAAGTCAAATTAGATATCATTGACACTTTATCAATTACAAAAAGAATAACATTTTTAAGATCTGCTCGTAAAACTTTCAACACATGATCAGATAGTGGTTTATACTTAGGAGTTTGACCATGTTCAACGGGTAATTGAAGTAATCTATGAACTATGTCAAACCATCTATATTAAATGCTGCAATACCAGGAGGTGCTGCTACAGCAGTATCTTTATTCAAATTTTGCTTTATTCAGCATTTAATAGTCTTGATTAAGAAACTTTTTCCAATACCACCTTCTCCGCTAACATATAATCGTAATATTGATTCATCTGATTCTATAATATTGATAACTTTATTAAACACTCGTTTTTGATCAGTATTTAATTTTGTTATCATTTCAGATACATCGATTTCTCGAATTACTTTATCACCAAGATCTTTAAAATCTTGCATTGCTTCACCAGCCTCTATATTTTGAACACCTATCGGATTTTCAGGATCATCCTGAGACTGCTGTTTTTGTAAATCATCATCTAGACATTGCTGAACTAACTGTTTTGCAGTTTCGAAAACTTTTTGCAATTCTTCTAATCTTTCATAATATTGTAATGGTTCTACAAGATGCAGTTTTATTTTATGAAACGCTTCGGCATAGGTATCGCATTCACTTCTGAGATCCTCTAATTTTCGCCATGGTTTAAACATAAGCAATAATGAAAAGAAATAGTTTTCCGGTTGTGTATTAACATTATATCTATAGTGATTAATAAGATATCCACGCTGTCGCCGTTTAATATAATAACCATTATTTATTTTATAATATTTAATATTTTTATTTTTCGGTTTTATCTTCGAGATATCATACCATTGTGCAAATTCATAAAGAGACGTATTTTCTAACTCATTTGGTCTATGTGGATAATGATCATCTATCAAAGATGGATAAAATATATTTGTAGATTCAGCATCAAGAGCTTCAATTTCTTTGCGATTTTTTAATTTCCTATATCGAATTGGGTTAACATCTAACCATCTGATAGTTGTATTTTGATCAGTTCCATACAAAAAAATACCTAATAATGCATCAGCAGCTTCGAGAGCTCCACATTCCCTATTATTCGTAAATCGCAAAGCAATATTCCAAAGATAAGACGCTAATGATTTGTGTTTATTATTCTTACTATTAAGAATAGTTTCAGATAATTCACTTTTTCCTGCTTTATTCATATATTTAGTAATGTACCAGGTAAGCAGCGATGATTTTTCACCAACAAATTGTATATCCATATTACCTTCCCATACAGTAAAAAGAACAGAATTATAATCATTTATATTAACTTCGTTATCCATTCGAAGAAGATCATAAAGTCTGCTTTTATGTTTCAATTGTTTTCTTCTTGCTATCGAAGTTGCTACATCTCTCATATTCAAAGTTTCAGTAACAGGGCGAGGAAATCCAAAACGGCACCGACGAATAACTTTACGTCCTACTTTTTTAGAGCGAAGACAATAATCGTTATGTATATGTCGCTGATGCGTATTAACACGCCTGTACAATAAGGGCGAAATATTTTGATCCGGCATTTTACAGCTTATATGTTGTACAATAAATTTAGAGACTTCTTCAATAGTAGATTCGCCGAAAATCGGTGCATTTTTAACCTAAATTAATAAGTGGAAATGTTGTATACCTCTGCCTGGGTATTCTCGTCGCCAGAAGTAATACATTACTTCTCCAATTGGATGATCTTCAGAGGTAATAAGGTCAAGCATTACTCGAAATTTATTATCGAGAAACCTAGATGTTGATACAGGATCTCTAGCAACGAGTACACTAACGGATAAAGAAACGTCATGCCATCCATTTACTTCACGAACATATTCACCTAAATCTTCCCATAACCATTCACTCGGACTTAGTGTTAAAAACCATGTCGCAGGCCCATAATGTTGCGTTATACAATTTAAATCGCTTCTCGGTTTACGCCAATATTGTTCTGTATTTCGAAGTGTTGAAAATATTGTACTCAAATTAGATTCCAACAATTCTTTCGACATTGCGTCTAAGTATTCTGCAGCTGTATAACGAACTCGCGAATTAGTTACATTCATTTTTAAAAATTCTACGACTTAATTGACGTATATTTGTATCGTTCAATAAATGAAATAAATATTGTTGATTTAATCTATGGATGTTTAACTGTGGATGTTTAGATGTCAATCGACATTTAATAAATTCATGATCATAAAGTTTGACTTTCCTAGTCTCATGTTGTCCATTAATACCAAAAGGATATATATCTGAAAAACACATCAAATCTAAATATTTTTCACGATTATTCAAAGGCAAATCCTGAATTTTTAACATTTGATATAAAGTTGTTGCAGTTTTATTTGCTTTCTTTTCATATAAAGGATATATAGTATATTGTTCATAATAACTATCATCTTCATCAGTAATTTGAGTTAGCATTGCTTTCTGTTGATTTTCAACTTCCACATCATTTTTCGTCTCATCTATCGATTTATTTAATAGCTCAAGTTCGTCATTCGATGTCTTTGTATTATTTTCTGTTTCTTCCATTTGGAATTCTGAACGTCTTAATTTTGGCAAACATAATTCACTGTGATCATTTGGCAATATAATATGAGAATATAAAGCATTGTTGCGCTTTAACCACATTAAAGTGTCGAATACTTTTTTCACATCAACTATTTCTTCCCAAATAATCTTTGATTTTGTTGGAATACTTCTAACTAAAATATAAAATTCGGGATTCATATCTATTGGATCAGTAATAGAACATAACTTATTCAATTCTTCTCCTGTAATGGAAGCGGTAAATGAAATGTTCTATCTTTAACTTTTTGTACCATTTGCCTTTGAGGCAACTTTTTATTAATAACAGTTCCCATTTTGAAGATAGTTTGAAATGCTTTAGCTCTTTGTATAAGAATTTTTTCAAATGTGTTAAGAGATGATATTACTTCAGGCACATTATCTGTGAAGAGATTATTCAAAATGCAATACGCAGGCATTAGACCGTTACGAAATTTGCTTATACAATAATTACATATATATTGCGCATTAATTTTGTGTCGTTGTATATGTGCCATTAAATTTCTCCAAAATTGATTATCTATTTGAAGACTATTAACTTTAAAAACATTCCTTTTATAACAATCTCTCACATGATATGCAATTATGTCGTGGCGTGTCTACTGAGCGTTTAACAAAGGCCTTAAACGCTTTATGATGTTTAAAAATAATATCATCATCGCTCAGAATTGTATTAATTTGTTGATGTTTGTACATATCAACTTTTTCTTGTGCAGAAATTACAGTTTTATTTAATGTATTCAAGTCAGCATGAATTAATGCTTTATCTATATTTTCCATTTTTCGATAAAAACTAATAAGTTGATAAATCAAATCTAATATATCTTACTTTTGGAAAATGAGGTGATAATAATTGAACTGGAAGAAACATTCCTTTACAAAGTGTTAAATCAATATAACAATAATGCGTATGACCCAATTTTTCATTTGAAATCTTAGTTTTCAAAGTACATTCATGAATACTTTTTATCAATTTTGGTACATTCTTTAAAGTGCATGTATTTATAGTTTCGAGAAACTTTTGATAACGGCTAATTAACGGATTTTCAATTTTATATAAAGTATTGCATAACCACAATTTTTTTGTTTGTCCTTCTATTAACGGTAATATATTTACAACTTGTCCTTTTGCATTTATTACTAAAGGTTCCGATGAAATTGTATCGTGATATGTAGAATCAATAAAGTAATTTTCGGAAGAGGCTGTATGCTTAGATATATCACATAATGCATGTAATTTTTCATCAATTGTAGAATATTCAGCCACAAGAGTTAAACTCACTTCTGATTTCTTTTTAATTAAAGTTAACATTTTGTATAAGTTGCGAATATGACTGTTTCTAATATACATACACCAACGTACAATTTTTTCAGCTTCTAATTGTTTTTCAATATTACCTTTAATATTAAGTTTATTTACAATATCTTTTATTTTAAATATTTCTAAAGAATTACAAATTTTTATAGAGAGAGAGAGAGAGAGAGAATTTCTCGACCAGAACTTTTCATATTTTTTAGTAATTTTTTGGGTAACAGTTAGATTTTTTATTTCAAATACAGATTTTGTACTTTTTCTCAAATAATATCGCTTGTTATAAAGCCATTTATGTTCAGGATTTAATTTTTTTTATCGATCTCGTTCATGCTGAAAATTTTTTGAATAATAGATACGCTTTTGTGCCCGCTTATTTTCTAAATCTGCTTTATATCGATTTCGTCTTTTAAGACATTTATCTTCTGAATTCTGTTTACAGCAATTGCGCTGTTTAGTGCGTTTATCTTCTAAGTTCTGTTTATATCGATACCGCATTCGAGAGCGTTCATTTTCTAAATTCTGTTTATATCGATATCGTTTTTGAGCGCGTTTCTCTTCTATGTTCTGTTTATATTGATCATGCCGTGTAGCGCGTTTATCTATTAAATTCTGTTTATATAGATCATGTTTTTAGTACAATTACTCTCTAAATTTTGTTTATCCAGATTATTTTCTAAAACTTGCATGTAGCGCATTCGCTTCTTGATGCATTGATTTTCCAAATCATACTGACATTCTCTTTTATTAATATTTTCTAACTGAATATTATCTCCAGATAGAAAACGTTTTTGAGCGTATTTATTTTCAGAATCTTTATTTATATAAATTTGTTCGTGAATTGTAATACTATTTGTTTCGTCATTACTACCCAAATTTTTAATACTATTAATTTTCCATTCAATATTATTTTTAATATGTAACTTTTGAGATTGATATAAATGAATTGCTTCAATTTCTCTTGCTTTTATTACTCCTAATGGAAGCACCTCCTGAAGAGCATATTGTGGATCTTGTGGAAAATTCTCAATAACATTACATTCAAAAATTTTTATTAAATGCAAACGCATTAACCTATGATTATATTTTATTTTTTCAGGCTTAATATTAAATAATAATGAAATAATTGCAAAAGCTATTGCGTAAACACCACAATCGTTACTGTTTGGAATTGCACAATCATTACCATTTGGTTGATGTTGCACAGTTGGAAATTTTACAGAATACTTTTCGAAATTATATGTTGGGAATAATCTTTTCAAGAATTCCTCATGATACTTATGTAATTTCTTAGTATTTAACGAATCATAAATAAATATATTTTTTCTATTATAGTAACTGCATACCCAATGTCCATCATATAAACTTGAAAAACTATGTAATATTTGTATATGTTTTTTTATCTTTTGGCACAGGTTGAATAGTATCAAGACATTGTATTCGCCATGTTTCAACAGGTCTATAATCTGAACAAATTTTTAAAAGATGGTTGAAATGTTCCATATGAATATCAGTTAACCATTCGCCTCGAATAATTATATCTTTTTCTTTAGGCAGCATAGCTGTATGTGTATTTGTTTTTACAGACATTTTATATGATATAAATATTTACGATATAAATATTATATTATTTTATGAAATAAATATTTTATATAACAGCTTTTTGCAAGCGTACAGCAGCCGCTTTTTATAGGTGCACAGCAGCCGCCTTTTACAGGCGCACAGCAGCCTTGTGTCGGCGCACAGCAGCCGCTTTTTACAGGCGCACAGCAGCCTTGTGTCGGCGCATAGCAGCCGCTTTTTACAGGCGCTCAGCAGCCTTGTGTCGGCGCACAGCAGCCGCTTTTTATAGGCGCACAGCAGCCTTAAAAATAAAAAAAATAAGAAAAAAATTAACCCACCTCCCGAGCTCTTCGTCACTTGTTACCACTGAAATAATCTGAAATAATAATATACACAATAATCTATAACAATATATTAATAATCATCAATAATTATGTTTCATACAAAAATTGTAAGGTTTTAACGCATTACATAACGATACTGATATAATTTTGAATAGCGTTGTCAAAGTCACATAAAGATCACCTTAAAATTTTTAACACTTAGGAACTCCTATTTTTTATTACATATTTTTTAAATTTATCTCAAGGACTTTTCAAGAGAGAGAGAGAGAGAGAAAGATTAACTTTCGAAATTATAATAAAATCTTTTTCCGTTAAGTACTTTTCGAGTTTACAGAAATTTGAAAGTTTCAATATCATCAACCTTAGCATTACTTAAGAATCGTATGAAATTATGATTACACAGTCAAATATGCATCTATCTATAATGTTTATCTATATATACATACACATAAATATAAAAGAAATATAAATCTAATCGTGTATAATCTTCACGCGGTACATTTTGGATAATGTCAACAATTCGAAAATTACCTTAAACAAACTACAAAAATATGTTATAGAAATAGAGGTTCCCATTTAAAAACTTCAAGGTGATCTTTAACATGACAACGTTATATATTGCTATATAATGTGTCACTTAAAAAATATATATATAAATTAATAAGTAAAAAATAAGTAAAAAATATATAAATTAATAAATATATGTTTTTTAATAAATGTATAAATATTTTTAAACATTTTATTACATTTAAACAGAATTATAAAACTTAATGTTTTCATATATTTGAAAAATGAGATACATTTTTTTTCAAAGGAATATTTATAGAAATTAATCTATCATTATAAAATAAAATAAATCACAATTGTGCAGTAAAAATCAATATCACGACATGAAAAATCAATGACAGATGAGAAATCGACACGCGTGTAAGTGTAGTTACAAACCTGAGAGCGCGAACTCAACATGACATCATGGCAAATTTTGATCGCTTATAAATCAAAAACTACTGCAGTTCCAACATTTTAGAATTTTTACCTAAATTTTTGCTCAAAACTGTTATTAAAATTTCGATTACGATTTGTGAAAAACCTTCTATGTGTTAGAGTATAAAAAAGGTCTCGGGACCTCTTAATATTTCAAGACACACACATGCACATAATAAAATAATTAAAATGCTGGGGCTGCAATAATTTTTGATTTACAAGCGATCAAAGCTTGTCATGATATCATGTAGAATTTGCGCGCTCAGACTTGTAACTACACTTACACGTGACGTATAAATACATATAAATACGTATAAATACCTCTATACATTTGTTACGTCCAGACTCGGAAAAAGAAAGATAGCCAAAAGGAAAGCCGTAACTTACCGTCTCTCGAGGCAGATGTCTTAGGCACGTGCCTCGAGTCAAGTGAGTTCCAAGGCCCGAACAGGTCAACGACTGAGAAGGTCGCTATGACTCTGTTCGTAGGGCATTCACTTGATGGTCCCTTTTCGGTAAGAGAATTTAATCTCTTTTACCCGGGACGGAACCCTGTGCGATTCCGGAGTTCAGGAGTGAGTGCAAGGGATCAAGAAATGATTATGAATTTATTCATTTAATTATTAAAATTTAGTTTATTCATATCAAACGAATATATATATATAATTATAAATATAATACGGTTATAACGGAGTTTTTGTAAATGTTTTCGAGAGTGTGAATGAATGTGTATGTAATGGCGCGGGTGTTACACTGGTTCGGAAGTCATCAGTCAGAATGGTCTGGGCTGGATTCTATTATTAATTTTAAATTTTTGACTGGATAATACAATTGATTTTTAAGTAAATAAATACAATTGAAATGTGTGCGTGTGTGTGTATGTGTGGTGATTCACGTAATTTCTTCTATGACGACTGAGGATGGGGTATGAAAATATTCTTTAAAGGTTTCTATAGGAAGTGCGAATGGATAGGGAGAAAAGCGGGTATAAAAAGGGAGGAGGGTCCCACAAGGATATATCCTTGCCGCTAGTTCGAGCTCTTCGAAATCAATCGAATCAGGCCCAAACGTGACGGTTCCCTCCGGTAGAGGTAATTCCAGGATAGGGAATCTTTGGGCTAGGAACTCGAAATATCCGATATCGCTTATCTGCTTGATGCGAGCACGAGCCTCCCGGTTAAGATCGGGGGTGTCGTCATCTATGCAGATTACTTCGATATCGGTGTGGGGTCGAGGGGAAGCGGGAGGAGAGTCGTCAAGAGTAATTACGGGCGGAGAGTACGAAGCTGTGTGTGAATTGATTGAGTGATAATTGTTAGAATCGTAGTGAGAATAATTGTCGCCAGTTAAATTTGAAGTCGCCGCTTGAGCCCGAGCCAATTCCTTCCTCAAGCGACGATTGCGCCGATTTCGCGAACGTTTGGCGACGTTTCGCGAATTTCGCCAAACGGGCTTCACTACCAGGAAGACAATTGATAATTGTTAGGGGAAGCCGAACGTTTTATTTAAAGAACAGCTCTTGGATTTGAATAAAAGAAAACAATTTTTCAACAGGTTAATGCTAGAATATACACTATGATCAAAAAGTTCCGGGAATTTGTATTTTTAGATTACGCGCGCTTTACCGAATCGAATAATTTTTTTTTCTCGGATTTGTAAACCTTTCCCCGACACTTTTGTTAAATGTGAGCGCCATCTGTATCATAGTAGTTGTTTGGCGTCTGTTTACATCGGTCCAGTTTTTGCACTTCGTCGCATTTCAAAATGGAAAAAAATATTGAACAAAGAGTTTGTTTGAAGTTTTGTGTTTCCAACGATATTTCTTGTGCCGATGCATTGAAAATGCTACAAAAAGCCTACGGAAACTCTGCTCTCTCGAAAACACGGGCATACGAGTGGTATTCGGCATTCAAAAAAGGTCTCAAAGAAGTTGAAGATGCACCTCGTAGTGGACGCCCTTCGACATCGACAACCGATGATAGCGTTGAAAAAGTTAAGGAAATCATGCTCGAAAATCGTCATGCAAGCCTCAAAGAGATAGCTGGTGAGCTCAACATCGCGTATGGATCGGCACAGCACATTGTGGTGGATATTTTGGGCATGAAACGCGTTGCAGCACGACTTGTGCCAAAAGACTTGAATTTCGTCCAAAAACAGTTCCGAAAGACAGTGGCCCAGGAGATGATTTCTGAGGCAACAGACGATCCTACCATGATGAAACGCATAATTACTGGCGACGAAACATGGGTTTACGAATATGATGTGGAAACCAGCCAACAATCATCCGAGTGGCGCTATGAAAATGAACCAAAACCGAAGAAAGCGCGTCAAAATCGATCAAAAATCAAGGTTATGCTCACAGTTTTCTTTGATTATCGAGGCGTTGTTCATTATGAGTACCTGCCAACGGATCAAACAATCAATAAGGAGTATTATCTGGGCATAATGAGGCGTTTGAGAGATGCTGTGCGTAGAAAACGACCGGAATTATGGAAAAACAATTCTTGGATTTTGCACCATGATAACGCTCCCTCTCACAAAGCACGCATTGTGGCCGACTATTTGACCAAACACGCAGTAAATACCATCCAACAAGCACCGTATTCTCCGGATATGGCACCCTGCGACTTTTTCCTGTTCTCAAAACTTAAATTACCGCTTCGTGGAAAAAGATTTTCGAGCATAGATGAAATAAAAGAAAATGCGACGAGGGAGTTGAAAGCCATTCCTTCATCGGACTATGAAAAGAGTATGGATGAATGGGTTAAGCGTTGGCATATGTGCATCGCTTCAGATGGATGCTACTTTGAAGGCGATAAAATAAATGTACCCGAAAATTAACAAAAAATCTGTTTTATTTACCAATTCCCGGAACTTTTTGATCGTAGTGTATATATATATATTTACATATATGTATGAGAGTGATAATGTCTACCTTTTTTATATGGATAGGAACAGCCAAGATGAATGTTCTAAGTGGAAAGGAAGGCAGGTCGTGAGTATCTTGGGTATCGTGAGTTTCGCTGCATAAGCAGGAAACCCGTCAACGATGTGTGTGTATATCGTGAGTTCTCGCTGCAATAAGCAGGAAACTCGTCAACGATGTGCGTGTATATCGTGAGTTCTCGCTGCAATAAGCAGGAAACTCGTCAACGATGTGTGTGTATATCGTGAGTTCTCGCTGCAATAAGCAGGAAACTCGTCAACGATGTGCGTGTATATCGTGAGTGTGAGGAGGGAATTTTAAAACTTGATGGAGACCAAGGATGATTGTGAGGTGGGAATTTGGTTTGAAGAAAAAAAAGAAGGGGGGGGGAGTTGTGACTTGGAAATAGACAATGAGATGATCAGAGTTTACGTTAAACATGCAAGAGTTATTCTGAGAGAAGCGAATATGATAGTTATGTGATTTTAGACGACTTACTTCTTATAGCGGGCGTTGATGTGAAAGGTTGACCTTTAAAAATGAGCTCGGTCTCTACGGTGATGTTCCCTGAGAGAGGCTCTGTGTCGCTGATGGACAGGTTCGACGAGGTTGATTGATTGTGATGAGCTTCTGAATCGTTTTTTCTTTTCTGGAGCACCACAGCACTTACCCGCGAACGATTGTTATGGAGTGAAAACTTTAACTCTTTTCAAAATTGGATCGCGGAACTGAACTCAGAATTCGTCGTGCGGTCAGAAGTAGAAATGGAAGTAGTCGTAGAACTAGAAGTGCAAGTAGAAGTGCGTGCTCCGAGAAAAAATCTCGGTTTATATTGCATTTTTGGTACACGCCCTCCATTTGACAATTGGAAATTCTAACGAATTAGGACTCTTTAATTATCCCACTTATGAATTTTAGCTACCCCCTCCGTAGGGTAAATTAGAAAAATGTAACGAATCGGAGGGTTTGTTTTAGTTTCTACAAATCGGAGAGCGTCTTCCAAAAATCGGAAATTCTAAGTATTACGCCTTCGGCGGCAACGTTTATCCGGCGTAATTTATGTTTGAAGAAGCGCGTAATGCACCCGCTAATGAAAAGGGGGTGACTTTTATTACCCTCTTGAGACAGCGATAATGCGTATATCGCGTCTGCTGTCCGAGCGCACGTGCAGCTTTCACGTGCATTTGTCGGTGTCCGCCTTTTCATTTTTTATTTATTACGATATCTGCTGTGGGAAAGTGACAGTTTGTCCATATTTTCCAGCTTCAGCTGTCAACAGCTCGCTATTTAAATATGGACAGAGTGTCACGGAGTGTCTCAGAAATGTAATCTTTATGGCTTCTTCCCTTTTTTTTACGTATTGTTCCAGATTCTGTCTCGTAAAAATGTCGCGGTGTCTATATTTTCTTGAGTTTATTATGTCCACGCGTTATTTCTTAATCGTTTTGGCGCCTGCGTGGCGCACTTGCCATAATAAATTCAAAGAGATTTTGACGTTTATGATTTTTCAAAAAGCTGCACGTGTTCTCGAATCGTGAGAAAGAAAAGAATCGTGGAGTCTACTGGACGTAACACATTTAAATACCTCTTTCAATCTGTGTCTCTCTTAATCTTTCTCTTTTTCTCTTTTATATCTTCTTTATTTTGAATCTTTTTTCTTCCTCTTCTTTCTTTCTCTCTTTCTCTATTTTTCTCTTTCTCTTTTTTTCCTTTTCTCTTTTTTAAACAAGTTTTCACCTTGTTTAACTAAATAAAAAGCACAAAAACGTTAATATTTCAATATTCTCTTATTGTTTTATTCTTTTTCTCTCTTTCTTTTATCTTTCTTTCTTGTATCACTCAATTTCATTCTATCTCTCCCATCCTCTCATTCAATTATTTTTATACATAGTGTTACGTCCCTGGTTTGCATTCCCTGTGCGCATTTCATCCCCTGAGCATCATCGTTAGGAGGGTTGTTTATTAACAACCGGCGTGCGGCTATTTTCCGGCGCCACAATGGTTTTCGGGACCGAGCCGTCGTATCGCGAGGACGCTTTCTCCGACGGCTACGAATATCTATTTCTTATACCTCGTGTATATTTCCATTGTCTATTAAATTCGCTTCGTATCCTTAAACGTGTCTAATTATTTCGGGCGCGTGTGAGAGAGTGTGTGTGACAGAATCTCTTTTACGAGATTCGCTAGAGATCGTCCGGAGGACGTAACAATATGTGCACACACACACACACACACACACACACACACACACACACACACACACACACACACACACAATAACCTAACACAATAACTTAGGTGTGTGTGTGTGTATACCTATATACATAAAAATACATACTTTTTTTATTCTTTCTCCCTGTTTCTCTATGTCTCCTCTCTCTTTCTATCTCTTTTAGTCTTTTTTTCTCAACCTTTCACCTTCACTTTCTTTCAATACTTTCCTTTTATTTTTTTTCTTCCTTATCTCTCTCTCTTCTCTTTTGCCTCCCTCTTTTTATAACAATTTTTCGACTTTTTAACTCTAAATAAGAAGCAACAACATTATCAATATTTATTAACAATATATAATATTTTCTTATTATTTCATTCTTTCTCTCTTTTTTTCTTATTATTCTCTCTCTCTTCTTTATTTCATTCTCTCACTCACTCTTTCTTTCTACATACATATACATTTTGTATATTATATAATTATTTATATACAAATATATATATGTACATATATATATACCTATATTTATGTATCTATTCATGTTATATACATACTTTTTTCTAGCTTCTTTTTCTTTTAGCTTCTTTTTCTCTTTTCTTCCTTCCTTCTTCGTCGTCTTTCACTTTCTATTAAAATTGACAGTTTGACAGCCATTTGACAGCTACGAATAATGCGAGTAAAGCAAGTCACGGAGAATTTGAATCAACAACCAATCGATAAAAGTAAAAAATCGCGAAAATAAAAAACGATGTAGTTATTTACCGTAGTTACTACATCTTCACATTTTCAAGTACGGTCAGCAATATTATATCTACCAAGATGTCAAAAAACTAGCAAGAGTCGACCAGCAAGATGCAAATTGTAAGTAAATTTTTATTTTAACTATATTTTTATACATACATATATATATATATATATATATATATATATACAGGGTGTCTTAGAACACCCGTATCAGCCGATTATATCGAAAACTGAGCGCGGCAGACAAAAATATTTCAGACAAAAGTTGTAGGGCTTCAAGTAACGCATTACGTAACAATATCAGTATGACCTTGAAGAGTGTTGTCAAGGTCATATAAAAATGACCTTGAAATTTTTAAATGGAAGCACCTATATTTCATTCCATATTCTTGTAGCTTATCTCGAGAGCTTTTCAAAACACTATAATTAAGTCTCTTTTTATTAAGCAGTTTTCGAGTTATGGAGCTTGAAAGTTACAGTACCGCCGGCGTTAGCATTACTCAAAGTCTACCGCGTGGAGGTTACCCGGTCGGATTTACATTTCTTTTGTATGTGTGCGCGCGCTGTGTGAGTGTGTGTGTGTGTGTGTGTGTGTGTGCGAATGTATGGCTAGATGCTACATGTGATTAGGCCTGATGTTGGAAATGTTTACCGTTTTCTTCAATACAAGCACGTATTCTTTTCTTGAAATTATTTGTTGCATAAAGAATTTCATCGGCATCTAAAGAACGAATAGCGTCGCGTATTCTACGAATCATATCCCGTTTCATACTACCTCCCTTCCATGCTTGCAAAAAGCACCGCTAGGCGGCGTATGGCGTAACAGTTAATCCGTAAGTAAAATTAACATAAGCGGAAATATTAACAGGCTCTCCAGCGAAGAAAAATAATCTTCTCTTGTAGAGAAGCACGTAACGAAATTCTCATTAATCAGCTATGTCGTATTCAAACGCAGAAGCTTCGGATATGATGCTTATTTTAAGTGAATGTGGTGGTCAATTTAGAGCAGCTGCAAGATTGTGGCGAGAACGATACCCAGATCGCGTTCCTTACTCATACAATGTTATTGAAAAACATGTCGTTGGGCCGTTTCTCTTTGAAGAGGACTTAAACGGTATTCGATACGCCAATTTCATTGAAAATAATCTTCCGCTCTTGCTTGAAAATATTCCTCTACAATTACGCCTAAACATGTTTTTTCAGCAAGATGGAAGCCCAGCGTATACATCTATAGTTGCTCGTCAACGATTGAACAATATGTTTACAAACAAATGGATAGGCAAATATGGCCCACATCATTGGCCAGCACGATCATCGGACCTCAGTGTTCTCGATTACTATTTGTGGGGAAGAGTAAAAAATCTGATATACTGCGAACGCCCTACGACAAGAGATAATATGATTCATAGAATACGCGATGCTATTCGTTCTTTAGATGCCGATGAAATACTTTATGCAACAAATAATTTCAAGAAAAGAATACGTGCTTGTACTGAAGAAAACGGTAAACATTTCGAACATCAAGCCTAATCACATGTAGCATCTAGCCATACATTCACACACACACACAGACACACGCGCGCGCACATACAAAAGAAATGTAAATCCGACCGGGCAACCTCTACGCGGTAGACTTTGAGTAATGCTAACGCCGGCGGTACTGTAACTTTCAAGCTCCATAACTCGAAAACTACTTAATAAAAAGAGACTTAATTATAGTATTTTGAAAAGCTCTCGAGATAAGCTACAAGAATGTGGAATGAAATATAGGTTCTTCCATTTAAAAATTTCAAGGTCATTTTTATATGACCTTGACAACACTCTTCAAGGTCATACTGATATTGCTAAGTAATGCGTTACTTGAAGCCCTACAACTTTTGTCTGAAACATTTTTGTCTGCCGCGCTCAGTTTTCGATATAATCGGCTGAGGGATTGTCCCGATTGCGCACATTACGGATCGGACACAGCGATATTTCCCGATCGGACACAGTCCCGATCGGACACAATCCCGATCGGACACAGTCCCGATCGGACACATTCCCAATCGGACACAGTCCCGATCGGACACTGTCTCGATCGGACACATACAGTTGCATTCGGACACAGTCCCAATCGGACACAGTCTCGATCGGACACAGTCCCGATCGGACACAGTCCCGATCGGACACATTCTCGATCGGACACATACAGTTGCATTCGGACACAGGCCCGATCGGACACAGACCTGATCGGACACATTTTACGCGAAGCGAGGTTCCACGTGGGTTTGCAACAACATACATCCCCTACCGGCGGGCTGGGTGCGGGAGGGGGGCCGAAGGCCCCCCTCGCACCCCCATAGGCACCATACTATTGGCGGGTGGGTGCGGGAGGGGGGGCCAAAGGCCCCCCTTGCACCCCCTCCCGTGTGTGTGTGCGCGCGCGCCTGCCTCACACGCATGCATACACACACGCACACACACACGCACGCACGCACGCACACACGCACACATACGCACACACGCACTTACACGCACACGCACTCACTCACGCTCACACGCATGCATGCACTCACGCACACATTCACGCACGCATGCACGCACGTACACATGCACACACACAGAAGAAAAAGAGAAAAATATTACTAATTTTTATTTTTCAGGAAGAAAATTTTGAAGAACTTAATCTTGCAACAGAAAACGAAATTTTAAAGGCGGAGGTATCAGAATTGCAACGCCAGCTGGCAGCTGCTGCAAGAAAACAAGGACAAAACCTCCTAAACAGGCCGAAGAACCTCCTCAGCCGCAACCACGACAACCGCCTCCTGAGTCACAAGCAAATAAAAATAATAATGAACGTAAGTGTGAAAAATTATGTAAAGAAAAATATAAATAATAATAATAAGAAGAAGAACAAGAATATTTTTATATTTTTATATAAATAATATAAATAATATAAATATATATAAAAATATAATAAAAATATATAAATAAGATAAAGAAATAAAGCTATAAGATAATAAATATAAATAATATAAATAATATAATAATAATAATAATAATAATAATAATAATATTTTTATATTTATATATAAATAATATAAATATATATAAAAATATAATAAAAATTTATAAATAAGATAAAAAATACAGATATTAGATTATACAAATAATATAAATGATATAATAATAATAATAATAATAATAATAATAAATAATATTTTCATATTCATATATAAATAATATGAATAATATAAATATATATAAATAAAAATATTTAAATATAGATAATATATACACATGCAATATTTTAATATATAATATATTAATTATGAATTATGAATTATTAAGTAAAATATAGAACTGCCCGATGGATTCGAAGAGGACGGAATAGAGGAGTACGGAATAGAGGAGGACGGAGTCGCGGACGTGGACGCAGGGATCGACAAGCAGGACGTATTATATATATTAATATGTGGCAAGTCAATAAAATAATAATTTATAATTATAATTTATCTTAATATGTATATTTATTTAAATATTATATAATTAATATATTAATTAAATATATTAATAAATTATGGAATATACATGTTTCAGAATGCCAAAACTTCTATTGCGGAAGTACAGAGACCGTCGATCTCTCTCTCTCTCTCCTGCGGTCATTATTAAATCGCTTCCACAATCGTGCCTGCCAGTTAGCGTTATGTGTGCGTGTGTGTGTAGAAAATTCCGTTACATTTATATGGAATAGAATTTTAGGTTTTTAAAATAGATTTATAATATTATTATTGAATCTTAATATCTTTAGAATGAAAAAAGGTAGTCTTTTTATTCATTCGACCTCTTAAAATTTACCTCGCGAAAAGCTCTTTCCATTTTTTCTTTTAACTCGAAAAAAATATGTATCGCATCGAGAAATCAAAATTAAAAGACTATATTTATTATTTATTTACTATTGGATAAAAATATTCTCCCCGTTGAAAAGTTAATGCACTTATTAATGCGAACTTCTTATACATATTTCTCTTTTCCTTTTCGTTATTTTTTACAAGAAAAATAATTATGCACAATATTTTATATCTGAAAACGAAAGATTTTCAGGGGAAAGGTTTTCACGTACAGCAAACTAACAATCGGTGACATTTAGGAAGAGCATCGAGCGATAAGAAACGTTAGAAACGTTATGCATTATCGTGTCTGAGCGATAGAGAAACGCAGTCCCGATTGTTTGCGTTATCGAGACTGTCCGAATTTAGACTGATAGCGTTTTCATGATGCGTATCTTCCGTGTATGCGCAACAATGATGGCGCGTGATACGACTAACTATATTTTTACTTGAACAAAGACTGACATATCTCTGTGTAAATAGTATATGAGAAATACGAAAACGCATTATTTTTCATAAAATCTAAGGCGATAACGCATTATTTCTCATAAAATCTAAAGCGTATTTTTACAGGAAAAATTACCAAAGCACTAAATGTGCTTTTTAATTTAGACCGTATTATAAAATAATACAAAAGCGCAGCAAATTTTTACACTTGTAACTCTGATATAATTGTTCCGCTAATAAAGAGTTAGAAAATGAGTATTGGTAAAGTTCTCTTATATATATAATTTGCAAGTTAAATTTTAATATAAAAAAGAAAACAATATATTCGCTCAAACTTTCTACGAGAGTTCAATTACCCTTAAAGAGATTTGGCGAGTGCAATGTCGTCAAAAGATGTCGGCGATGTAAAACGGGACCCAACAGGCGAGCAACACGAAAAGAATACTGACTATACAACTAATGGAGTTTCAATTTATAGACTTATTTATAGACTTTATCGCGCTGTAATATCATTGCACAAACATCTTTCCTAGTGTGGTCAAAAACTGTGACTTTTGCCCGGCTAGAGTTTAGACTAGCTTTAGTATAAGACCACAATCTCTTTCATCCTTTTTTATAATATGTAGCTTCATATCACATTAAATGCTATATTAAAGATTTTTTTTTCCATGGAAATTGTTAATATATGTATAGTTTAGCGTGATTATTAGCACATTTTCTGGAATTTTCCTCGAGTACGCGTCTCCAATTCGAGAGAATCGAATTGATTTTTGATCGACACAAAAGTCGACAGTCTTAATCAAAATGATAAAGGACGAGAAATTTTTTCTCCTCAAGCAATATAATTTATTTTTTTTATTTTTATTGAGAGTGCGAAGAAGTCGGATTCTCCGTTAACTTGACCAATAATAATTATGACATATGTCACTAATAATAACTAATGTCACATGTCATTAATATATATCGCAGAGCGCCGCTAGCGCAATCTTCGGTCGAAAGTTGGAAATGTACGTTTTCTCTTTCTATGTGTTGTGTACATGTGTGTTGACGGTAATGACGACGTTTCTTAATTGAAAATTTTTAGATTTTGATTTTGCGTTATGATATCTCTGTTCATAGTTCACGCAGCAGAAAAATAAAGATACTTTCTTTATACAATTCAAACTCGCTCTATCGATTAAGCTTACTAAGAATTCGATCCGTTCAGCCGTTATTGAAATCCGATAATCTGAGTTACTCTCAACTGTCTGACTCGCGTATAGATACACGGAGTGCCGCGCGAATGCTTCGCATGAACTTGGCGCGAGACACTACCGTGTCTCTTGATTTTTCGCGTTATTAGATTGAACAGTTCGTCGATGCCTTCAAGGCAGTTCGCTTAGCGTATAATTCCGATCGATAATACGAGTTGTACCGCGATATTGATCGAAAATATCAACAAATATTATTGTCGCGGCGTATACGGCTGCTCTAAGCGCCTATTATATCTTGTTCGACTTTGTGAAAATTCGGAAATTGCACGCGGGCGAGCGTAAGTTAATTGTCGGCTTACGAAGGAGTTTTCCTCGCTGCCGAGGCCCGAATAAGCCTCGAGTCGCGGTAAAACTCTTCGCCGAAGAATTGACTTTCGGCTCGCGCGTGAAACCCGATACTCTTGCGCTCAATCGCGAGAAGCCTTTCGGCCGAATAACATCTGGCCAGAACATTACGAACTATATCTCTTATTATTATTTTTTTTATATTATTCTCTTCCTTAATATTTTTAAATTAAATCATCCTTTTGTCAATATCTTTCAATAATAATATTCCCTCTGTCATTATCAGTTCAATTATAATTCTTTTCTCAAATACGATTTATTATATTATATTCTTCTACCTCAATTTATCTGTGCAATTTATTCGTGCCTATCTCGATTCTCTCCCGTCCCGTCCAATCCCCTCTACCAATTCCGTTGACTGAATAGTCGCGTATTTTCCGTCGCGATTTTCAACCGATGCAAAACTTGTGATTTTCGTAACGTTTGTTTTCGACGGCGCGGATTTTCGCGCCTGGCGCCCAACTTAGGGTATAATTGTTTCGCTTTAGTTGTCGATCGGTTTCCGTACATCGCGCCGAAGGTGTGCCGATATGCATTAACAACGACTCTTTAACTAATTATATTTATAATTATCTAAGAAAATAATTACGGTCACAGTACATACATATATGTCTGAATTATAGAATTATGTCTAAATTATTCAGTCTATCACGCTAGAAACTCAAATTCATAGACATCGATAAAATTTTTTTAAACAATATATTTGAATATATATGAATCTATTACATATATTTTTTGGTAAAGACGATTAATTTAAGCAATATTGAAAATATTAATAACATTTTATAGCTGCTATTGATTTATTACAGGATTAATTTACACTAATTTATTCACGGAATAATTTTTTTTGCATATAATATATATATATATGTATATATATATATATATATATATATATATATATATAAAACTAAACACGTAGTTTTAATCGACCGAACTGGCAATTTATTAATTATAATGTGTCACAACGTTTCGACCATGGATTTTGGTCCTTATCAAGTGCACTAAAAAATTTTTTTATTGCAATATTATAAGAAGTAAATTGATAACAAAAATAAGCAAAAAATATATACATACAGTATTATAGTTAGCTGTTAAATTTGCGAGAAATGAGGAAATCTCTGTGTCAAGATTGCATTATGTCAACCTCTCCGTCAAACTAAGAGACTAAACGACCTTTATTACTCTGTCATAAATATTGTTTAAATTCTCTGTGTTCTTTTGTAAGTTAATAGTGTTGTCAAACTTTTTAATAAAAAACATTTCAGCGATTTCTCTCTTTCTCACATATTTTTCATCGTGTAAAATAACCGGCATTGACCAATCAAAGTCATGATTATATTCCAATTTATGTTTACTAATGACTGAAAGATTACTTGCGTGCAATTTTATGTTGTTAAAATGTTCTTTGACACGGGTACCTAAATGTCTTTTCGTTTGGCCTATGTATGAAGCGTTATAGTCTTTACAATCTAATTTATAAACGACTTCAGTCCTGTTATTAATAGGCAATCTATCCTTGCCGCGCTTAATCAATGTATTAAGCTTTTTAGGTACATTGTAGACAACATTAAGACCAATATTTTTAAGAACACGACTAATCTCATCGCTCAAGCCTTCAACGAACGGTAGAGAAATGTAAAGCGGTGTGTCTAAATTATAAACTTCTGTGTTCGTATTTCCATTATCACGATGTTTTAAAAAATTGTCTTTTGTGAACGTAACGATTAATAATTTGTGTTGGGAAACAATTATCAGATTGAATCTGTTTCACAGTATCAATATTCTTACAATGAAACCGAACGTCTGATAATAAAATAGCACGATCAACAAGATTATAGATGTTCATTTTATATTTCAACGGATGGTTAGAATGAAAATTAATGTATCTATTAGAACACGTAGGTTTCCTACCAATTAGTCAAAAGCCTCCCATTCGAACGAATGACAGTCGTGTCCAAAAAACTAATACAAGAATCAGACTCCATTTCGTGCGTAAATGTTAGACGTTGATGATAATTATTGAAGGTCAATTTTATCTCGTCAACCTTTGTGCGTGGAACAATGGTAAAAATGTCATCAACATATCTATAATACGTAGGAACATTAAAACTCAACAAACTTAAGCAATGCGTCTCTAAATCATTCATCATGATATCTGATAGAATATGTGACAAGGGAGATCCCATAGAACTGCCAAAGATCTGTTCATAAAACTGTCCATTAAAAGAAAAACTAGTAGAATCTAAAACCGTTCTATCGCGTATAAAATTGAGATGAGTTAAATTTCGTGTTAGAAGCAACATCATTCCAACGTTTAGTAACAGCTCTCAAAACTAATTCTTTAGGAATATTAGTAAATAATGCAGTAACATCAAGTGAGATCATTATTTCGTCATCATTAATAGTTTTATCTTTCATATTATTAGCAAATGTCCAACCATCCTTAATATGAGATTTAGGTTCCAAAATAGAAATCTGTAATATATCATGAATGTATTTCGCGACATTGTATACCGGACTACCAAGTGACGACACAATAATCCGTAGTGGAAAATCAGTTTTATGAATCTTAGGCAAATCATAACATCGTGGTAAATTACCGTTTGTAGAGTTTAATTTTTTATATGTGGACTCGTCTATTAAATCATTATTTCGCCACGATTTAACAATAGTATTAATTTTATTAGTTAATTTTCTAATCGGATCTTTCTTAAGTAGATTGATCACTTAATAGAGATTCCATTTTCTCCACATAATCAATTTTGTCCATGACTACTGTGACTTGACCTTTATCCGTCTTAGTGACAAACAAATCATCATTATTGTGTAAGAATTCTTTGCAGAGAAAGAATCCTTTGAGAATATATCTATCTACAAAATTAACATGTTTACTTTCACATAGGAATCTCTGGAGATCCTTGGATGGAATCCTTGTCACCTATTCTATCAGATATCGTGATGGATGATTTAGGACGCATTGCTTAAGTTTGTTGAGTTTTAATGTTCTTACGTATTATAGATATGTTGATGACATTTTTACCATTGTTCCACGCACAAAGGTTGACGAGATAAAATTGACCTTCAATAATTATCATCAACGTCTAACATTTACGCACGAAATGGAGTCTGATTCTTGTATTAGTTTTTTGGACACGACTGTCATTCGTTCGGATGGGAGGCTTTTGACTAATTGGTAGGAAACCTACGTGTTCTAATAGATACATTAATTTTCATTCTAACCATCCGTTGAAATATAAAATGAACATCTATAATCTTGTTGATCGTGCTATTTTATTATCAGACGTTCGGTTTCATTGTAAGAATATTGATACTGTGAAACAGATTCTATCTGATAATTGTTTCCCAACACAAATTATTAATCGTTACGTTCACAAAAGACAATTTTTTAAAACATCGTGATAATGGAAATACGAACACAGAAGTTTATAATTTAGACACACCGCTTTACATTTCTCTACCGTTCGTTGAAGGCTTGAGCGATGAGATTAGTCGTGTTCTTAAAAATATTGGTCTTAATGTTGTCTACAATGTACCTAAAAAGCTTAATACATTGATTAAGCGCGGCAAGGATAGATTGCCTATTAATAACAGGACTGAAGTCGTTTATAAATTAGATTGTAAAGACTATAACGCTTCATACATAGGCCAAACGAAAAGACATTTAGGTACCCGTGTCAAAGAACATTTTAACAACATAAAATTGCACGCAAGTAATCTTTCAGTCATTAGACATAAATTGGAATATAATCATGACTTTGATTGGTCAATGCCGGTTATTTTACACGATGAAAAATATGTGAGAAAGAGAGAAATCGCTGAAATGTTTTTTATTAAAAAGTTTGACAACACTATTTACTTACAAAAGAACACAGAGAATTTAAACAATATTTATGACAGAGTAATAAAGGTCGTTTAGTCTCTTAGTTTGACGGAGAGGTTGACATAATGCAATCTTGACACAGAGATTTCCTCATTTCTCGCAAATTTAACAGCTAACTATAATACTGTATGTATATACAGAGAGGAGAATGAGAGCGGCCACGCTGCCGTTTTGCGTCAAACGCTTTTCCTAGGTGGTACAGTGGCGCTAACTGGATCCATTTTAAGGCTTGGCGGAACTACGTGGCCAGATCCACTTTCGGTGCCATGATAAAACGATCGATTGGTTCATATCCGTGCTAGATCCATAATTGTGGATATATAAAGTACAAAAACATAAATTTATTAATATATCTTTTATTAACTGTGCGTGATGTTTTTTTAATCTTAGTACGAGGGTGGTCTGAAAAGTTTCCGACCTAACAAAGATACAACACATTTTTTCTGAATTTTTTTTTTATTTTTCAACATAGTCTCCTTGTAACTCTACACACTTCTCCCAGCGATGCTCCCATCTCTGTAACCCGTCAAAATAGTACTCGGCATTTTTCTCTGCAAAATAATTGTTCACGAAGGTGATTGCCTCTTCATTTGACGAAAATCTTTGTCCTCCGAGCGCAATTTTTAGATGAGGGAACAAAAAGAAGTCGCTTGGGGCTAGATCTCGTGAGTAAGGCGGATGGTCAAGCAGTTCAAACGATAATTCGTGGATTTTCGCCATGGCAACCGCTGAGGTGTGAGACGGTGCGTTGTCTTGGTGAAACAGGATTTTCTTTTTCTGCAAATGTGGCCGTTTTTCCGCAAGTTCTGCCTTCAGCTTGTCAAGTAATGATGCGTAGTATGCTCCTGTAATGGTTTTTCCTTTTTGAAGATAATCGATTAAAATAACTCCATGACTATCCCAAAAAACAGTCGCCATCACTTTCTCAGCCGAAAAAACAGTTTTTGCTTTTTTTGGAGCCGGTTCCCCCTTTGCAGTCCACTGTTTGGATTGTATTTTTGTTTCGGGCGTATAATGGTGTATCCAAGTTTCATCTACAGTAATTAATCGGCGCCAAAACTCGGATTTATTGCGCCTAAACTGCGTCAAAAGAGCGTTGGAAATGTTCATTCGAACACGTTTTTGGTCTAACGTGAGCAAACGCGGCACCCAACGCGCGGACAGCTTTCTCATGTCTAAATGTTGATCTAATATGTGACAAACACGTTCTTTTGACATGTTCATAACCTCTGCTATCTCTCTCACTTTAATTCGGCGGTCGTCTAGCACCATTTGGTGAACTTTGGCGATGTTTTCGTCGGTAGTTGCAGTTTTTGGACGTCCCGAACGTTCATCGTCTCCCAAGCTCTTACGGCCACGTTTAAATTCAGCTGCCCAAAATTTCACTGTGGTAAATGATGGTGCAGAGTCCCCATACACAGAATCCAACTCATCTTTGATTTGCGTAGGCGTATTGCCTTTCAAAAACAAATATTTAATGACAGCTCGATACTCGATTTTGTCCATTTTCACAAAAAAACTCACACCAACTCACTCAAACGACTGTTACATAAAAACTGCGCGTCCAAAATGGCTGAAACTTTAGATGAGTAACTGTCAACAGATGAACAACGAAATTCAGTAGCTTTTATTTACGAGTGTTGTCATCTTCACGTTGAGGTCGGAAACTTTTCAGACCACCCTCGTATATATTTGGACAGTAATACTTGTATTATTATTTAAATATTCTTATTAAAATTATTAAATTATTTATTTAATTTATATATGCGCGCACTTGAAAAATATATTTTTTATTTTCTTGCGAGAGAAATAATTATTTTTAAACTTTTTAAACAAACTAAATTAATTTTACAGTAAAACTTGTAGATTGTAGAGATTCTGTAGACTCTGTATTAATAAATAAAACAATCCTTGTAAGATAAAATAATTGATTTATATTTGTATATTTTTGTAATCTTTAACGTTTTTTTGTGCGCAATAAATAAATTTCCTTCTTTAAAGTGTCATATATCTGTAAAGAGATGAATTTTCTTTGTTATCCTATCCGACAACAAATTTTAAATAGACACTTTTAATTTAGGATTAAAAATAATAAGGTTTTATACGAATATTTACATATGTGCTGATAGCGTTAACGTTTCGATGAAATCAACGTAATGGTTTAATAGAATATAATGTTCGTTCTATCACCCTGAAAACTAGAGTACGGGGCCAATTTAGTATAAATGTAGAGTATAAATTTTTTTTTATTATTTTTCTTTAAATATGTATATTATATATATATATATTGTTACGTCCTCCGGACGATCTCCAGCGAATCTCTTAAAAGAGATTCCGTCTCACACACTCACTCACACTCCCGGAACGCGCTCGGAATGAATATAGGCTCTTAGGGTGGTACTGAGATTTAATAGGTAAATCCAATACAGAAGAATAATACAATATAAAATATAATATCCGGTTGTGCTCATTGGTCACGTATGCGTCCTCGCGATACGACGGCTAGACCAAATCTAGATGATGGCACCGGAAAACATCCGAACGTCGGTTGTCTATAAACAACCCCCCTAGCGATGATGCTCAGGGGATAATAGTAAAGTGAAGGTGCACAGGGGATGCAAATCCAGGGACGTAACACTGCCCTCCTTCTTCGAGATTGTCGTCTCGACAATCAGAAACAGAGGACTATCCATCGCTGTCGTAAAACTCCGTGCTTCAATGATCTTAGGATTCCGCCACTCCGGATCCAATCGTTCATCCGCACACGTCGACTTCAGGGTACCGACGAGCCTTCCTGCTCTCCCTGGACTGCTGTCTCAGGTTACCGAGCGACTCTGTCACACTGGTCCCAATCGACTGACAGCTACTCGTCGACTCCAGGGCTTCAACGAACCATCCTGCCCTACCTCGGGCTGCTGCCTCAAGTTACCGGGCGACTCAAACCCAATCGACCTTCGATGTTCTTTTCGCCACGTCCCGATTTTCCTGCGACTTCGTGAAGAACTTCAGACAAGGGGGGGGGGTATCCTCCGTGGACCCAACGTCCCTCATGGACTCCCCAAGTCCCTGCCTCGGCATTTGCCCGAAGTCCCGCGGGAAAACCACGGATCAAAAACCGCGGGCGAGGCAGTCTTCTTAGAGTGAAGCGAAGACGAAGCTTCTGAAGCGAAGACAAAACTTCCCTCTTCCTGGAAGGCTCAGTTCGACGACTTCCAGTTTCCTCCCCAAAGCAAAACCGAAAAACTCTCTTCCAAACGAAAGCTCCTTCGAAGTAAAACTTCCTCTTCGGAGATTCTGTAAAAAAAGAAAAAGATTACGCAGTAAACAGTTCAACCTATTTTAATTAATTAAGTTTTCCTTTAAGTTTTCTAACTAAATAGACATTCTTCGGGCTCCAATCTATTCTAACAATTCTAATTTCTTTCAAGAAAAGGAGCTAATCTGTCTGAATGCACGACCTTTTTCCTATGCCTAGAAGTTCTTTGTATACAATATACCACGTCGTTAAATTTTTTAACAATCGAATAAGGGCCCTCCCAATTGCTCTGTAATTTCTGGGCCTTCCCTTTGCTTCTTCTGGGATTATATAGCCAGACTTTCTCTCCCTCCTCGAAGAGAACAGTTCTAGCTTTTCGATCATACTTAGCTTTCATTTGAGAAGACTTTATAACCATACGTTCTTTGACACAAGAACGAATTTCTTCTAATCTGTCTTTCAAATTCTCTACGAAATTTTCTGGGGGTAATCTTTCTTCGCCAAATCTAGGACTTTCTTGCATCAAGTCTATTGGCAATCTAAGTTCTCGAGCGAAGTACAATTCTGCAGGAGTTATTCCAGTAGTCTCATGCTTCGAGGATCTATATGCCAAAAGAAACATAGGAATCCATTCATCCCAATCTTTCTGATTTTCGGAAATATATTTGGCCAGATAATTAATAATCGTCTGATGTTGACGTTCTACTTGGCCATCAGATTGGGGATGAAGAGCAGTAGTTCTCGTTTTCTTGATTCCAAGAAGTCGCATTAATTCTACGAATAACTGAGATTCGAAGTTCTTTCCCTGATCCGTGTGAATCTCAACAGGCACTCCATGCCTTGAAACAAACTGATTCACGAAAACTTCAGCCACAGTCTTGGCTCTAATGTTCTTGATAGGGAAAGCTTCTACCCATTTCGTGAAACAATCCACCATAACTAGGAGATATTTATTCCCTGACTTAGTCAACGGAAGAGGACCAAGGATATCCATCTGTATCCTCTCTAATGGAGTTTCGACGTTGTATATTTGTAAGGGAGATTTTCCTTTTCCCGAAGGACCTTTCTTTGATACACAGACCTTGCACGTTTTGCACCATTTCTCAACGTCCTGTTTGCAATTTGCCCAAAAGAATCTTTTTCGGATCTTCTCGAGAGTCTTGTTAACTCCAAAATGTCCTCCAGACGGAAAATCGTGAGTTTCCTGTAAAATTTCTTTAATTCGATCTTGGGGAACTATTAATTGAAGGAAACTAGTTCGTAGATTCGGGGCTTCCCAACTCTTTTGGAGAATTCCGTTTTTTAGAACAAGAGAATCCCAATAAGACCAGTAAATTTGAGCCGAAATATTTCCGACAGGAACTTCCGAATGCAATGGTTTTTTTTCTTTTTCTTTTCCTCGTATAATAAATGAGATGTTTGGATCTCTTCGTTGTGCCTGTCGCCATTCTTCAAGATCTTCTCTTGCGAGCACAATATGAGCGACCATTTTCTTTGTTTCTTCTGCGTTCTTCTTCTCGACTTTGGCGCAATATTCGCATCCGAAGGTCTCACATAATCGCCTGGATAGTCCATCGGCATTCCCGTGAGATTGTCCTTTTCGATGAATAACTTCGAACTCAAATTCTTGAAGTCTCTCAAGCCATCGAGCTAATTGTCCTTCCAGATCCTTGAAAGACATCAACCATTTTAATGACACATGATCTGTACGAATTAAAAACTTTCGACCTAAAAGATAATGACGGAAAAATTTCAAAGAATCTATTATTGCTAATAATTCCCTACGGGTCACGCAATAATTCCGTTCGGCTTTACTAAGGACTTTGCTAAAATAAGCAATCACTTTTTCTTGTCCGGATTGTCTTTGAGATAATACTGCACCAATACCGATGTTAGAAGCGTCGGTATCTAAAATAAATTCATCTTCTCCTTTCGGAAAAGATAATATTGGAGAAGACGATAGCATTGATTTTAACTTCTCAAAAACATTTTGGCAATCATTTCCCCAAACAAATTTAACTTGATTTTCAGTTAACATGTAAAGGGGTTTTGCCAACGAAGAAAATCCTTTAACAAATTTCCTATAGTACGAACAAAAACCGAGAAAATTTCGTAACTACTTTTTCGTATGGGGGATCGGCCAATCTCTCACGGCAATAATTTTTTCGGGGTCTGTAGTAACACCCTCTTCAAAAATTATATGTCCCAAATATTTAACGTTTTTTTTGAAGAAAATACATTTTTTTGGATTTAATTTTAAATTGGCTTCTTTTAATCGTGAAAATACTATATTTAAATTTTCTATCATTTCATCATAAGTTTTCCCGAAAATTATTACATCATCTAAATATACTAAACATATTTTTGATAAAAGCCCGTGTAATACTTTTTCCATTAATCGTTCGAAAGTCGCGGGAGCGTTACATAAACCAAACGACATTACCGTAAATTGCCAAAGACCCCTACTGATCGAGAAAGCTGTCTTTTCTTTGTCCTCTGATCGGACTTTTAGTTGCCAATAACCGCTTTTTAAATCTAGTGTGGAAAATCACGAGTTACCTGAGAGATTGATCTAACAATTCATCTATACGGGGAAGGGGGTAAGAATCCTTTACCGTCACATCATTTAGTTTTCGATAATCGATACAGAATCTTATACTGCCGTCCCTCTTTTTGACCATAACGGCCGGAGAAATCCATGGACTTTGAGATTCTTCAATGACTCCTTGTTCCTTCATGTCTTCGATTATTTTATCAACTTCCTTCCTTAAATGAATAGGAATTCGACGAGGTGCCTGTTTTATGGGAAGAGTCTTTTATGCTAATAACATGTTCTACAATGCTACAATTGCCAGCCACAATATTCTCAGAAAATACATTTTGATAATTATTTAGAAAATTGGCAAAAATTTCTTTTTCAGTATTTCTTAAATTTATTGAATTATTTTCGAAAAGTTTCTTTAAAATAATTGGGACTTCAGGAAAATTCTCTATTCGTGAACAATTATAAATTTTATTTTCATTTGATTTTAAATTTTCATTTAATTCATTAAATTCAGAATCAAAAATATTTTCTAAATTAATTTTTTTAAGAAAATCGGTGCCCAATATACAATCATCATTAATGGCGGCAACGAACATAGGAATCACAATACAATATTTTCCAATCTCTACTCTAACTTCAACTTCGAAATTAATTGACACTTTTTCTCCGGTTGGATATCTTAAACCATAACCTCTAACTCGAATCTTTTCAATTTCTTTATCAATCAATTTTCTACTTAAAAGATAAATATCGGAGCCCGGTCTATTTTGAAAGAACAATTTTTATTATTAACCTTTCCACTGTAATAAAAATTTTTTCTTTAATCCTAGCGACATTGAAATTAATATATCGATTCATCGGGGTTTTACGAGAGGAAGTCGAGCTTACCCCGCAGAGCTCAACTAAACCGCGTTTCCCTTCTCTTCAGGGCACTCTGATCGAAAATGCCCTATTTTCCCGCACGTCCAACATTCTTTTCCCTTAGACAAAAAATTACCCCCTCGCCATTTTCCTCCCGAAGGATCTCTCTTTTCATGTTCCTTTCGCGCGTTCTCATTCTTATTTCCGCCGTTTTTATAGTCTTTCCGCGAGTCGTTCCTCTCTGCCTTTTGATAATTCGCGCTGTTAAATTTTCCGAAATTATTAAATTTCCCGTTGAAATTTTCTCTCTTTCTCTCAAAATTTTCTCCTTGTATCATTTTAATTTTCGCTCTCTCTACGGCCAAATTTAAGGAGGTTATTCCTTCTAATTGAAGGGTCCTCCTCAAGAATCCATCGGAGAGAGCGGAAATAAATTGCGCGCGCGCGATTTTATCTCTTACTGCGAAGGAACATTCAGGATAAGCAAGTCGCGATAATCTCTCTAGTTCGGCACCAAAAGAAGCAAGATCTTCCCCGAATTTCTGTTTTCGATTTGTGAACAACGAACGAATAATAATTTTGTGTACCTTCTCTAAAAAGTAATTCTAATTTCGATTTTATTTCAGAAAAATTTAGGTTATCAAAATTTTCTATGTTCTCTAAAACAGTTCGCGCTTTTCCTCTTAAATTTGCGGCTAAAGCAACAGTTTTTGTCGATTCATCCCAGTTATTCGCGCGCGCGATCAAAAGAAATTGCGAGAGGAATTCTCGCAGCGGAACTTTTCCGTCAAATGTGTCGGGTTTTAATTTAAAGCCCGTTCTCGCGCGAAAATCATTATTTGAATCCCCGCAAGCTCTAGTGTCGGAAGTTCTGTTATCGGAAAGACTTAGCTGTGTGTTGTCTTCCCGCGAAGCGATTCTCTGCTCGAGGCGGCGCAGTTCTTCGTCGCGCTGTTGTAAGACGATTTCGAAGCGTGCCTGTTGTCGCTCTCGTTCCTCTCGCAGCTGTCGAATCTCGTTTATGGCGGTCTGCAGGAGCTCTGCTTGCGTCTGTTCCGTCGGTTCCTCGGTTACGGCGACTCGAGACGCTTGCGATCGGGTTTTCCTCTCTTGCTGCGTCGTCATTTTCTGTGGAATTTTTCGTAGCTCGCTGTCTCTAGAATTCGATCGGCTCGTCGTTCGTGCGATCCCGGACGAGCCCCCAAAAAATGTTACGTCCTCCGGACGATCTCCAGCGAATCTCTTAAAAGAGATTCCGTCTCACACACTCACTCACACTCCCGGAACGCGCTCGGAATGAATATAGGCTCTTAGGGTGGTACTGAGATTTAATAGGTAAACCCAATACAGAAGAATAATACAATATAAAATATAATATCCGGTTGTGCTCATTGGTCACGTATGCGTCCTCGCGATACGACGGCTAGACCAAATCTAGATGATGGCGCCGGAAAACATCCGAACGTCGGTTGTCTATAAACAATCCCCCTAGCGATGATGCTCAGGGGATAATAGTAAAGTGAAGGTGCACAGGGGATGCAAATCCAGGGACGTAACAATATATATATTGTTAATGTTATTATATTCACAAATGAAGTATTTAAAAATTATATATGTACATGAAAACGTCATGTAATTGGTGCTTTTCTTTTGTCAGCTTTTGCGCATAGCTTTTGTTAGAGAAATGGTAGGAGAACTGATATCTCGGATCAGTATACGTTTAGTTGCGGTACGCGAAACGTGTTTTTTCATCCTTTCATGAAATATATAAGTATATGTAATAATTCATTGTTTTCGCTGTGTTATTGTCCGTAAAAGATTTAATACGCGATTTAATCAGTGAAAGATACGTATACTCATATACACGTACGAAGTGTATCGCATTTGGTTTGTAAGAAGAGGTTTCTTTTAATCGTGTTTAAACTTTAATATAAGAAAAAATAATTGAAAAACAATGTCGAATGAGAATCGTGCATATCGTTTCTTCGAAATATGTGCATATGAAGACTGTAGCAATGGGAAATATAATGGAAAACGTTTATACAGATTTCCACTACAGACAGATGAGAGATATTATTTATGGATACGTAACAGTGGTAAGTTTTTTATTTTATATATAAACTGCTTATTTTTCTTGTACAATAAAATTAATACTTAATATTAGAAAAAGAAATGAGATCTGAAATATATCAGAGCTATATTATTTGTTCTATATTCTTTTTTTATATTTTGATTTTAATACTTATTATAATGTTATATAATTTATGTTAGAATTGTTCCTATGTCTTCTCTCTGGTTATAAGATAAGAATATTGATATATGAAAAGTTTCGCATTCTATTTATATATTTTATATTGTTTTTTTTATATTTTCATAAATTTTTATAACTGTTATATAAATATATAAATAGTAATATAAATATTTTTAATGTCTTTTAACATTCAATATAATTTTCCAATATTTATAATATGAATTGAATTTTATGCGTATGTGTATATATGCATTGTGAAAAAGTTTAATATATATAATTATTAATCTACTTTGTTATATTTATATAATTATATATATATATATAACACTAAATTATATTAAACGAAATTGAAAATGAGAAATGTTGAGTGCTTTTCGTGTTCACCGACTTATCGCCGGCTTTTTCGCGATCTACCGCTTTGATCAATACGCGCATACGTCTTGAGAAAGTCAGCATGTGATGTAGCGCAGCGTAATATGACACACGATTCATTCGACCGATGTTCAACGAGCAGTGATGCCAGAAAAAGGTCGCAAGCAACACGCAACCGTAGTGGAGGGGGATACATACACAAGCGAACCGCGTACATGTGAAGCGCCGATTGGCGCCGAGCTCACACGTATGCGGTTTTCGCTTGTGTGCGTCATTCTCCCCACTACGGTGCGTGTTGCTTGCGACCTTTTGCTGGCATCACTGTCAACAAGCCGGCTGGTTGCATTGCCAAGAACAGAGAGAAAGAGAAGAATTGTAAGACCAATTAAGCGTACGTAATGGTAAGTAAGTGTAATTCTCATTTATTGATTATATTAACGTGATTCGCGAGAGAGAATGAGATATAGAATATACTTTGTATTAATTTTCCTTAATAATTCAACTTGATTCGTTCGCCTAAAAAATAAGATAAGGTTTCCGAATATTGTTATCCAACAATTAGTGTCTTTAAAAACTCATTTTTTTTGTTGGCACAGTGTTGACATATTATCTGTATTAACTGTCGAATAAACACAAACGATCAAAACTGATAATTGTTTTTGTCGCTTGTTACCTTTTGGCTTTTATTATCTTATCGCCCTCTCTCTCTCTCTCTCTCTCGCTCGCTCTCTCTCTCTCTCTCTCTTTTCGAGTGTCGAGTTCGAGTGTACGTCCCGCAATACGAAGCAACCCAGGCGAATTTAGCGAGAAATCGTACGAAGCAGGGTCTTCGTGTGGTTAACTGCGGGTATGCTACATGAGCTGCACCCGGGACCTCTTTGGCAAAGGATTATATCGACATCGCGACATCGGCAGCGAGACGAAGCGCGAAGCAGCGATCTTAGCTTTCCCGACATCTGCCTGGCACCTCTGTGTATTGGAGCCGGCGCGCATGCGCGCTTGGACTGTTGATGTTGACGTTTTAGAGAAGGATGTCAGATACTAGTCTTATCTCTCTTGCTGACACGGACGACGACGGGAATACAGAACATATAAGCAAATCGAAAAAGGTGGTGGGGCGTGTGCCTTCGGCGGACAGCCTGCCCACGATATCTAACACGGTACGTAGCACTGTTCTAGATGTCTCAAGGGTCAATTCACTAAAGAGATCGATTAACGGGCATCATGATAGCGTTGCAAAAATTCTACTTTCGGGTAGAGATTCTATTGAAAAAAAAATCAGATTGAAACAGCCTTCCGGGCTTGTAAGGAGGCATTCGCTGAACTGTCATCAGCCTATATTAATATGCTAGAGAATAAATCTCAGCAGACGGCGATCGCGGAGGTGGTCTCGGAGAGGGTCGGAGGGGTCGTCAACGAGGCTCTCACTGTACTATGTGATAGGGTCACGAGGTGCATGTCAGAGATGGACGCCTCATGGAGGAAGCGACTTGAGACTGCGAACGCGGTTCTCCCATATGCTACGGTTGCAGCCTCTGAAAAATCTAAAGTGCGCGACGCTCCTCCAGGGGCGTTGGAAACGGCGAACCTGATTGTGACTCTGAGAGAGGACTTCTCAGCGAGGTATAAGACGTCGCGGGAAACGAAGGACACGTTTCAAAAAATTATAAAGCCTGCGGATTTCAATCTCAAGGTGAACAGGATCTCGTTGGTAAGAAATAATGGCGTTCGTATTGAGGCTCGATCAGTGGATCTGACAAAGATGACGAATTCTCGAGAACTGCATAGTGCGGGGCTCAGACTTGAGCAAGAGGGTAAACTGAATCCTAGACTGTTGATCAGGGGAGTGCCATGCACCCTTACAAGAGATGAAATAAAAACGGACCTTATTGACTTAAATCTCGCGAATCTTAAAGAGCCACAAATCAAGGTTGTCTACATCTTCCCTCAAAAACATAATCGGCGTACAACCAACTGCGTGATCGAGGTTTCTCCGGACGTCCGTGCGCACCTCTTAAGAGATAGATTGTCTACGTCAATTATTTCGCGTGTGAGATCTCTGACTATGTCAGAGTCCTTCAATGTTTTAAATGTCTTGCGTTCGGTCATTTCGCTAAACATAGTCGTTTTAAGGCGACGTGCGGGCATTGCGCTGGAGAACACGAAACGAAGGAATGCATGAACAGAGAGGCAACCCCAGTATGTGGCAACTGCAAAAGGTGACAGTCTCAGACGTCTCATCAACACTCGGCCTTGGACGATAAGAAGTGTCCTATTCTGCGCAGACGCATTAGTGACCGTACAAGTAGTATTAATTATGGATAACGGGCGGGCAAAACATCTGCGTCTTTGCCATGTGAACTGCCAATCACTACTGGCGCATATCGACGAATTCCGTTTACACTTTGTCAACTCAGGGTACGACGTCATATGCTTGTCGGAATCATGGCTCAAACCGCAGGTTCCAGAGCATCTTATCTCACTCCATGGATACAACATTCATAGATTGGACCGTGTAGGAAGAGTCGGTGGTGGCGTGGCAATCTATGTGACGGATACCTTGAAAGTGACTACTCTACATCATTCGGATGGTAACAGGAATGATAGACCTGAGTTCCTCATTGTGGATATTGCTGTCTCTAATTGCACTAAGGTCCTCCTGGCGGTTGTTTACAGGCCTCCGCATACTGGTTATTTGTCGGACTTCTTCAATGCCTTCTTAGATCTGTCGGTGAATTATAAGCATTCAATCGTTTTTGGTGACTTTAATGCTGATCTGGGATCTCGCAGCTTTGACTCGGAACAAATTTTGTCCTTCGTAGATGCCTCTCACCTCTTCTTGGTGCCCTACTCAACCACACACCATACGCGCAACGCCTCAACGCAGCTTGACCTGTGTATAATTGATGATGCGGACAAGTTGGTTGGTAGTGAGCAACGTGATGTCTGCTTCCTCTCTGCCCATGACCTCATCGGTATCACCTATGATGTGAGGGTGGAACGCGTTCCTAGACGCGCTGTTCGTGTCAGGAATTTCCGGCGTTTCGATAGTGATGTCTTCCTGGATGAACTGGATGAGTGCGAGTGGGGAGCTCTATATCAGAGTAACAGCGTCGATGAGAAGGTGGAGATATTCTGCACGTTCCTGCTTGGCAAATATAACAAGCACGCCCCTTATAGGATCATCCGGCCGCGTCATTTACCTGCTCAATGGCTTACACCCGCCATCAAAGATCTGATGAGACAGAGAGATAAAGCGAGAAGAATATGGCGAAGAGGTAAAACGGGGGCGGACTATGTATCATACAAACGGCTGAGGAACTTAGTACAGATTGAAGTACGTAGAGCCAAGACAGAATACTATCTCGAAGCCTTCCGTGACACAAGGGAGCCACATTTAATCTGGAGGAAACTCAGGCATCTTGGCCTGTTGAAACCAAGGCCTGCTGCTGAGAGTCTAGCTGTTGACGTGGAGGCCCTCAACAGGCATCTCACGGGTGATGTGAGTTCCATCGTTGATGAGGGAGAAGCGGCGGTGTACCTCGGCGAGGAGGTATATGATGACGAGAAGTTCTACTGGAAAAATATAACGCCGCAGGAGGTGGACAGAGCCTTACGAAAGGGCAGATCTGACGCTATTGGGTGTGATGATTTGCCCTTGAGTCTCATAGTGAAGGCGTTGCCGAGTATCATGCCTATCTTAACGCATTTGTTTAACTACTGCCTCATATATGGAGTGTTTTCGAACACCTGGAAGTCAGCAATAATTTGTCCCATTCCCAAGGTGAAGAACCCGACGGAACTTAACGACTATAGGCCGATTTCGATTTTGTGCGCAGTCTCGAAGACTCTTGAAAGTATTGCGGCGAACCAGATCACTCATTTCCTCGAAGAACGTGACATCCTTGATCCCTTTCAGTCGGCCTATAGAAGGGATTTCTCTACACAGACGGCGCTGATCAGAGTGCTGGATGACGTTAGGTATGCGGCGGACAAGAGGCAGCTGACGATCGCCGTTTTCTTCGACTTCACTAAGGCCTTCGACTTTGTCTGTCACCGTCGCCTAATCGACAAACTTAGGGAGTTGGGCTTCGCTTGCTCAACCCTGCGTTGGCTCTGTGCCTACTTGATCACCAGAAAGCAGGCAGTGCGGGACCTTCTCTCTGGGAGGATGTCATCCAACAGATTGGTGTCTAGGGGAGTTCCTCAGGGCTCCGTTCTGGGCCCCCTCTTCTCACTGTACTTAAAGGATTTTGGAACAGTACCGCATCATTGTAAATATAATTTCTATGCAGATGACCTCCTTATCTATATTCATACTGAGCCTCGGCTTCTGGCTGAGGCTATTGAAAAGGTCAACAGTGATATTGATATGACAATACAGTGGGCTACGGAGAATAAACTGACAATCAATCCGAAGAAAACCAAAGCCATGATACTGGGAACGCGTAGATATGTCAGTGGTCTGCGCAGGGATGTTCTGCCTAGCATTCGTGTGGGTGGGACCGTGATTCCCTTTGTGGATGAGGTGGTCTATCTTGGAGTTACAATTAACAGCGCACTCTCGTGGGAGAGGCAGGTCTCAGGGACTGTCTCCAGGGTGAATCGGGCGCTCTACCAGCTGAAGCTCTGTGGAAACTTTCTGCCGCTAAACCTTCGTGTCAGGCTTGTCTCGTCGTTGATTGTACCCCTATTTAACTACTGCTGTGCAGTATTTACCAATGTAATGGAAGAGCAAAATCTTCGCTTGCAGCGAGCTTGTAATAGGTGCGTTAGATTTATTTTCAGGGCCAGATGGGATGAACATATAACTCCTTATCTCGCAAGACTAGGATGGCTCAGAGTTAACTTCAGACGTGAGTACTTCGTGGGATGCCTCACGCACTCGGTGTTGAGGAGCGGGCGACCTTTCATCCTCTACCGTAACTTTACGTGGAGGCAGAGTCGGGTCGGATGGGAAACGAGAGCGAACGATGATACATTGGTTCCTCCGCTGTGTCGCACCGAGTACTACAAGCGCTCGTTCACTAGCATGGCGGCCGAGATTTGGAATGAGATTCCGTTGGAAATCCGTAATGTGAACTCCACTGAGGCGTTCAAGCGGGGTATACATAATAGTCCTCGTTATCTACTACCCTTGTATTATTATCACTTGTTAAATATATGTTTGTCACCGTCCATCTGTGTGAATTATTTCTCTCCTGAGTCTCTCTCCTCAAGCATAGACTCCGAAAAATTAGAAGAACCACAACCCTGGTTGAGTAAGAGAAAGAGACTAGCCGGCCTAAAGGGCCGTTCATACCGTTACCGCGGCGCATGCACATGCGCCTGGCGCCCACCTATATTTTTTCGTTACCGTTGCTACCGATTTAAGCGTACCGAAGTACCTTGTTATCGCTCATCGCCTGTTTCCATCTGAGTTATTTAAATTGCACGCTCCCCTCTCCGGATCGGCGTTCGGAGCAGGAAAAGACATCGCAAATTTTTGTATATATAATATTACTTCGGGTATTTGATGCAGAAGTCCTTGGGTGCCACTGATTGAGCGTGTCTGACCTGTACTACTTCGGCTTCTTCCCTGTCTACTTCTTATACGCTTATGGTTCTATTTGCCCCCTTTTATTATTGCTTTTTATTACTTTTTACTATTGTTATCAATTTCCTTCCTTAATCTTTATTTTTTTTGTTATTATTCTGCTCTCTACTTTTTGTTATTAATTTACTTCTTATCTTTTTCTTTCTTCCTTTGTAACTTTCTTTAACTGTATAAGGAATATGTAGCAAGCATGTCTTTCTTTGTATTTATGTATTCTTTTCTTTGTACTGCTGTTACGCTTTAGGGGACCTGTCCCAGAGCGTATAATAAATGACGATTCAGATTCTCTCTCTCTCATTAGCGAGCGGGTATTTTAAGTTTACATTTATATTCATGATTTTTTAATCCCCCCTTTTTTCAGAATACAAGCCAGGCGGAATCCATGCCGACGACATCAAAGCATTGTCGTCGACGTCGGAATTACCGCCGACGGCGATTTCGACGCTAACGGTGGTTCCTACGCTGACGGCGGTTCCGACACCGATGGCGATTCCGACGCCGACGGCGGTTCCGACGCAGACAGAAATGCCAGCGTCGACGGAGGTCCCGGCGTCGACGGAGGTCCTGGCGTCGACGGAGGTCCCGGCGTCGACGGAGATTCCGACGTCGATGGAAGGCGTGGAGGAAATTTTGACGCCGAAGGAGGAGGTTCCGGCAAATTCAAGAATGATAACATTAAGTGTAAGTTTAATTTTATAAAAATATTAAGTTAATAGTTCTTTAGCTAATTTGGAGATGATTTTCTTGGTGAAAATGTCGATAAAGTTTCTACAAGTTTCCAATTTTTGTCATTAATAAATAATTTGTCATTAATATATATATGTCATTAATAATTAATATATCTTTATAATCTTGTAAAATTAAAGTTTTAGCAAAGTAAACTATCTAAAATTAACTGAAGAATGTAGTTTTTATAATCTTTTAAATTTCACGAAGTATAATTACGAAAAGTTCTTTTTAATTATTTATAATTGGAGATTATATTTCATTTTCGCTAGGAAAAATCGTCTTCTAATTGGTTAAAAGATCTATTATTTTTAGAAATATAAAATGCCGAGTTATTTTGGAACTATATATACTTACAAATGTACGTAGAAATAATGCTTTAAATTAAAAATAATATTGGTATTCACACACAATATAATAACAATGTATATATAAAAATAAAAATATTAAAAATAATTTGAATAATAACACACTAGTTTATAGCCAAAAATAATTTTTAATCAGACAAAATGTTTCTTATAGATTTTTGGATGCTGAAAACGATGCCGCAAGCCATTTTTCATCAGCCACATCAGGTTTCCGATGTAATTCAGGTTTTATATGCAAAAAATGACTTTTTTGTGATATTTGAGATTTCTTGTAAAAAATGTTAACGAACATTTTGATCAGATGTTATGAATGTATTATTTATTTTCTATTAAGTGCATTTTTTTTATTTCGATATCTTACTTTTTAGCCATGTTATGAAAAATTAAAGCTAGTTAAACTGCAGGAGAAGTCTCATGTGGAGTGCCCGTCTCAATATGAAAAGTTCCAAACATTATATGGCTAAGAAGTAAAATATCGAAATTTGAAAAATGCATTTTATACAGGATGAATAATACACATTATAACATCTGATCAGAATTTTCAGATAATGTTAATCTTCTTTTACAAAAAAAACCTTTAATGTTGCTAGAAAACCATTTTTTCATATTAAATCTGGAATTATTTCGGAAACCTGACGTACTGGTGAATTTAGCTTGCGGCATCGTTTTCAGCATTCAAAAATGTGTAAGAAACCTACTTGTCTGATTTAAAATTGTTTTTGGCTGTAAATTAGTGTGTTATTGGTATTTATTTTAATTTTTTTTTATATAAATGTTATTATAACATGTATGCTCTGTCTTATGTTTTTCATATATACTTTTTGTTTTAGACCGAAGAATTAAGTACTATTATTGCTAAAGCAATTTCAACTGTGAGAGGACGGGGAGGACAGAGAGGACGGGGAGGCCAGAGAGGACGGGGAGGACAGAGAGGACGGGGAGGACAGAGAGGACGCGGACAAAGAGGAGGAAGAGGAAGAGGACGAGGACGTGGCAGGGGCAGAGGGGGAATAAATATATATATTAACAATAAAAATAAATAATAAAAATAAATAAAAAAATAATATTATTGTGACTAATAATATAACAAAAACCTATTATTACATCTATATATACATATGTAATATTAAAGATATATATATATATATAATACTTTTTTAGCTAATTGAATAAAGCTTCATTTTAACCGAGAAATGTCTTTTTTCACTAATAAATCCTTTGCAAATTGTTACTCCTCTCGTAAAACTTTGTAACAGATTTACATAGCTGTTTCAATTCTATAAATATATTTCAAATATATATTTAATTCTTAAAATTTTTTTATCTTATATTTTTATTAGTGTATAAAAAATAAAAAACCAGAAGCGCATAACTATATCAATTATTAGACATAGAAATATTTACATTGGTAAAACATTGGCTAAACAAACATTGATCA
>OX424445.1:12169027-12189685 GCA_949152495.1 Lasius fuliginosus
GTTCCATACATAAAACACTTCTGGAACGTGCGGTCTAGTAGACTGTAAACAAACATCGATGAATGAAATAAAAGCATTCAATCACCTTAAATTTATTTGTAATTCATGAGTACTATTTTAGTTTGCGGTGTGCTATCGACAAAAGTACCCACAATTTCATCATGCGTTACACGAAAGCTGAAAAAGTAGATATAATTTTTATTTATGACGAATGTCGCAAAAATGTGCGAGAATCAATACGTTTGTATGCGGAAAGATTTCCTGATCGTGCCATACCTTCACGATCTGTATTTTCTGATATTATAAAAACTTTTCAAGAAACCGGAAGCGTAGGTAATAAAAAGCGTCTACGAGCCAAGAAAGTCACTGATGAAAATAACGCGACGAACATTTTAGCAGCAGTAATTAATAATCCACATACCAGTACAAGAGAGCTTGATCGTCAGAGTGGTATTAGCCGACGAAGTATTTTGCGAATACTCCATACTCATAAATTTCATCCTTATCACATGTCACTTCACCAAGAACTCAGTGAAAATAATTTCCAAAATCGTTTAGAATTCTGCCAATGGGGCTTACGACAACTGCAAATAGATAATACGTTCTTAAACAAAATTTTGTTTACGGACGAAGCCACGTTTACAAATCACGGGCAAGTTAATATTCACAACATGCATTATTGGTCAGAAGAAAATCCACGGTAGCTGAGGGAAGTGTGCAAACAAAGACCAAAGACCTTGGTCTGTAAACGTTTGGTGCGGACTTATTGATAATAAAATAATTGGCCCTTATTTTATTGATGGGACATAAAATCGTCGAAAGTACGAACAGATTTTAACAGAAGTTTTGCCACAATTATTAGAAAACATTCCACTGTACGTACGACAAACGATGTGGTACCAACAAGACGGATGTCCTGCTCATTCTGCACAAAACATTACAGAAATTTTAAACAGAACATTTGGAAATCATTGGATTGGTCGACGTGGAAATCACAAATGGCCCGCACGTTCCCCAGACTTGACACCTATAGATTTCTATTTGTGGGGAAAATTGAAACAACAAGTGTATTGCGAGAAACCAACAACCAGAGAAGATATGGTAATGCGTATCAGGAGAGCTTGCGCCGCAATTGATCCAAATGAAATTCGACGTGCCACGTTATCCGTATTAGAACGCTTCAGACGATGCATCAATGCCGAGGGTCAGCATTTTGAACACTTAAATTAACAGTGAGTACCGAATAAAGTAAATGATCGAAGTATTCGATCGGTTTCTCGAGGTGTTATTAATTTTTATCGTAGTTGAGCTTTAACGACCTTGATCCGTATATCTCGAAAAATTGAGGTCGGATAGAAAAATGTTCGAAACAAAAGTTTTTTGTTTTTTTACGTAAAATAAGATGCCGTAAAGAAAGATATAGGTTTCCATTTAAAAAATCAAAGTTGACCTTTGTAGCTCCTCCACCCTTTCACTTACAAAAAAACCATCGATCTCAGGTTATAGTTCTCGTAAAACCAAGCAAATTTTGTTCGAAGCATTTTTTTCTATCACCGAAAGCAACCGAGTTATTTGGGTGGCCTGTTTTAGATGCCCCATTCTGTATATATATATACACTAGTGTTACGTCCAGCGGATTCCACGATTCTTTTCTTTCCCGATACACGAGGCGGCGATAAATTATATTATCATCTGTCAGGCGAGTCGTGCTATTCGAAAACGCATGACGAATAAAACCTAGAGAAACAAAACGAAACTAAACAGAACCGTGGTGTTTGAAGCACGTGTCGAACAATCCGCGATGATAAAAAAAAATAAAAACGAAAGCGAGTCGGAAGTAAAGCGTGATAAAAAAACGAAAGTAAACCTAGTCGTAGAGTTCGAGATATGTGACGAGCAAACCACGTTAGCAACAAACTAAACTAAACAAAATCGGATCCTAGACCGTAGTCTAAGAAAAACAAAAAAAAAACAAATGGACCAATAAATGTGATTCTCAAACATATGCGAGGAAGCGATTCCAAATTTCAGACTACGGCCGACAGACTCGCAAAAACACATGTGCTCGCTTGACAGACCGCCCTTACGCGATATCCGCGTTGCAACGGACCCGAAAGGGTAAAATTAAGTGCCTATCATATAAATGCGTTGTCCTTTCCGTTGGCCGAAATCTGGATGTTTAAACAAAAAAAGACTCCACCCATACCGGGAAATGGAAACTCCTTTTATCAGAAATCGACTCCCTCCAAATCCTGAGAGCGTCATTAGAAAACTGATTCGTTTAATAGAGATTTCGACTGCCCAGCGAAAAGGAAGAGCAAAGGGTTTTAAATAATCGAAACTTTGCCTCGAGAGAGCATTACTACTTCTACTTCCATCACTATTACGATTACTATTCCAAGTACCTCACAGTTACTCTTGAGGCTCGCGTCAATTTCGGTGTTAAAGTCCGCAGTTCTAGTATTTCCACAGCGCAAACATACATACATTCCAGCGACTCAAAGTTAGTTAGTGTGTGAACATTGTGGATCAGCGAGCACGTACAAACAATTGGAAAACCGAACCACGAGCGAGCTAAGACCGAGCCAGGAGCATCTTAGACCAGGGACCTATACGTTGCCTACAATTAAAAACCGGCGCACTCTATAAGCAGTAAGTCATTTTAACGCGTAAAATTCACTGTTCGGCCTCCCCTCTTTCAAAATAATTTTTGGATTGCGAACAAATATGTTATTTATCAATTATTTAAATTTTAATTCTTATTATTATTCCTTCTCCTCTGCCATTCCCCCGATGAAATTTTCTTTTGAGAAACTCCCCGTCTATTAATTCCATAGGTGGCTCAGGGTCTCCTGCTTTATAGTAGCGCAGGCTCGCTATCCTCCTTTATCTCTCACCAGTCGCTCAGAGTCTCCTGCTGAATAGCAGCGCAGGCTCGCGATTCTCCTTCATCTCTCATTCGTCGCTCAGAGTATCCTGCTTTATAGCAGCGCAAGCTCGCGATTCTCCTTCATCTCTCATCCGTCGCTCAGAGTATCCTGCTTTATAGCAGCGCAAGCTCGCGATTCTCCTTCATCTCTCACCCGTCGCTCAGAGTCTCCTGCTTAATAGCAGCGCAGGCTCGCTATCCTCCTTTATCACTCACCTATCGCTCAGGGTCTCCTGCTTTATAGCAGCGCAGGCTCGCTATCCTCCTTATCTCTCACCCGTCGCTCAGGGTCTCCTGCTTTATAGCAGCGCAGGCTCGCTATCCTCCTTTACCTCTCACCCGTCGCTCAGGGTCTCCTGCTTTATAGCAGCGCAGGCTCGCTATCCTCCTTTGTCTCTCACCCGCCGCTCAGAGCTTCCTATTCTCTTGCAATTTCAACGCGCCACCCTTTTTTTTCTCCTCACTATATCCTCCCCCATACAATATTTGAAATTTTAAATATTAATAACAATGATTCGTAACACTTCATTCGACCTCTCGAGTTTACGCTTTCTCATGCCTAAACACGTATACATACGTATTCGTTTACATATATATATATTTATATATATAGCTCTTCATATACATACATAAAATTTCTAGTCTTCTCGTTTTACCTATATAACTAAATCCAAAAATTGTTTCGCAATCTCGAGGAATTCTTCTCGAGAAAGAAAGATACCGTTGCCTTTATCTGTTATTTATTTATTCCGTTTTCTTTACCCGTTTCCCCCGGTGGAAAAACCTAGGCGAAAATCTAGAAAGATCGCCAGGCAGTCGCGTAATCGCCGCAACAGGCAATTAAGAAAACTACTGGTTTGAGCTTCGGCAGAAAACCACTCGGAAAATTCCGCGACTAGTATAGACTCCTCGATTAGTAATAATAACGATTCAACTATAAGTAATAACTCAGCGATTAAGCCTAATAACGACCCGTCGAGTAGCATAAGTAATGATACCCTAAACAACCATCCACACGTACTTTACCACCCCCGACTTTCTCCCATCTCGTCCCCGGAACGGTCTTGCTCTCCCTCAGTACCCCCCTTTTTCTCTCCCGAAGACTCTCCGTCTCCGAGAGTCCCGACTCCCCCTCCTCCTTCTCCCGAAGACTCTCCGTCTCCGAGAGTCTCGACTCCCCCTCCTTCTCCCGAAGACTCTTCGTCTCTGAGAGTCCCGACTCCTCCTCCTCCCTCTCCGCAATCTTCGTGTACTCCCTCAAGATCTCCTTCACCGATTTTAATTGACTTGGAAGATTATCCCCCCCTTTCTCCCTCACAATCTCCTGTCCACGAGTCCCCGAGATCGCCCTCGCGATCCCGTCATAGAACTCGGAGATTCCCCCCTTCCATCACCCTCACCACCTCCTCCTGAAAATGATCCTTTTCCTCGCACCTACCAAAATCTATTGGATTATTGCCTAAGAACCCTCCCTCCATACACGGATCCTCTCCCCGAGGATGCCTTCACCATCGGGCCCGATCCTATAAAATCCTTGCCGACCTGAGGAAGGTATTAATAGAATCCACCCCCGACACCATCATTCCATGCTTCCATCCCTGCCGCAGATATCCAGTGGCCGTTCCCATCCAGTTCTTTTGGCGAATTTACAAACCTTCCACTATTGAATTTGAAGAAATCCCCGGTTCCTAACATCCTCCTTATGCTTAGCTGATGGTTTTTAATTTTATTTCTCTTTTTTTTATATTTATATAATTTATTGTAACCCGATCGGAGCCTTATTTTAAACATTATAATTTCCCCCATTCTGCTCCGATCGATGACCCCCGTACACATGTAACGCGCACATATATACACAAACACCCTCACGAAATTTTTTATAAAAAATATTGTAATTAATACACACACACACACACACACGTATTAGTCGAATATTATGAATTTCCTTACAAATCTCGTTTCATCTTACTTTATTTGAATAAATTAGAAATTTTCATACTTAATTGAATAATCATCATTACCTCCTGCACTCTCTCCTGAACTCCAAAATCGCACAAGGTCCCATCCCGCGCAAAAGAGATTAAATTCTCTTGCCAAAAGGGGACCATCAGGTGAACGGGCCCTTTTAACAGCGTAAAAGCGACCTTCTCAGTCGTTGACCTGCTTAGGGCCTCCGCACGTTCGCTCGCCTCGAAACCACGTACGGTCCGGCATTGTTCGAGGTAAGTTCTGTTTACGTCCTTCCGTTGACTCTCCCTTACGAGTCTGGACGTAACACTAGGGTGTCCGTTAATTTGGCAATTTTTAAAATTCTTATGGGACCCTCTCTAACTTTTTAGTCGGTAAAAAAAGAAAAATTTTGATCCTAAGTATAACATAATACGATGAGTCTAAGGGTTCCCGCATCGATTTTGAAAATACCCATTTAAAATACATTGAGTTTTAACCAAAATTTACCTTTTTCAATCTTCGCAACGTATCGTGCTTACAGTTTTTGTTAATAAGTTTAATTTTAGAATATGCAAATTAATTAACGAAAGACGAAAATAAAAAAGAGTGCGTTTTGCAAGTCGTCAGTGAGTATCGCAAACTCTTTCCCGATGCAAGAAAGTCAACGATAATGGCAGCAGTCGAAAACTTTTAGTTTTTTCTGTTGTATGTAAACGAGATAAATATTTTTTATTCTTGTAACTATGTAAAACCTAACTATATAAAACCTATTTGAGAATGTTAAATAAATAAAATATTGAAAAAACTAAAAACTTTTACATTTTATTTAAATTAAAAGAGTATAACAAATTAGAATAGCTCATAATGTTTTATAACTATTAAAATTTGTAATCTTCAAAACTTCATCCTTAACACTTAATACTTGTAGCTCCTTATGTATGGCCTTGTTCGTCACGTGCCAGGGGACATTTATAATTAATCGTAACACTTTAGATTGAAAGCGCTGGAGTATTTCGATATTGGACTTCGCAGCCGATCCCCAGAGTTGAATGCCGTCCAAATTGGTTTAAGTATTGCCTTGTATAGCAACAGTTTATTCTCAATTGACAGTTTTGATCTGTGTCCTACCAGCCAGTACATTTTACTAAGCTTGAATCCAAGCTGTTTGCGTTTGGTGAAGATATGCTTTTGCCATGTCAGCTTTCGATCAAGGTGGATTCCCAGATATTTGACTACATCCGATTGCGGTATCAGTTGATTGTTTAAGGTAACAGGTGGACATGTCTCTCTCCTCGTTGTAAACGTGATATGTACGCATTTCGATTCGTTGACTCTGATACGCCACTTCTTCAACCAGCTTTGTATTTCGTTTAGATTTAGTTGTAAATGCTGAGAGGCAATTGCGGGATCAGAGCTTGAGACTAGGACTGCTGTGTCATCTGCAAATGTAGCGGTGACTACCAGGGTCGATGTAGGTAAGTCTTTAGTGAATATTAGGTAGAGTACCGAGTACACTCCCCTGGGGTACTCCCGCTTTTATTAGATGCAGGTTCGTTGTTGCATCCTGATATTTGACTAAGAAATGCCTGTTTTCGAGGTAGGATTTGAGAATTAGGTAAAAATTTATCGGTAGATGCCGCTTAATTTTGTAGAGAAAACCAGTGTACCAGACCTTGTCAAACGCTTGCGTTATGTCGAGAAAGGCTGCCGAACAGAACCTTTTACCTTCGAGGCTATGATGGATTTTGTTAACAATTCTGTGGACTTGCTCGATTGTTGTATGTTGCCGTCGGAAACCAAACTGGTGGTTCGGTATTAGATTTTCTTCCTCAATGATTGGCAACAGTCTTTTGAGAAGTAACTTCTCAAAGAATTTGGATACAATTGGCAGTAGGCTGATTGGGCGATACGACGTAACTTCTTCCTTAGTTTTCCCTGGTTTGAGAATCATTATAATTTGCGCCACTTTCCATTGTGATGGGAAGAAGCTGGTTCGTAGAATTGCATTATACAAATGGGTTAAGTATCTATATCCTGCTAGGTAATTCCTTCAGGATTTTGGCAGTTATTAGGTCGTAACCTGGATTCTTCCTGATGTTTAAGTCAGTCAAGATGATTTCCTTTACTTCTTTTATGTTAAATTTCTTTATTGGTTGGCCAGGTTGATAATCCGATTTTAAAGACTGATGAATCTCCTCCTCCTCTTCAGGAGGTATTTCCCTGGGGTTTGGAACAAACACTTTATTGAGATAATTAGCAAAAAGTTCAGCTTTTTCTTTGTTATTTTTTGCCCATTTCCCTGATTCCGTACGTATTGGTGGGACCGAGATCTGTGGTTGTTTTAGCTTTTGGGTCGCTTTCCAGAGCGAATAATCCGTGGCCTCTGTTACGCCCAAATTAATGAGATAATTCTCTATGGTTTGTTCTTCTTCATTTGTTAGCATAGCTCGTATTTCCTTCACTGCTTTATTTAACTTAGCTTTGAGTTCGGGAGATCTTGTTTTTTGCCACTGTTTTCTAAGTTTGCGTTTACTTGCAATCTTGTCTCTTACTGCTATGAAGCAGGAGTCCTCTTTGTCATTAGTCGAGCTCGTTGGGGTTGAATTCCAGGCTGCTTGCTGTATGCATTGGTTGAAATGCTCTGCTGCTTCAATAATATCTTCTTCTATTTTTAGGGGTATTTTGGTGACTAGCGATTCCTCTAAGAGTTTCCTAAATTTTGTCCAGTCTGTATTTTTATTACATAGCATTGGAGGTTTTTCTTTTTTGAGGATTTGACTGTTTATAGTTATAATGATCGGAGAATGGTCTGATGATAGATCCAGACAGGATTCAGCATCTAAGTATTTTCTTGATATACCTCCAGTGACATATATGTCGATAATATCCGGGATCTTTTTCTTGTCGGTTGGCCAGTAAGTGGCTTCGCCTGTTGAGACAACCTCCAGATTCATGGACATCGTGGATTTATATAATTCTCGACCTCTGGGTGTTGTAAGTCTAGACCCCCAGTTTGGGTGTTTAGCATTGAAATCTCCGCCCGCAATGAATCGGTGTCCTAGGGATTGAAATAGCTGTGAAAACTGATTTTCCTTTATTACATGCTTCGGTGGAGAGTATATGGCTGTGATGGTAAGCGGTCCATGTCTATCCTGTATCACTAGGCTTGTGGCTTGGATATATTCTTGCTGGAACTTGTCTACTTCGTGGTGCTTAATGCTGTTTCTTATTATGACAGCTGTACCTCCATGAGAAGTACCATCCGGATGCATAGTGTGGTATATTGTGAGTATTTGTGAATTTTTATAAAACTCTTTTTTGTGAAGTGGGTTTCAGAGATCATAATAATGTCAATTTTATGTTTTATGATAAATATTTGAATTTCTTGTCTATGCTGAGACAAGCCGTTGGCGTTCCAGATTGCAATTTTATACCGCTTGAATGTTGTCATTTTAGCAATGAGAGTTGTTAGTAGATTGACTATGGTACTCATTTGTTCCATGAGTCCTTTCATTATGCTTTTTAGTTCAGCAATGTCATTAGTCTGTTGAGGATTATGTACACTGCTGCTTTGCGGTAGTTTGTAAGCAGGTTGTGATGGTTCCACTTCATTGGCTAGCGCTTGGGCATATGTAATTCCAGTTCTGATGGTTTTATCTGGATATCGTGACAGCGTAGCTTGAGTCAGTAGGTGACCTCTAGAGATTTCTTTTTTGCGTAGTGTAGGATACTTTGACTTTTGCAACTCTTTGTACACTTGACAACCTTTATAATTGGCAGGATGGTTTCTTTCACATAGGACACATTTGACGTTTTGCGACTTTACTTTCCTTGTGCATTCAGTTGTTACATGGTTGCCTGCACATTTTATACATCTTGGTTGTCTCTCGCAAAAATTTTTGGTGTGCCCGTATCATTGACATCTCGAGCATTGAGGAATCTCTCTTTTCTTGTTGGGAGGTTCGAAGCAGATTTTTGTATTTATTAGTAAAAACTCAATTTTATAGATATCTTTGTTATTTTGATCTCTTCTAAGATCAATGAAAAACATTGGTAGAGATGCTTTAGTTACTCTGTGCCGTATATTTGATATATTTGTGACTTTATGCCCATAATCTTCTATCTGCGCTTTCAGTAAATCCAGATCGGTTGAGCTATGTATATTCCTTAGTACTACTTTAAATGGTCGATCTCTCTTTTTTTGGTATGAGTGGAATTCCGTGTTTTTTCTTTTTAACGCCTCTACTATTAAGTCGTATACTTCTATGGACTTGGCTTGGATTTTAACTTCCTCATTGTTTATTATTCTTAAGATATAACTTTCTTTTGCAATTTCTTCAAGTAGTCGAGCCAGTGGGTTAATGTCACCAACTCTTGCGACGAATATCGGTGGTGGCTTTAATTGATTACCGTTTTCTTTTTCCCCTTCTACAGATAATTCTGATGTTACAGATGAATTATCTTGGTCGCAGCCTTCTTTATTTAATTGACTAAATCTGTTCGTTGTTGTAACAGGATGATTGAGCCAGTAATCTATTTTTACTTGTTTAGTTCTGTGTAGCTGCTTATTCGTATTTTCCTCTGGACTGTTTTGTTGCCTTTTTTTATTTTTAGGTGTCTACACTTTATTCCATGCTGGTCCTTCATGGATTTTGCTGAGGTTCTGTTGTTTGTCCCTCGTATCTTCGGCAGTGAGCTTTATCTTTGAGTCCTGCCCGGACATCTCCGCACTTATCGCATGCAATGATTGCCCCCCCCCCAGAATCCGTAGGGCCTGCCTCCAGAGAGGGTGGATTTGCCAGGACATTGCCCGGTGTATCACCTGGGGTAGTATTTCCATTTGCGTTTTGTTCCATTGCTCGCTGTGGTCTGTTGGTCCACGGGAAGTATTTTATTTTTTTCCTACCCTACACCATCCTAAAAAGGTGTCGAGCATTCCCCGATCCGCCACCTGAGGACGCGCTCTCTAGCGGTTACAGCCTCCGCCGAGATATATATATATATATACATATATATACATATATATCTCATATATATATACAGGGTGTCCGGAGTCAACCGCATCACCCGTCGTGTGCAGGTAGAGGCAGTTAAACTGAGTAGAAAAGTCCTGTACCGTTTTGCGATTTTCGCAATAATTAATAAGAAATTAAATAAAAAAGAACGGCCAATCCGTGCGAGTAAAAGCGCGCGGCGAGAAGAGACCTCCTACTGTTTACGTGATTCTTGTCGCGCGGCGAAAATAAAAGCCTAATGTTTACGCGGTTGCTACGCACACGACAAAGCGGGGAGGAGCACTCTACAAAGGACAATGGATAAATACGAGCAATGCATAACGTTGGACCCCCGCGTGGGCTGTCTCTTCTCGCCGCGCGCTTGAACTCGCGCGTATTGGCCGCTCTTTTTTATTTAATTTCTTATTAATTATTGCGAAAATCGCAAAACGGTACAGGACTTTCCTACTCAGTTTAACTGCCTCTACCTGCACACGACGGGTGATGCGGTCGACTCCGGACACCCTGTATATATATATATATATGCATACATATATGTATACGCAAATATAAATTTTACAAAAAGTGGGCGCCCATTAGTCTTGTTGCATTACTGCTTTCTGCCACGACAGGCCAGAAAGCATTTTTCTATCCATTCTCTCTGCGGTGCGTCCGCACGAGCGATGCAATAGTTTGTACGTATACGGACATACACCATTACATAAAGACCGAGAATTTATATCTTAGCGTTGATAACCCTGAAACCGGAGTTTCGCACGAGGTCTGTTCGTGTTGCTTGCACTTTTTGTACTCGCTTTCATCGCTTTCTCTTTCTCTCTAATGCCAGAATATATATTTGTTTCGTTTAAAGTGCAAAAAATTTTGGGGCTTTCTGTCAACACGAACAAACCTATTGTTACCACGCGAGGTCACCATTATCAATTCGGAATCTGGCCGTCACCAGAGAGAAGCATGAGATGGGCCACGCCGGCGTTTTTCGTGCGACGCTTTCTATAGTCGGTTCAACGAGGTTCAGCGCCACCAACGTCCATTTTAGAGACGGCGGAGCCACGTCCACTTTTCGGTGACATGGGGTGCGGTCGAGAAGATGTTAGGAATGCTTCGAAGCGTTTCGAGTACGGTCGATTTAGCATTTAGAAACACTTAGCAGTATCAATGGCGTCATTGAAACGTCACAGATATCCCCCTCCATTTCGCTTCCAATGCTACAGCTGGAGAGGTAGTACGGCTGAAGCGTTATTATTTGAATCTTCGCAAAGTGCGGGAAATTGCGTGTGTGTGTGTGGACTAACGGAGTAACGTGGTCTAATATTGAAACTTCCTAAACAATTGATTTTGAAGAAATTGAGTTTCATAAGAAATTAACACTTCAAAAAAATGCCAAATATCTTACATTATATGATCCAAATACGGACAATACCTACATTTTAGAAGTATCGAAAGAAAAATTCATAAAAGCCAAATAAACTATACCTATTTTTGTTGTATAATTTTAAGAAAGGAGAATTGTAATATTTAGATCTCTTTTTTTCAAACAGATATGTTGTTCGCAACGCGTCTTTTGCAGAAAAATTTGAATACAAGCCAAACTCAGACAATTAATGAATCAGGTAATGATAACTCTCTTATATATAGTCATCTTGTGTTAAGTATTACTATTAAAAATAATTAAGCATAATGTGGATACTATAGAAATATATTTATTTATAGAAGCTTCTACGTCTTCTACCTCTAACATTAATATAGATGTTATTGATAAAGAAAAAGGGCATGAACTTTCTGATTTTGAAGAAAAAGGTATGATATATATTGCTATATTTTGGAATGAAAATAAACTTATTAGGGGAATAATGCGGGTTCTAACCCAGGTCCTCTGAGGGGGGGGCAGGGGGGTATCCGCGGGCACGGGGGAATGACGTCACGGGGTGGGGGGGCTATGGGAGAGACATCAGGGGGGAGATCAGTGGACGCGGGGAATGATGTCACGGGCAGTGATGCTAGAAAAAGATCGCAAGCAACACGCAACCGTAGTGGGGAGAATGACGCACACAAGTGAAAACCGCGTATGTGTGAGCTCGGCGTTTCGGCTAGCTTCGGATAGCAGAAGAGAACAAATATGCTGTTTTCTGTCTCCTTCTCTACCGAGCCGACAACGAAGGCGACGGGCGATGCGGCGATGTTATGTTGCTCGATTCTTAATACGTGTGACAGCGTTAAATGTTTTCTTACAGCCTTCTTGTGTTATAAATAAATTTTTTTTTCACAACCTTCTAACTTTATGTATTAAATGGCTTTTTATAGCCTTTTGATATAATTTTACCCAAATATTTTTTAACTTTAAGGAAATATTTATTAAAATGTAGGTACTTATTATTTAAAAAAAAATTAAATTTTCTATTTTTAAAAGACATTTTAATTAATAGTATTAAATTAATAGTATTAAATATTTTATAAAAACATTATTTAAATGCATGAAACATGAAATTCAATGTGTGATATAAATATTTATATTTATATCACACATCTCTCTCTTCTCTCTCTCTCTCTCTCTCTCTCTCTCTCTCTCTCTCGTAAAATAATAGTGTTTTTCCACACCACCTAAGAGGTATCACCAATGGCGCGTTAGGTTTTTTAAAGTGGACCTTCGCCTGGAGCCCTATTATACCACACTATATGTATAATATTATATTATATTTAAGAACAAGGAGAAAAATGTAGGGTATAAATAATTAACTCAGAAATTATTTATTTTTATTTATTATTTATTTTTATTTTTTATATTTTTAAAAATTAATATAAAAATTTTTAATTGTGGTACTGCGGCCCCGCATATTTCCTCTGCTTCGGCCGCCTCGGCCGCCTCGGCCGCCTCGGCCGCTTCCAGGGCCGCCTCTACCGGCCCGATCACCTCTAAAGGCCCATCCGCCTCCAGGGCTGCTTCTACCAGCCCGACCTCCTCTTCTGCCTCGTTGAGCGTACCAACGAGCACGCGCTCGGCCGCCTCCTCTTTTTTTTCTTTGTCTGAAAAATAAACATATACATCAATAAGTAATAAATAAATTAAAATATGCATATAAATTAATAAGAGAGTTAATAATAAAAAATAAATAATTTACAATTTTTATTGTTTTGCGGCGGCGGCGGCGGCTGCTGCTGCTGCTGCTGTTGTTGCAATAAATGTTGCAGCTGTTGTTGCAATAAATGTTGCAGCTGTTGTAATTGTTGTTGCTGCTGCTGCTGCAGCCTTTATTGATGCAACACGCAAGGTCATATCGGACATATGTTTATATGAACTTTTTCTCTTATTTTTGTGTCCTGAATCCACCATTGCAATACTTCCCACTTTTTAGGATACACTCTGTATATATACAGGGTGAGGAAAAAGTATGGAAATACCTCGGAAACTACGCATTTTAGAAAGAAATGTTTCATACAAAAGTTGTAAGCTTGAAAAAGGTCTACTTACTGATCTTATCAGTTTGATCTTGGATGGCGTCGCCAAGGTCAGGACAAGGTCACCTTGACTTTTTTAAATGGAACCCCCTATTTTTCATTGCATATTCTTGTAGCTTATCTCGAGTGCTTTCCAAACACTAAAATAAAGCTTCTTTTGGTTAAGAATTTGTGATATTTAAATCTGAGATATTTAAAAATTTTTCATGATACTATTTAATACAAAATATGAAATATCTCGTAAAGTAAAGGAGGAGGATCCGGCCATCTAAGGCAAGATCGAGGAAGGATCCGGCCATCTATGGCAAGATCGAGGAAAGATCCACCTTTTCAAAGCAAGTTTATAACAAATTTTTAAAGTGTTCACCATTCACAGTTTGACAGTGTACTAGTCGATCGTAAAATCCTGAAGTAGCGTTCCTAATGTAATTCCTGGGAATGAGCGCAGCTTCATCAAGGATTCGACGACGTAGATCCCGTACAGCTTGTGGTTTTGTAACATAAACTTTACTCTTCAGGTGGCCCCATAGAAAATAGTCGAGAGGTGAGAGGTCTGGCGATCGAGCTGGCCACTCAATCGGATCTCTCCTTCCTATCCATCGTTCAGCGAGAACTTCGTTCAAATAATTATGAACATTTCTTCCATAGTGTGGCGCAGCACTATCCTGTTGGAACCAAGTGTTCTCAATGTCTTCACCAATGGCCCTTATCGCAGGAATTATTTGGTTTCTCAACATATCCTCGTATATTGCAGCATTTAAATTTCCTTCAATAAAAAATGGACCTATCAAAGTATTATTTAAAATATCTGCCTAAAACTTTACTTTACTCTGATATTGAGTATGAGATTCTAGCATCCAATGAGGCTTTGTATCCGACCAAAATCTACAATTGTGTCGATTAACATTACCGTTAATTTGAAACGTTGCTTCGTCTGAAAAAACTATGTTGTAAAGAAAATCAGGTTCTGCATCTATTCTTTCCATCATTAATTCACAAAATTCTAGATCAAATCGTCTTCATTCAGCTCTTGTACTAGATGAACTTTGTATGGATGGAATTTATTCTGTTTTAATATTTTGCAAACCGACTTCTGATCTATTTCATGTTCTTCAGCTATTCTGCGGGTGGAACTATGTTGATTCTCCACAAAGGATTGCAAAACATCCAATGACTTCTCGGGATTTGTTGCTGTTGCTGGTCTCCCTGTTTTTGGGCAATTTTTAACGCTATCAGTTTCTTCGAAACGTCGAATTGTTTTGTGAACCGTAGATTTCGAGATACTTGTATTTTCATTCCGGAACGTTGCATTGAAGAGCTGCCTAACATCATTGTATGACCTTTGTCTGTCTCCACATCCTCTCATTATCAAAAGAGATATTCGTTCACGTTCAGTAAGGCGTTGCATTTTGACAAAATAATACGAACAATGCAAAATATGTACTCTAATAACTAAAGAATAAATACGCAACTGATACTGAGTAGCTGTGAAAACAACTGATAATGAATAGCCGTGAAAGCGACTCATACTGAGTAGCTGTGAAAACAACTGATAATGAGTAGCCGTGAAAGCAACTGATAATGGGTAGCCGTGAAAGCGACTGATAGTGAGTAGCTGTGAAAACAACTGATAATGAGTAGCTGTGAAAACAACTGATAATGAGTAGCCGTGAAAGCAATTGATAATGGGTAGCCGTGAAAGCGACTGATACTGAGTAGCTGTGAAAACAAATGATAATGAGGAGCTGTGAAAACAACTGATAATGAGTAGCTGTGAAAACAACTGATAATGAATAGCCGTGAAAACAACTGATAATGAATAGCCGTGAAAGCGACTGATACTGAGTAGCCGTGAAAGCAACTGATTTTGAATAGCTCTCTAATTATTAGAGTATTTACATTGTTCGTTTTATTTTGAAAAAGTAGATCTTCCTTCGATCTTGCGTAAGATGGCCGGATTCTCCTCCTTTACTTTACGAGATATTTCATATTTTGTATTAAAGAGTATCATGAAAATTTTTTAAATATCTCAGGAAATTCTTAACCAAAAGAAGCTTTATTGTAGTGTTTTGGAAACGTTTCGACAAGGGCTACAAGAATATGCAATAAAAATAGGGAGTCCCATTAAAAGAATTCAAGGTGATCTTGTCCTGACCTTGGCGACGCCATCCAAGGTCAAACTGATAAGATCAATAAATAGACCTTTTTCAACCTTATAACTTTTGTATGAAACATTTCTTTCTAAAATGCGTAGTTTCCGAGGTATTTAGAGGTTTCCATACTTTTTCCTCACCCTGTATATATGTATATATAATGAATAAGAGGCGTATTCAAGAGAAAAGGAGAAGAAAGACGTATTTTATTTTATTATTTTCACGGTTTTTTTCGTTTTTCTTTTTTACTTTTTTCTTTTTTTTTAATGTTTTTTTAAAAATTTATTTTCGGTTTTTTATTTCTTTAATTTTTTCTATTTTTTATTTATTATTTTTTCATGTTCTTTTTTTCTTTTCTTTATCTTATAGAACTAAGGTAAGGAGGTGAAATAATTTTTTAAAAATCAAATATTCATAATATTAAAATAAACATTTATTCAATATGTGTGTATGTGTATTTTACAAATTTGTTGTGTTTCTTAAAAATAATATAAAAATTAAAATATAAAATATAATAAAATAATAATATATAAAAAAATTAAAATTTGCAATATATAAAAATATAATATATAAAATATATAAAAATATAAAATGTATTTAAAAATATAATAAGAAATATAAAATATGAAAAGCTACCAATAATGATATAAAATATAACTGTATAATAAAATACATAATCTAAGGTGTCGAGGGGGAGGGAGAGAAGCCTCCTTCTGTTGAGGGGGAGGAGCTTCCTTCTGCTGAAACAAAAAAAACAAACAAATTTGAGTATTTTTAAGTTATAACACATTAATTTTATATACATTTGAAAGAATGCTCACCATTATTCCGCGGATGATGCAAATAACCGGGAACTAGCTGTTGTTTAGAACCTCGATTGAGTTCTGTTCCATAAAACTTCTGAGCCCGCCAGCATAAATTGTCAAATGAAACACTATCAGCATTTCCATCTTTGGAGACTACCTTCTAGTTTTTCCGTCATTGATTTTTTCAAGCCGACCTCTCGACCGCGTATCGCTTGCACGATGGAATTTACTAGAGTTTGTTGATAGCGCTGAAACACTCAAACCTATACGTATGATACGTCTAAATATCCAATTTCTTAAATAATAGAGACGTTCGATTCGAGTCTCCAACCCCTCTTTAGTCTACTGCCAATGTCCTTGTGGATCTGGAATTTGGTTTTCCAACAACGAAACACAATAATCACATTCCATTGCCCAATAATTATAATCCTCTCTTACTACATTAGCGGATGGAAGCCACAGAAAATCCTCCAAATATCTATAATTTTTCTATCCATTTTTCACAACACTTGAAGATTTTTTTTCAGTCTATAACACTCGCACAGATATAAAAGTTTATTGCATGCAAATTAAGCACATATTGCACGGTAATATCTGATGCAATGGAAATCTGCACTCACTGCAAAATTGTCCGAAAATTAAATTGTAACACGCTGTTTTGTGTATTCGCACTAATATTTGAATATAATTCTCCAATACGAATAAAACACGCGGTGCAAAACTTATAGTCCCAGTTTTATAATAAAAATATATACTACACATTTTCTTTATTTCATTCACGGAAATAATGTCAGCCTGTCCTAACGCGCGATAAGTTTTTTCAACATATTCGTTATCGGAATCGCTTTTATAGTCCGAATCCTCTAACGCCTCAAGTATGTTGTCCCATTCTTCATCAGAATCAACGATCACAACTTCATGATCCTCATCCGAATCCTCAATTACCGTAACTTCATGGTCCGAATCCTCAACCACTATAACATCTTCATTTTCTTCCATAGTCGTACACAACTCACAAGGTATAGCAGTTTATTTTTACAATCTTCGCACAAACGTATACGACTTGAGAAGAACGTAGACTGTATAATGTTGCACACTCTCCTCTCGATTTTATATTTTAATTCTACATCTCTTGTCTCCTTCTAATTGGAGTGTCATCTAACTCATCATTTTTCTATATCTTAAGCAGGAAACTAAAGTTTTGCTGATTATGTACACGCATATTACACTATTTTATATTTAAAAAAAGCGGGGTAATAATTAATAAAATTCACAATTTAAATTTGTAAAAATTATTTATTCTTTACAAGAATCGTGTGAAGAATATCATTTACAGCACTTGATAATAATTCACAATCTATGAATGACTCGTTGTCAAACGCATCACTTTCGCGTATCACTTTTGCAGCATTGCATACATCTATGATGTTATTACGTTGTAAAATAGTTGCAAATTTTTTAAACTTTTCATTAACACTATACGTTTTTTCGAATAGCCATAAATACATATGACGTATACAATTTTCAAAGTCAAATAAATGTAGTAAAGTCGATGGTTTCATGTACAAAGAATTATTAGATAATGTCATTTTTATAATTGTTGAATTAGACATTTTAACCACTTCAAATGCCATATCTCGAATCCATAATGGAGTTTCAGCCATCCATATTGTAGTCGCTCAATGTCAGCTCGTTTCTGCATTAGCGATTTCCACATATCAAATAACAACATTATTTGATTGCCTCGAATATCACCAAGTACTAATTTTACATATGATGCAGTTCCGACGCTGATTCCAACCTCTAAATATTTATACGATGTAGGAGTTAAGGCATATCTTCTTTCAAGTATACGAACAGCACGACGATGCTCGGATGAAATGCTATAAGAAATATTTTTAATAAATTATAAGGAAAATATAAATATTTTAATGTTATAAGGAAAATATAAAAATTTAAAAAATTATAGGGAATATATAAAATATACAATGCTTTATCGAAACTTACTTGTTAGATTTCTTCGAGGAAATTGTACCATCCTGAATCGGAACGTAGTAATTCATGCTGCTTCCTTCAGCAAAGTACATATGAACCTTTCATACAAGTGGTTGATGCAAAACTAAATTATTTTATATTGCATAAAATGCTCCAATGTTGCAAGTTGCAATGTGAAGGGGATTATTGCTGATGTATTATTCAAGCGCCTCCGATGTACGACTGCTATTCGTGAAGGGGATTATTGCTGATGTGTTATATTGAAGCGCCGATGTACGGCTGCTATTTGCGATGAAATCATACCAGAATGTTCGATCAAGAATGTACGTGTCAAACCGTGAGAAAAATAATTAGCCAAAAAAAGCAACGTAATCTAAATTTTTCACGCGCCAATGTACGGCTGCGTGTAATTTTAAACTTTTGACTTTTGGGATGACATTGTCTGAAAACGTGCGTGACAAAAAGACGAAACGCCAAGATTAAAATGTGCACTAATAGTATAGCTGTATGTAATTTTAAACTTTTGACTTTGAGATGATAGTCTAAAATTTAAACAAAAATGTGATGTAATCTAAATTTTTCACGCGCCAATGTACGACTGCATGTAATTTTAAACTTTTGACTTTTGATATGACATTGTCTGAAAACGTGCGTGACAAAAAGACGAAACGCCAAGATTAAAATGTGCACTAATAGTATAGCTGCATGTAATTTTAAACTTTTGACTTTGAGATGATAATCTAAAATTTAAACAAAAATGTGATGTAATCTAAATTTTTCACGCGCTAATGTACGACTGCATGTAATTTTAAACTTTAGACTTTTGAGATGATATTGTCTGAAAACGTGCGTGTCAAAAAGATGAAACGCCAAATATGCGCTAATAGTACAGGTGGATGTAATTTTAAACTTTTGACATTGAAACGATAGTCTCTAAAATGCTAGAATCAATCTGATGAAAACGTTCGACAAACCACGAAATAAAGATTTAGTTAAAATGTGAAACGAGACGCTTCAGTACAAAGAGATATATAATCATAGTAAAGAGGCACACTCTGTCAATATTTTCATCCGAGGTTTCGAGATAACAGTCATCAAGATCTTGTTAGTTTTAGAAATATGGAGAAACAAAATTTGTGTGAGCACGCAGCTTTAGTGAATTCGGTAGAAGAGTACGTTGCGTGGGAGGCGATGCGATGCGTGTATCGAGTCGCTGGAAAACCAAAGCCGAATCAAACGTCCACGATTATCGATTGGAAATCCACAATCACTGATTACTCGAATCACACGACTCGAAGGTCTGAAGAATTTGCTACGCAGACGCTTCATACATGCAGGTGCCGGATGCAGTGCGCGAGAAGATGAACTCATTTGGCGTTAAATTGATACAGCGTTCGAGAGTCGCATATTGACTGGTGCGGTCATCAATCACAATTACATCGAATCTCGTCAATTCCTCGAGGATGCTAGCGGTATCGTGTTCAAGAACATGCGAAAAGTTATAGAAAGACACAATAATGTGAAAGTTAATACAGTGTTTAATGGTGAGTTTGTGACAGCTGATAAACGTGCAAATGAACCGAGAACGGTGCACTTTGACACAGTACAATTGGACATATTGCAAATGGACACGTTGTAAATGGACACGAAATTTTGCACAGGGTTCAATTGGATACCGTTCTTTTGCGCACCGCTTTTTTGCACACCGTTCACTTGGACACAGAAAGATGCACACCGTTTTTTTGCACACCGTTCTTTTGCACACCGTAATTTTGCACATTGTAATTTTGCACACCGAAGATAAGGAGAAAAATTTATATTAACATCACGAAGTATTTAGAATAGCTTATTATGTACATTGCTCGTACAATAATTCATTACCCGCGTATCATTCTCGTCGTAGTGTAGATTGAATTTCATGGTTCACCAAAGAACTTAAAAATTTAGCGCAACGTATACATTCTATTTTATCAACTAATGTCCCCATGATAAATTTGACATCAGAAGAGTGTGAAAAATTTCATAGCGCAACGCATTATCATATGTGTGAAAAACCATTCACACAAGATGATATACGCGTACGCAATCATTGCCACCTCACCGGGCGGTACAGAGGTCCCGCGCATTCAAATTGTAATCTAAATTATAAAGAATCTTTTTGCATTCCAATAATATTTTACAATTTATCCGGTTACGACGCATTTTATAATTAAAGAAATAGCTACAGTGTTCAAAGGGAAAATCGAGATACTACCAGTAATCAAAGAAGAATATATATCGTTCATAAAAAATGTTAAACTTACAGATGATAATTCCAGGAAGATTAAATTGCGTTTATCGATTCATATAAATCTCTT
>OX424445.1:12189885-12476641 GCA_949152495.1 Lasius fuliginosus
TCTAATTCTTCCTGTCGATCTTTCAAAGGCTTGACACTCGTTTCCACGTACTGTTTGTTAGAGGCATCGCTATCAGCTTCCGGTTGCGCTACACGTCGTATCTTGTGCGACCTTGCGTCAAAGCCGGCTGTCTGACACAGGGCGTTATAGCGCACGTAATTTCTTAGTAATCCATTCCATTGATAGTATAAATTACTCGGCGGTCCTAACGATAATTCAAATTTATTAATCGACATTTCGATATCAACAATTTCGACAGAATGACTCGTATCGTTGTCGCATAGTTAATTTATAATAATGTCAGCTTCGCGAAATTCCTCGATAATTGACAATATTTCATTGTCGTGAGCATTGTTACCTGCTTGACGTGAGGCTTCCAGCAATCGCAGACGATCTACCAATTCATTTGGATTATTCCAATGCACGTAATCAATCTTATTATTGCTTAGCGTCATAGTACGCGGTACATTTATACCTTTTCCAACTTTATAACCAGAGATTATTGGTGCAATTATATATTTATACTTGTATCCTTTGTTTCCTAATACAGGATTATGCATATTGTTGCCACGTCTATGCGCATTTGTTGTCAGTAATATACTTTTGTATTTATGCAAATCATTCTCAGTGTATACTGCATCGTCAGGTATTCTCTTGAAAATCAACTCGTAGAGACCTGGTGTTCCTACGTATTTTAATCCATCAATCAGTATATTATCGTTTTTATCCACATCAAAAACTTTATCACCGAGCATCATTCCTTCATTGTAAAATTTAACGCCATATACATAATCCATATCAGCATTTTTATCTTGACTCATAATAGTTACCAAATATTTTTGTGCAAATGGACCGAAATGATCACGCATTGAATTTTGACCTTCAGACGTTTGTAATACATGTTGAACTGACGTCACAAGCCTTTCAGGCGTGGTCTCATAAATTTCTTCTATAGATGGAGCTGTTTTTCGTACAATATTTGACTTGGTTGAACATCTTTTATCGAAGTAGAGGTAACTTTCGATAATTGTTTCTTACGTTTTAATTTATTTGGAGTAGAAGTTATTAGTGAATTATTCAATGATGTATTTGACCGCTTCGTTCCATGCTTTGATTCTTTCTTCTCATAAGACATATTCAATGGCTCGAATTTTCCTTCATTAGATTCCACACCAACTGTATTCTCAACAAGTTGTTTTAGAGGTTCGGTAATTGGTTTAAATTGTCTTTCCAATGCAACGTCTTCCTCCATTTTACCAGTTTTCAAAGAGCGATATTTTTTTCGTATTGATTCACTCGTTTTTTGCAATCTTTCTCGCAATCTTCTCGTGATCATCATTGTCAACCTGCACAGTCGTCATGTTGCACTCTAATGAAAATTCTTTTAGACGTTGTTTGATCGGTGTGTTGATAGCGACTATCCACTTTACGGTATTGCAAAATCGTTAAATCCTTTTCTATATCGTCCATTAGTCAGAGAACTGTCTTTGTCAATCACAACGAATCTATACTTGTGTTGCCAACATTTCTGACAGAGTGCGCGAAAATCGTCGTAGGACATGTCGGTATTTACATGATCGTTGTATACATGTTTCAAATTTGTGCCATCCTGTTTAAATAAAATCAATACATTTGCATTGTCGCGTATAAGATGCTTGGGTATCTTGGCATACGTCTGACAAAGATAGAAACAGTCGACTCTCGAGTGTCGACCCATTGCAAAGTACTCTCTTATCGTATCTTGCTTATCACACGCCACGTCATCAAAGATAAAGATGGAATTCGGAAGCGCCTCGCTCGGTGGAATGACATCGCTATTATTAGAGAATGTAAAATATCCTATTTCTTCTATCGAGGACAGCAAATTTTCCAAGTATCGATATTTCGGTTGTTGAAGCGATTTTGAGTATACGTACATGTTCTCGAAATGTACACCGTGTGGGCTTTCTATCAAACTTATCAACACCACAATTCAAAGGACCGCAAATGATACCACGTATAGTATTTGGTAGCATGTTTCCATGCCTGCGTATTTCTTTCTCGTTTATTAGTCGTGTTTTATCGTCAAAATTTGATTCGTCACTTTGATTATCGTCGCTTGTCGAACAAACCGCATGTTGTCTCTCGCGAGTCACAAATCAGATTTTTGGAAAACTGAATCATGGGGGACCTATTTATAGAAATGCGTCGAAGCGAAATCGCTCAGTTTTGAAAATGTTTCTCCTTCTGTCGGTTGGTGAACAGTGATATTCTCGAGCTTACCGCTGAGCAGTTACAGTTTATTCCCAAGATTGTTTTACTGCGAAACTTTGGTGACTACGTGGAACGATTGTGGGACAAACTTCCCGAACATATAAAGGTCGATTCGGAGATTCAACAATATCGTCATTGTACGCAACATTATAATTTGCCGTGGCAACAAACACATATCGATGGTCCAACACCATTGATAAAGAATTGTTGCGAATGTCAGCGAGAATTATAAGAGGTAGCGGCTTGTTAAATCGTGCGATAAACGCACTCTCTATCGAATTAAATATTCCCGGCTATCAGTTTTGCGGACCTGAAACTCGCTTGAAAAAAAGATTGGCTAGAGGTGATCGAGGCATTAATCCATTGGATGCCGCGTGTCGCGAGCATGATATTGCATATTCTGAAAGCAACAACCTCGGTGAACGACATTGCTGATAATATACTTGCTGCAAGAGCGCGAAAACGTATTACCGCGAGAGATTCGACTCTTGGTAAAAGAGCAGCTGCTACGGCTGTTTGGGCGGCAATGAAAGCAAAGACAAAATTTGGTATGGGGCTGAAGACAAAAAAGTCGTCGATGAAGAAAAAACGAATACTTCCAGTAGCGAAGCGTGGTATCTTACCACTTTTACCATTATTGGGAGTTGTCGGTTCTTTGGCTGGCGGAGCAGCGGAAATCGTAAAGGCTGTGAATGATAGCAAGGCAGCGCAACATCAGCTCGAGGAAATGCAACGTCATAATCACGCTATGGAAGGTCGTGGACTTTATCTCGCTCCATACAAGCGTGGACAGGGGTTCTCAACGATGACTAGAAAAAAAAACGTAAAAAAAGCGTTAAAAATGCCTGTGTGTGTAACAACTAATGTGCAATTGGAACAACTGGCAAGATGTATGCGTATACCATTCTTTAGAGGCGTTTTCATGCGCAATAATTTATTGATAAACAACATACGACGAAATGAAGGCGGTATCGTCAATTTGGATGACGCTGATGGTCCTGGTACTCATTAAGTAGCATATGCAAAGAGGGGAAATCGAGTAATATATTTCGATAGTTTTAGAAATCTTAGACCGCCCATGGAATTGGTGCAATATTTTGGACAAAATGTGACGAAAATAGAATACAACGCACGTCTTATCAAAATTATAATCAAAGAATTTGCGGACAATTGTGTCTACAATTTCTTCAAACGGTTGACGAACAAATTTAAACCCTGACCATCACGATTCAGTATTTGTTTGACAGTTTTCTAGCATGTCACTAACGTTGAGTGGTATGAGTAGCGTTTTTGCTGTAAGCTACTTTCCAGCTATAGATTTAAACGGTGATGATTGCGAGCTCGGTTTAACGGACTTTGAAACTTATCATACGATACCAAATGTAAATTCTTCGAATAATAAATTTTACTATGATACCAATAACAAGGAAATTACGATTCCTGAGGGATCATACGAATTACATGTTATAAATGAATATCTCAAACGTGCAATTTTACGATATCGACACGCTGTTGATTCCAACGATGCAGTTCACAACGTTGCGCGAGAGAATGATTTCGAAGAATAGGACGAATATCCAATAGTGCTTCGCGCTAATCATAATACTAAAGAGCGAAATGAAATGCGCTTATAGAATAAACTTTAGTAAACCAGACAACGTTGGATCATTGCTGGGATTCTCATCAAATCGTATATTGCAGCCTTGGAAATGGTATGAATCGAATCTACCGATAAGTATTATTAACGTAAATATTATTCGTATAGAATGCAGCGCGACCACTGGCGCGTACAGCAATAACAAGCGGATACACACGATACATGAATTTTCACCGAGCGTGCCGCCAGGATATAAGATATAAGATATCAGAAACGCCTGCACAGATCATTTATCTACCGATCATTGCACGGAGCATTACTGATCTAACGATCCGCATTGTTGACCAAAAAGACGATTGCTTGATTTTCGAGGAGAGGAAATTACCGTAAGATTACACATACGACGTCGGCAATTGTAACATGTGACAAATGAAATGCTTGTGCTGAACGAAACGGAGCACGTGAGAGACAATATTTTTACGAGGAACAATATTTTTGCGAGTAGACGAGTGGTATCGGGTGACATTAGTAAAGTGTCCGGTTACGCTAAGAAGAAACTCAGCGCGTCGAATCGCGCGTAAATTTTTAAAATCATTAGGATTTGTGGTACGCAGTACTTGAAAAAATGATCGACATCTTGAATATTGGAGGTGAGCCGATCTTTGATGATCGTATCGTCAAGATTGAAACTCATACGTACAATCCGTACGCCAACACAACGCTTGGATATAGCGATGAGATATGGATACCTATACAACATCAGGATTTGTACACGTTACCATGTGAAAGCTTCTTACATGTCGAAGAAAAATTGACGGTACGTAAAAAGAATGAAGGATCAGAGCAGATGGTATTGAGAAACAATTGCGTTGCATTCATGTTTGATAAACTTCGATATGAACTCGATGGTGTGGAGATTGATCGCAACAGAAACGTTGGAATAACTTCCTAATTATCCTTCAAAAATTATGTCTCTCTAACACCTGAGAGAGGTAAAATCTTGAAGAATGCTGCGTGGGATGTGGCACGTAATATTGTTGAATCTTACTTCAACTTTTACGTATCGCTCAACATGCTATTGGGATTTTGTGAAGATTATAAGCGAATTGTGATTAACGCTCGTCACGAATTAGTTTTGATACGTTCACGCAATGACAATAATTGTCTAATTGGACATATGTCGGCGGAAGCTGAGATTGAGTTGCTCACAATGAGGCGTATGCCTCATGTAATATTAAACGAGATCAATAAACTATCGTTGCTACGGGCGTTGGAAAGCGGACGATACTTGAACATCAGTTTTCGTTCTTGGGATCTATACGAATTTCCTCTGTTACATAACACAACCAAGCATTCGTGGACCGTGAAAGCCGCGATATGTTATCTTTGCACTGCAGACTGGTAGAAAAAATGCTGTGTCAAAAGAGATAACCATATTTGACAATTGTCAATTAACCAACGTTAAACTCTATCTAAACTCGGAAGTTTATCCCTATGATGATTTGAATTTAGATTTTGATAATAGATACGCCCTCTTGTTCGACATGTACTCTCGTTTTCGCAAATCTTATTACGGATGTGATAATGATATGGTGTTATTAAACATCACAAAGTTTTTATATTATGGTCCTTTTGCGGTTATTGATTGCTCGCGGCAAAACGAGTCTGTTAAAAATTTTACCGTAGACGTTAGGATAGAGTTTGAATGCAAGGAAGATATACCGACAAATACTACCGCCCATTGTCTCATCTTGCACGATCGCGTTGTTGAACATTGCCCATTGACCAATGTAGTTCGTAAAATTGTATAGAGCAGCAAATATCCCCTCCAATGTCATATACAATTATATAAATTGAGATTTGTGCCAATTGGCAGCAGTTGTCTAAAACAACTTGTCTTGCAATCGTACTATAAATCGCAATATAATCATCATGGTCGTGCCGATGTTTGTGGATCTGCAAGGTTTCATTATCGAAAGAAACTTTATCGTGAAGGAAGTAGCGATACTGAGAGATGGATCTGTTTTCTTTCACTATTTTTTTGGAAGTCCCGTACCATGGCATGTGCTTACAAAATTTGAGAAATCTCAAGCTTCATGGTTGATTGGACATCATCATGGATTACAATGGGAGGATGGAAACGTTCCGTACAGCTTTGCTCAACGTTTGATTACGAAGGCTGTGATGGGTTCGACGGAAAATGAAGTTTTCGTGTACGTTAAAGGGCAGGAAAAACGAGAATGGCTGACCGATATACTTGGTGATGATGCAAGAAATTACGTCAATATTGAAACCTTGGATGCTGACTATGAAGATATTGCTTCTTTAAATAAATTGGATGTTACGAGAACTATATGTGAAAAACATTTAAAAAATTGTGCTTTACAAAATGTATTTAAAATATTCAATTGGTGGTCGATTTATCATAACGATTCACCCCATCCTTAGTTAGAATAAACTATTGTTTTAAAATATATTTTTAATATCTATTATTCTCTCCTTTTTCTCTATTCTTATTATATGCAAGCGTAGCGAGTATTACATTTTAGTACGTGATGCTAGCGAGCAGCGTCAGAATATGCGACATTGAATATTTAGTTGAAGGTCGATAGGTAGTTGATTTTTCGTTCACTGTAGTTCAATTGTAGTTGACTGTGGTTCGATCATTGTTGATTGGTGTTCAAGTGGTTCAAAGTGATTCGATTGTGGTTTGATTGTGATTGATTGTGGTTGATTGTGGTTGATTGTGGTTGATTGTGGTTCGATTGTGGTTGATTGTGATTCGATTGGGGTTGATTGAGGTTCAAAGTGGTTCGATTGTGGTTGATTGAGGTCCAAAGTGTTTCGATTGTGGTTGATTTGTGGTTCAAAGTGATTGAGGTTCGATTGTGGTTTAATTGTGGTTGATTGTGGTTGATTTTTTGTTCAAAGTGGTTTGATTGTGGTTAATTGAGGTTCAAAGTGGTTCGATTGTGGTTGATTTGCTGTTCAAAGTGGTTCGATTGTGGTTCGAAAAGTGGTTGATCATGGTTCAATCATAATACAAGTAGTATGAATCGCTTCAGGAGTTTATATGTAAAAATCATTTTAAAATATTTTTGTATGATGTATAAGGCGCTAGAATGCTTTAGAATGCTTCAAAGTATTTTCTGCAAAACATGCTTACTTTTGTTTTCTTATCAAGTGCTCTTTCTTATGCCCCTACTTTTTTACCGCGAGGATGTCCACCCATTGTGCTGTCATAAAGTGTCTAGCTGTTCGCGAGTGAAATTGGTTAAAAAAATGTCGAATTATATGTCTGGATAGATTCATTATGTTTTTAGTCTATTAAATAATTGCGTAAGTATTATTATATGTTATATATATATTTATTTATATAATAATTGTTATTTCAGTTGCTTGAGGATGTTGAAAATCATTTACATTTGCATCGGCGCTTTGTGCGGTGGTGTCGTCGCTGGCAGCGGATGGCGCTTGACGCCCTATGGGGCGACTATCCAGAGACCCACGAATATTGCCAAAAATTTGAATTCGTTTATAATAACATATTCGGGTTAAAAAAACTATTCGGCCTTGAGCCGTATGATAAGGAGGAAAATTGGAACTGTAAGTATTCTTTTAATAGCCAATGCCGCCCCCCTCTCCCATTATATTTATATATATATTTTTATTTTATTATTTTTATTTATTTTTTATATACATTTTATCATTTTATATTATATATTTTATATAACATTTTCATATTTTTATTTCTAATAAACACAAATTTGTATAATACATACACACAAAATTGAATAAATGTATATTTTAGTTTAATATTAAGAATGTTTGTTTTAAAAATGTCACCTCCTTACCTTAGCTCTAAGATAAAGAAATAAAAGAAAAAACATGAAAAAAATAATAAATAAAAAGAAAAAAACATTTTAAAAAAACGAAAAAGAAAGAGAAAAGAAAAAACAGTAAAAATAAAAAATTAAAATACGTCTCTCTTCTCCTTTTCCTTAAATACGCCTTTCATTCGTTATATTTCTCTCACGCTAAGCCGCTCTCTCTCGCGCTATCGCTCTCTCACGCGAACGCCGATCTCTCGAGAATGCGCTACCTCTCTCACGCGTTATCTCTCCTTCCTCTCAAGCGTGCGAAAGTCTCTCTCACGTGTTATCTTTCCTTCTTCTTCTCAGGCGTGCAAAGGTCTCTCTCTTGCAAACGCGCTACCTCTCTCGCGCTTCCCCTTCCGTCACGGATCCCTCACCCACAATATGCATTATGGTTCTACACCTTCTCCCTCCCCGCAGACCCCTCAAGATTCAACGCGGTCTTACACCTTCCCCTCCCCGCGGACCCCTTAAGATCCATCAAAGTCTCACACCATTCCTTTACCCCGCGTGTTTTCATTCCCCGTGCCCACTAACCCCCCCCCCCCGTGACGTCATTCTTTGCGCCCACGAATCCTCTTCCGTGACGTCATTCCCCGCGCCCACGGATACCTCCTGCCCCTCACCCCCCTCACAGGACCTAGATTAGAACTGGCTCTATACATATAACTACTCACTGAACTTTATATATATATATGTGGGCCGCTGCCCACGTTTTGTTGGAGGAAATGTTCGAAGATCCGTGAGTGACAAAGACTTGGTATAGACTTTGTTTTATTTCCTATTTACAGTATGTACAAGCTGTTAATTATTTTTGGTTTATTTTGTGGTGGCCCTGAAAAGGGCCGTTTGTTTTCGGCGGTAGCTGGAAGACTACACGGAAGCCCAGAAGGTGAGTGAGTCTTCCTCTACCTTGTCGTGTGTTACTGCCCGCTCACGCCACTGGATGGTAGGTTGCGTCCGCGTATACCTAGGTGTCCCCCACTTAGGACGGAAAGCCGGAGGAAGGCCCGGGGGCGTGTAACTGCGGGTGCTCTCCGCGATGTCTTCGGTTGTCTCGGTCTGGGTGGCTGCTGATGGTGGCAGACTCTCCTAGTCGGAAAAATCCGACTGCGTCGCTCGTTCACACGTAGGAGCGCTGTAGAGGGACGTCTGCTTCTCTGTTGTACGGAGTGGAACCTCCCAGTCAGATACGTCGGACTGCGTGCCCTGCTCGTAGGTAGCCGGTGGGCAGTACTGTGTCCCCCTGTGAACCCTGCTGGTCGGGCAGGTTTGCGACGCGCACTCTAACCGTCCGGTGGGCGAGAGAGGCAGCGGCGATAGGAGCGGTGGAATTCTCCACTGGTCCGTAGGAGAGGTATACCTCCGGAGCCGAATGTCCCACGTGGAAGGGAAGTACCTCGGTGGACGTGTTAGTCGTGCAGGCGGCAGTTCGACCGCCTGTAGCCTCCACTCCTGTAGGGCCAAACTCACTCGCTTCCCTGTAGCAGCCCTCATCAGTGACCCTTCGGTCCCTCCTGTCCGCGATGCTGGCCCGGGTGAAGTGGGCGGCGGCAGTGGACGTCGGCGTACTTTGGTGGATGAACGCTGGCTCGCCAAGGTGCGATAGAGAGAAAAGCGTATACGGGCGAACCCGAGTTCCGTCCGTCGTCACGTACTTAAATGCTTAAGAGAAGGTCTCTATGCGAGGCTCAAGCCGTGACTAATGAACCGTGCGGCGTGCGGGCTTATATCCCCACCGTGAGTAAATCTTACTCACGGATAAGGAACTTTTCGCGGACGCCTCGTAGCGGTTCCGCGCCGTACCGCGGCGGATCGCGAGCGCTTGCGGGAAAGCTGAGTCTGGCGTGTGGTTTGCTTGTAGGCGCTTTTGTGCGGTCGTATAGACCGCCACATATATATATATATATATACTTTATTGGTCCTCTAAGGGTTTCAAATATACATCCAACCACTGTTACTTACTTACACCTAACTTACAACTAGCTTAAATCTATCTTATGCTTATTCTTAAATACTACTCTCTTCTCTCTCTCGCCGGGACCTCCGTCTCCTTCAGAGCTACTTGTGATTTAATTTAAAAATTCCTTTTAACAAACACACTTTTTAAATAAATCTCAACCACTTATCAAGCTTCTGTACTTAATTTTAACTTTATTTCTAACTCTCACTCCTTCACACCCTCTCTCTCTCTCTCTTACATTGACCATCACTCTCCTCTCACTCACTTCCCACGCCCCCCTTTACTCCTTACCCTGCCTTACCACCACAAACTTTTTAACCACCCCTCACCGTCTCCCTCATCCCCCAACACTTTTCCTACCATCTCTTGCCAACTTCCTCCACCTTCCACATTTTTCCCATACGTGCTCCCAAGTCTCTAACACACCCAAACAAACTCTACACATTCTCTCCTCCTCTGACAATTAATACTTTCCACCTCTCATCCCGTTCCCCAACCTAAACCTAGCCGCCCTTTGGCATCTACTCTCTCCCCACCTCTTCAGGTACCCTGGTATCCCCTCCCCTTTCACTCATTTATATCAACTATTATATTCCGATCCCCTAATCTTTACCCATCTCTCTCCCCTTTGTCGATCTCTATCTAACTTTTCCACCCTCTCTCATCTAAAATCACCCTTCTCTTTGCTCTCTTCCATTTCTTTCAAACTCAACTCCCTATCCTTAAAAAAGCCTCTTCGTTCCTCTTCCCAACCTGATAACCCTTTCTCAATCACTGCCCTTGTCTTCATCTCTTCCCAGGAACTCCTCACGAGCGACCCTCTTCTTCCCTCCTCCAGCATCTTCTCATATCCCCAAGCTCTTCTCCCCATTCTCCCCTTCAATTTGTCCCTCTGCAATTCCTCTCTGACCAAATACCCCGGTGTCCTCCATTCCATCCCCAACATCCATCTCAGATACTTCTCCTGCAGACTTTCGACCTTCTCCCTCTCCTTCCATTCCCAAATCTCAACCCCATACCCCATTACCGACCATATGAGCGAATTAAACAACCACAATCTTTTACCCCAGTCTCCTCCAAACTTTATTTTTCCTATACTTCACACCTGCTCCAAAATAGACGCCCCCCTCATTAACCTGTCCCTCACCTGACCTTCCTGTCACCCATTCCTTTACAAAACGTAACCCAGGTAGACAAGAACGGGTGACCTCCGTTTGGACACGTAACGATTGGACACCGCTCAATTGGACATGCACTATTGGACACGTTTTATTGGACACTGCTTGATTGGACACCGCTCGATTGGAAACCGCACGATTGGACACGGCACGATTAGACACTGCACGATTGGACACGCATATTGCACAATTGGACACGTACATTGCACGATTGGACACCGCGCGATTGGACACCGCTTGTATTGTAAAGTACAAAGTAGAATTCCACATGGGTTTATAAAGGGGTCGGGGGCGGGGAAGGGAGTGGGGGGTGCAGTCTGTGCGCGTACTTTGCAACGCAAACTGGGATTACACATGGATTTATAATTTTCACATTTGTTGCGTTTAAATTTCGTGCACTTTTACGAAAACGAATGCGCATGTGACCACAAAGCATACTCGTGTCGCTGCATGTTGTCGGTATAATAGATTGTGCGGTGACCAATCGTGCGGTGTTCAATCGTGCGGTGTCCAATCGTGCCGTGTCCAATCGTGCCGTGTCCAATCGTGCAGTGTCCAATCATGCCGTATCCAATCGTGCAATGTGCGTGTCCAATCGAGCGGTGTCCAATCGTTACGTGTCCAAACGGGATACGCCCGACAAGAACTAATCAGCGGTTATCTTATAGAACAAACCTGCGTACGAACTCTACCCCTTTTGCGATTTTAAAATATTAAATACTTTAATATAGATTTCAGGATATATGCGCTATCCGTTATGGAACCAAGGAATATTATAACTCATTAGAAGCAATTTTTAACGAATAAACAACTATAAATCCTGAATTCATTTTAATTCTATAAATCAATTTTTTATAAATAACTAAACAAATGATTGCCAGAAGCAAATTGTTACGAAATGATTCCATGACTTGAGAAATTAGAAATAAGTTATTAATACTTACGGTAATACTCTTTAACATGATATTCATATATTAATCGAGCTACTATTACAATAAATGTAAAAAATTATGAATTTATAACGATTGATTGAAAACAACTTTTTGTAAACAATTGAAGATAACTAAAAACGATCATTGAATTTTGTGCTAAAGCTTTTCAAATAACTAAATTATTCAATAAATAATTTCAATAAACAACAATTATGACTTCGTAAATTACTAATATACTTGTGTAAAACACGCTACTCTAGCTTGATAGTCCATTCAAATATTATGTGTGCGATAATATGTATAATTACTCAGCACACCTAGAATATTCAGCTGTATACGTTATATGTAATCATACTCCGCATATAATAATTTGCAAATAGCCTTTTTATAAATAATTGGAAATAATAATCAAGGTCATTTATAGAAGTCTGTAGTAATGATAAAATGTTGAAAAATTAACTCTATACCTCGCATTAAATAACTAAGCTAACCGTGAACTATTACAAATTGACTCCATAAACAGGAAAATTAGATATAAGTTTTAACATTTTATATTAGCTTAGCATTATGGAATATTCCAGCTATAAGTTATATGTTAAGGTTTATTTTCGTGCTTTTTCTATTGCTCCTGCATTGGCGTGAGTAAACCGAGATTAATTCTCGTTGATATCTTTTTGTCTCACATTTATCTATTGTTCTTTATACTTATTCAGTTGTTGTTGTTTCCTTCCATTTCTGTCCTGTCGGTCGTCGTGAAGCGATATACTTGTATTACCGTTTTCTTCGCGCAATAAAGTGCTATTAAAGTGAATCTTTGTGTTTTAATCTCTCATTATACATTTCGAGCCATTCCCAGATAATATCTGCTTAACAGGTTATGGGCCCAGGTCGCGTACTCAGCTGTGAAAATTATCTGGAAGGAGAGATTTAGAAAGTTCCGCGGAAAGATCGAGAAGTAAAACCGACGGTGGTCCGCCATTGTTTACTCTTCTCGTATTGTGTGTGTTGTCAAAAGAATTTGATTCGTGTGCCGCGTGTGCCTATTCCTTCAAGAAATTCTCTTCTTGTATTGTGCGTGCTGCTAAAAAAAATCCATAATGGCAGAAGAAACGATGAAGAAAACTCAACGGAAGCAACTATCAGACTTGGAAATTCGAGGTGACTGCATTGCTCATCGCAAATGGTGTTCACGATATTGTCTCAGGAGATAGACTAATGCCGGGTGAAGAAGCGACAAGTCAAAATGCGCATAAGCTATGGGTAAAAGATAATGCGAAGGCAATGGTCTTGATATCCACATCCATTGGAGAATCGCAGCTCGAGTGCCTGCTGACCTGCACGAGCGCGAAATAGATGTGGGATCAACTCAGTTCCATTCACGAGCAGAAATCTGCCTCGAACAAACTCGTTCTTACCCATCATTTTTACCAGTACCGCATGTTCTCCAGTAACACAGTCGTACAACACATTGCCAAAGTCAGAAACATGGCGAGAGCTTTGAATGACCTTGGCGAAAACATTTCCGAAATATCGATAATGGCCAAGATTCTTGGAAGCCTCCCTTCGAAATATCACGCGTTGCAGACCGCATGGGACAGCGTTGCTACGGACAGCCAAACTATTGATAACCTGCAAGAGAAGTTGATTAAAGAAGAGAGTCGGCTCACGGCCGAAGAAAATTATGCCAACGCGCTGGCTGCTGCGAGGACCAACGGGAACCAAAAAACGTCTGACTCCAGTGCGAACAAAGGACAGAAAAGAATCAAGAAAAAGAAAGATTTCGAGTGTTTCTATTGCCACAAGAAAGGTCATTACGAGCAAAACTGCCGAAAGAAAAAGCAGGACGAAAGTGCGGGACGAGACAAAAGCAGCGTACAAGAAGCCGCGTTTTTGTCACATGTCCTTCAACCGGGAGCGATCGACGGCACAACAATCGATCATGTGAGTCAACCAGTGAGCAGGTGTGACGTCCCGCCATTTTTTCGAACCCCTATTTTCAATAATAACTAAGCAACATTTTTACTTAGGAACTACTTAACAATTATGTAATCTATTAGCGCTATTCTTAAATATTAATTATTCTTATTATTGCTTATCTATTATCAATTGGTTGCTATTCTTATCGCATACGCTTATTCTAACTTAAAAATTAAATATACTTTTAGATATTAATGGGAAATCCAAGATTTCCCCATGACAAGACCAATAATCGAGCTTTATTTTAAGAACTAGCGACGCGACCAATCAGGCGCAATCACTAAGCACTCTCGCGCGCATAACACTCTAGAACTAACTAGCGACTAAATTATAGAACAGACCTGTGCGCGGATTCTAACCTTTTGTGTGCGAGCTTAGGACTTAAGTAATATTAAATACTTCGACATAGAATTAAGGAGATATGCGTTATATCTTTATGAAATCATAAAAAATAATAACTTGTTGAAGCAATTCTTTTTATAAAATAAATAACTAATCGTTTCGACTCCATCCATGAGTTAAAAATTCAACTTTAATTCATCTTTAAGATAAATAACTAAACAAATAATGTAGTTGTATTATCAAAAACAAGTTATTATGAAAATGATTCCATGAATGAAAATATAATAATAAATTAATTCAAACCAATGTTTTAATATCTATAATAATCTTTAATTATTAGGAAACTTTGAACTATCAACCGAGCTATCATAAAATTGCAATTACTCTTTTAACAAATATACAAGTATGTATATATATTTTAAATTATGAAGTATTACGATATTAGTCATAACGATTTATTGGAAATAACCTTCTCACAAACAATTAAAAAATTAAGAATGAATTTTGAAATCTATTTTTATGTTAAAACTTTTCAATTAAGTAGTTAACTAATAGTTTCGATAAACTACAGTTACGACTTCATAAATAATCAGTTACTTATATAAAACGTTCTATTCTAGTTTGACAACTTATTTAAATATTACGCGCTAGTATATTTATTTAAGACACCGAAACGCTTTGCTTGTGGAATCAAAATTCACCCGTAACAAATTGCAAATAACCTCATATACGTTACCGATTCTGTAACGATGACAAATATTGACATTTAACTCTTTTAGATTTTTCACTCAACGACGAACTAACGATGTATTATTCGATTCCACGAACGCAAGTGTCGGCTACAAGTTAATTTAATTCTATTGTAACGTCTTGTCGCCCACGCACCGACCACCACGTCTTATTTACATTAGCCCGGAAATCAGACAATAGTACCCGCGTAGAACCCCCTTTGTGGTGCCGATATCCGGTGGATGAAGTCATCCAGAGCGCATGCCGACAGGTGCTCTAATTAAAAGGACACCGTAGACGTAAGAAATGTAAAATTTATCTCCCCGAAACACCCCGAATCGTTTCACACGACACCAATGTCAGATCACCTCAATCGTTCAGATCATTTCAGTCAGAAGCAGATCATCTCATTCAGTCTTAGTCAGATCATCTCATTCAATCATAGTCAGATCATCTCATTCAGTCAGATCATTTTCATCGATCATTTTCGTTCAGTTTTATTATCGCAATTCCCTTGCTACCTCGCGTAGTACTTATAAAATTTCTGTATATTGTATCGACACATCTCTCATTTTTGTCGGTCGTGTGTTAGACCAAGACTAAGTGTACAATTCAGAAATAAAAGACACTTGTGCATATATCTGTGTATTTCAATCCGGCCTGAATCGTCCGTGACCGAGGTCCTCCAGGAGACGCAAAGGTTCGAAATTGCACAAAAGACTTGGGTAAAACCTGAGATTCGACGCAACGATACGGTAAGTAATCATAATCCCCCTCAAATATCAGAATATGCCGTATCTTTACGAAGATTAGGAAATCTATAAACGACTGACAACCATCTCTATCTCTCACCGTCTTGCATTCCACATGCTTCCGGTGACATTTTTATATCTTTTACATCAGAGCTCGGCAAGAACTACAGATTTCGGCCGTATTTCAGCTGGCTCCGCCTAGCGTGTCCCCCTTATCTCGCCGTCCCGCGCAAAGCCAACGAGCCGCTCGGCGCTCAGGAGCGGGCGTATGGCAATAGCTTTCCACGTCACCCATGAGGTACTATTGTTGACGCGTTTTTTTTAAAGTGGTATCCCCAGTAGGCCTAATCCACTGATGACTAAAACGACTCTTTAACTAATTGCACGGAATTATAAATAATAATTGATATGATGAATATTTATGACTTTCGGGATTTTTTACAAGCGAGATCAGGAACATCAATTTGCATATTGCATGTAGCAAGTCGCATAAGACGTGATAAAGAATCGTCGCTTAAAGAAGAACGTTTCTCATTCTTTTTAAACTTCATTTTTGAAAATGAAGTCTCGCACAAATATGTGGATCCGAATATAGAATAAATTCGGAGTCCGAAATCGCGAAGCTTGGGATAGGATGATTTTGATAAAATTTTATAAAATTCAGCACCAGTTTTTTTAACCGTTTTCAGAGAAATATCACTTTGTAAATCACATAATTCATCTTGTAAATCAAGATGCTGTTCTTCGATTGACGCTGTAAGAGGATTCTCGAAAAGAATTAACTCATTTCTAAGTTTTTCGAAACAGGTAAAACGCGTATCGAATTCTTCTATGAGCAAAGAAATAGCATAAGATGCGATTAAAGGTTTTTGAGAAGAATTTTCAGAAGGTATTGTATCTTCTTGATACACTAATTTCAATAACCCTTCGATAATACTCCATTTTTCTGAATTCGAATAATTGGAATATTCGACTGAATGACGAATTCTAAAATGTCTCTCTATTGCGCAAATTTTTTTACTACCGAAGGTTCAAAACCGCAAAGTAAACAAACTATTCGATCGGAAATATAACTGAAAAAATAATTAAAGTCTTTTAAACTCTCACAATCATAGTAGACACATTGACGATTCGAGACAGCCTCTGACAGCTGATAGCAGATCAAGTTCGCAGTGAAAGTATTAATAATCTTCATTCTTCAATCTTAAGAATAGATGATAAAAGGTATGTTTAGAAATTTGATAAATCTTGGGAATTTAATTATTTTTTCAGTTATATTTCCGATCGAATAGTTTGTTTACTTTGCGGTTTTGAACCTTCGGTAGTAAAAAAATTTGCGCAATAGAGAGACATTTTAGAATTCGTCATTCAGTCGAATATTCCAATTATTCGAATTCAGAAAAATGGAGTATTATCGAAGGGTTATTGAAATTAGTGTATCAAGAAGATACAATACCTTCTGAAAATTCTTCTCAAAAACCTTTAATCGCATCTTATGCTATTTCTTTGCTCATAGCACAAAATTCAAAGCCATTTACCGAAGGTTCATTTGTGAAAAACTGCATCATCGAAGCAGTGAAAGCTTTCGGTAATTCCTTAACTCTTGAGGAAGCAATGAGTATTCCCCTTAGTGCAAAAACAATAACATCAAGAATTACTGATATCAGTAATTCTGTAAGAGAAAAATTAAGAAATCTTTTAAAGTCATGTAGATATTTTTCTTTATGTCTTGACGAAAGCACCGATATTCGACACTTGAGTCAATTGAGTATTTTTACTCGAATCGTGCAAGACGATTTCTCATATGTCGAGGAGCTTTTAGATTTTGTCTCATTACATGATACAACAACGGGTCTTGATATTCTTTTGGCAGTTGAAGACTCGCTTAAAAAATTTGATGTAGATTTTAGTAAATGTTCTTCGATTACGACGGATGGCGCGAAAGCTATGACAGGTTCGAAGATAGGATTCGCCGGTCAATTAAAGCAGCGAAACTTTAACATCCCTATTATACATTGTATAATTCATCAGGAAGCATTAAGCGGTAAAGTTATTAAATTGTCAACAGCTATGGAGACTGTGATTAAAATAATTAATATAATTAAAGGTGGACATAAATTTTTTACTCATCGGAAATTTCAATTATTTCTCAATGAACATAATGCTGTTCACACAGATGTCCCACTTCATTGTCCAGTACGTTGGCTTAGTGCTGCAAAATGTTTGGAAACATTTTTTGCAGTAAGAAAAGAGATCCTCCTTTTCTTGCAAGAAATGAACAATCAAAAATTTCAAGAATATATATCTCTTTTAGAGGATATCACATTTCTTTGCGAACTTGGATTTATTACTGACATGACTAATCAACTTAGGCTTCTCAATTTAAAGCTGCAAAAGACTAATCAAAATATTTCCCAATTAGTTAGTCATGTTGATTCTTTCCGAAGAAAATTACAGTTATTCAAATCTAATTTAAATAACGATATTTTTCATTTTTTCCCTTCTTGCCAGATTCTTCTCGAAGAATACGGTAGTAGCTGTAATTTCAAAAAATATATTCATTTCGTAGATTGTCTTATAGAAGAATTCGATACGCGTTTTACCTGTTTCGAAAAACTTAGAAATGAGTTAATTCTTTTCGAGAATCCTCTTACAGCGTCAATCGAAGAACAGCATCTTGATTTACAAGATGAATTATGTGATTTACAAAGTGATATTTCTCTGAAAACGGTTAAAAAAACTGGTGCTGAATTTTATAAAATTTTATCAAAATCATCCTATCCCAAGCTTCGCGATTTCGGACTCCGAATTTATTCTATATTCGGATCCACATATTTGTGCGAGACTTCATTTTCAAAAATGAAGTTTAAAAAGAATGAGAAACGTTCTTCTTTAAGCGACGATTCTTTATCACGTCTTATGCGACTTGCTACATGCAATATGCAAATTGATGTTCCTGATCTCGCTTGTAAAAAATCCCGAGTCATAAATATTCATCATATCAATTATTATTTATAATTCCGTGCAATTAGTTAAAGAGTCGTTTTAGTCATCAGTGGATTAGGCCTACTGGGGATACCACTTTAAAAAAAACGCGTCAACAATAGTACCTCATGGGTGACGTGGAAAGCTATTGCCATACGCCCGCTCCTGAGCGCCGAGCGGCTCGTTGGCTTTGCGCGGGACGGCGAGATAAGGGGGGACACGCTAGGCGGAGCCAGCTGAAATACGGCCGAAATGTGTAGTTCTTGCCGAGCTCTGCTTTACATAATAAAAGGAAACCCCTGTCAAGCACTGGCATGCAGCTGACAGCTCACAGTCAGTCGGTCCTTTAGAATTGACATAAAATTATCATACGACCCTCCTTGCATCCATAATAATAATATCGATACTAAGCGATATAATTAGACTTGAAAATAGAATACGTACTCCTGTTGTTATTCGGACGTCGTCCATCCCTTTATTTACCCAGACGCTGTGAGCACACCCGCTGTGCCCGTGTGTCGTTCTCACCCTAATCCAAGATTCCTCTCGTTTTCGAGTACCCAAGGCATGTGCACCAAACGACATTTCCCAAATCATCACCCAATATAATTCCTTTCGTCATCGAGCATTGCCGTGCCCGTGATCGACAACTTTCCTTATACCTTTACTCTCCCATAAAAAATCGACAACATGAAGTGAAATAAATCTTAATATTATACTGAATATAATCATTCAATACTCTTTTAACTCGGACGTGGTCCAACCTTTTATTTACCTTGTCGTCGAGCATTTCTGTGCCCTAAGCGACACTCTATACCAAAGTCCCGAGATTCCTTTCGTTTTCGAGCACCCAAGGATTGTACACCGAACGACAATTTCCAAATCATTACCCTATATATATATTTCCCTTCGTTTTCGAGCACCTAAGGATTGTGCACCGAACGACAATTTCCTTGCGCCTTAAATCTCTCCCTTTGAATTAAGCTTAGGATAAAAATGGGAATATATGAGTTTATTTAATATCGATATTATATTCCTTATAAAAAATAATTATTCTCCTCTCCCTTTCTAAGCAATCAACATCTTTTCTTTCCGCAAATTTGAATAAACTTAATCTCTCAATTAAGTTTTCTATATAATCTTCTACTCATTTCAACGGCATAAATCTGATATAAAATTTGATCTAAGTATATTGAATAAAGTATATGAAATAATAGCATATAAAATATATATATATATCATACATTAATTCATTATTAACCTCAAACACTTTTTCTTAAATTCAATATATTATTTCTATATCACCACATGATACTTCTTTTAATTAATTTGCTTGTCGTGATCAATTGTATAAAGCTTCATATTATTTTTCCCGCGATTCTTGTAGATATACAACCAACAATATAAAAAAGCTCTCCGAAAGAAACGGAATTACAGAGCTGGAAGAAAGACGCGTGCCAATCGTGCAGCTTCCCACTTGCGTTGGCTTAATCGACAAGCTCTTAGATCAAAACCCAGAATCAAATTTATCGAAGAAATTTTTTTGACTCCAGAAACAATAGCACACTTAAAATCGTCAGTGACTAACATATTCCATTTTGAAGCTTGCGCTAAAAATTCAGAAACCGAGCGTTGTATTAATTCTGAACCATCACAGCCATTCTTAATCGATCATCTAACTCCCGGAACTTCCCAAGAAGATAATAAAACCGAAACAATTGTCAAACAGCCGACACTAGATAATTTAACGAGCGTATCTATTAACTCATCTGAATCATTCCCAGAATTAGATCAAAATATAAATTTCCCAAGGGAAAACGTAATTAATCACGAAGATTCATTGCCTAAAGATTTAATATCTCAACTAAGAACTCAACTACCGGAAAATTATTTCGTCATTGATGAATATGCGTTATTTGAATTTTTTAGAAATCGCTGACTTTAAGTTATTATATGTACAATTGTGTAACAATCAATGAATAAAATCTCTAAATTAATCATTTACGAATATATTGCGATAATTCAAATGAAGCCTAGAATTATCGACGAAGAAGCCGAAGCTATAAATTTTGTTCTAAATTTATTAATCAGATTACTTTCTGAGATTATCGACGATCAATTAAACATAGACGAGTTAATTTCTTTCCTAGAAAATATTGAAAAATATAATATACCTTAAAATATATGTATCCAAAATATACTTAAATTATACTAAATCTTATACTCGATTATATTTAATCATATATAAAATATTTTCTTAAATTTAGTAAGTTACTAATATCACCATTCCGTACCATCTAGTTCACTTTCCCTAGATCCATAAGTCAAGTCCTAGCTCTCGGCGTTCCTAGGGTATAGCCGGTGCATGCAGGTTGCCCTATAAAAAATAGAGAGCTCTCTTTCTTTTTCTAACCTAGGAACAGAAGAAGAAAAAAGGTCACTCAGACGTGACAGCAGGTAAAGAAATTGTTGAACGAAGACATTGCAGGAATTTGGATCACTGATAGCGGGGCGTCCCGGCATATCATTTATCGATGCGACTGGCTCAGTGATTTTCGTCCTGCGAACAATGTGTCGGTATCACTTGATGATAACGGAGCCTGCCAAGCTCTAGGCTCAGGGACAGTTTTCATTGAAAGAGTTGTTAACGGTGTTTGGTGCAGCGGATATATCGAGGATGTTCTGTATGTGCCGCAAATGAAAGAGAATTTTTTCTCCGTAGGCGTATGCACGCCCAAAGTGTTCGATGTGCATTTTCATAATAAACGAGTTATTTTTTTGAAGAACGGCGAAGTGATGGCACATGGAGTCAAGCAAAACAATGAGATTTATCGAATGTTTTTCAAGGTCATTTTCAAGGAAGAAGCTAATGTGTCATCAATGGACCTTCAGACCTGGCACAAGCGGACATTAAAAGACATGGCAGAGAAGAGACTCGTCAAAAGGATCAAACTCCCAAACACCAATGATTTTTTCTGTGAGCTTTGTCAAATCGGTAAGTCGCATAGACTTCCATTTCTTCGGCGAGAATCAGAAAAATCATTGCAACACGGAGAGCTTTTTCATTCTGATATCTGCGGTCCAATGTCTGTTGAATCCATCGGCGGTGCAAGATTTTTCGCGACCTTCAAGGACGATGCTTCAAGTTACAAGAAAGTATATTTTATGAAACACAAATTTGACATCTTTGAATGTTTCAAGGTTTTGAGAGTCTCGTGCGGAACCTATTTGAACGATCGATGAAAAGGCTACGCACAGACAACGGTCGCAAGTACTGCTTCCGGGAATTCAAGCAGTATCTAGCGAAGTATGGTATCCAACCGGAATATACAGCGCCACACACACCGGAGCAAAATGGAAAATCCGAGCGCGACAACCGGACGATCGTCGAGAGCGCTCGAGCAATGTTCCACTCGAAGGATCTTCCCCTGACACTATGGGCTGAGGCAATGAACACGGCAGTCTACATTTTAAATAGGAGTTCATGCACTAAAACTCCAGGAACGACACCGTACGAAATTTGGACAGGAAAGAAACCAAATTTATCTCACTTGAAAATATTTGGGTCCGATGCGTATGCTCACATACCCAAGCTGTTCAAGACAAAATTGCAAGCAAAAGCAAAAAGATCATCCTCATAGGTTACTAGGAAGGTACCACAAACTATCATCTTTTTTACCCAAGTACCAAGCGTGTTTCAGTGTCAAGAGACGTTACATTAAATGAGAAGACTGCGTACCCAATATCCTCAACCAATGAATCCAAAGACCTTGACCCTGTGCTGCCGGAGGACAAGGACGAGCAAGCTGATGATAAAATTGCTGAGGCGAAAAGCGGATGATGGAGGATCGGTGGATGAGATTCCCGCCGACCACGCCCAGGAAGGAGAACATCCGCTGCCTCCGATCCAGCACAATCTCAAGGATCGATCAAGCATCAGACGACCAGCGAGATACGAAGCCAACGTCATCAAAATCAACGTGCCTGCAACATATTAAGAGGCTGTAACAGACTCGGATGCATCAAGATGGATAAAGGCAATTGAAGATGAACTCCAAGCTCATCAAGATAACGGAACCTGGACGATAGTGCCTCGACACCAGAATCAACCACCTATAGATACAAAATGGGTGTTCAAGATTCAGCGGAAGACGACCGGGGAAGTCCAGCGTTTCAAAGCGCGCTTGTGCGCTCGAGGATTCAAGCAAAAAGAAGGACTGGGTTATATACTGAGACTTTTTCGCCTGTGGTGCGATATGACTCTTTGCGTGTTCTGCTGGCCATCGTTGCCGAGAGGGATCTCGAACTCGTCCAATTTGACGTAAAAACAGTTCTCTATGGAGAACTTGCTAAGGAGTTGTTCATGGAGATACCGGAGGGCTTAACTGTCGACGATGCTGAAAGAAATGTCTGTAAATTAAACAAATCGCTATACGGTCTCAAACAAGCTTCCAGATGCTGAAACCAAAAATTCTCCGGTTTTCTGAAGCGGTGCAATCTGGTAGAGACTGCTGATCAATGCATATTTCACGGCCACATGGAAGGGATTGCGGTCTACCTGGCGCTATATGTCGACGATGGACTGATAACTGCGAAATCTCGGAGCGTACTTGATGCAATAGTCCATTCTCTAAGCGAGATTTTCAATATCATACTTGGGAACGCGAGTATCTACGTTGGTTGCAACTCGAGAGAAACAGATAAGATCGTACAATTTTTCTCTATCAGGAAGCTTATATTAATCGGTTAATTAAGAAATTCTCAATGAGCGAGGCTAAAACCATGAGTGTACTCGCCGATCCGCATGCTCAATTAAGCCCAGCTGAAAAGGACGATTTTCCTTGTGTCGAGGTACCTTTTCGCGAAGCAGTCGGATCGCTAATATTTTTAGCCACGGTCTCATGTCCTGACATCGCGTTCGCGGTAAATGCTATCAGCCGGCATTTAAACTGTTATAATAATAATCATTGGCAGGCTGTCAAAAAATTTTCAGATATCTGCTGGGGACAATTAACCTAAGGATTTTGTATAGAAACAGCAAGGATGGACTTTGTGGTGACGTCTTGATTTCCCCTAGGAATTTAGTGCAACACTTCACCACGAGATAGCGTGCGACAAATGCGCCACGTTTCCGCTTGATCTTGAACATTCTCCCCACTCGAGAACGTTCTCTCAAGCTAACCGCATCTTTGTACTAGTAGAATGAAGTTTTTTTCACTTACCTTTCTAAAGAAAATACGTCTCATTTTGTGTAGTGATAGTCCTTACCTGCGGAGTCCTACATAATTGGTGACCCAACGTAGAACTGTAAAAGAAATACTCGCATCCGAGAAGTGAGGAGTGGAAGAGTTCGCATACCTGGCCACGTGGCACAGGTAAAAGATGCCGTTAGTACCGACAGACGTACCTCCGGCGCGGGACGATCCGCCCTTCACGGCGGCTGGTGATCCGCGGGACGACCCGACAGAAACGCGCACCCCGTTGACATCGGCTGGAACATCGAAAATGGAAGGATCGACAGGCACAAGGCTCGAACTAGAGGTGCAGGCCATTCAGCTGAAGGACATCAAGATTACCACATTTTGGCGCGCCCGACCGAAGCTGTGGTTTGTGAGCCTAGAAAGCGAATTCGTCGCATTTAAGGTACGTTCGGATGAAGCCATGTACAGAGTCACGGTACGACGTTTGGATGAGCAAATCATGCTCACCGTGGCAAACGTCCTTGAACAACCTCCAGCCACACGTAAATACGAGACCTTAAAAAACACGTAAATAGAACGTTTTTTCGACTCAGTAGGAAAACAGATGCGTACATTACTAGGCAAGATGGAATTGGGCGACAAAAAACCTTCTATTCTTTTCAGAGAAATGCGTACACTAGCAGACACAAACATTTTAGATAGCCTATTACGTACCCTCTGGTTACAGATATTACCAGCTAGAATTCAGGAAATACTGGTAGTACTGGATGGAGTAAATCTCGAGAAGCTAGCAGTCTGTGCGGACAAGGCAACGGAATGTGCAAGAATTACAACGGTGGCAACGGTGTCACATACAGATCCAGATGACGAGACAACTCAAACAACAAATAAGTGAGTTAACGCAAGCAGTGGCTAAAATTTCCAGTTACAGGAACCGCTCCAGGTCTCGTGAGCGAAAAAAATCATTCAAAAGAGAACGCTCAAAATCCGCTGACAGACAGAAAGTGTGCTATTACCATCGAAGATTTGGCGATAAGGCATGGCAGTGCTTACAACCGTGTGAAGCAGAATTCTTACTGGCAAAGCGGGAAAACTAGAGGAGCCATCAACTCAGGGAGCCGCAGCTGATGGAGAACACAAACTACGAAGGCTTCATATAACAGACAGGAACACGGGGTTGAAATTCTTGACACCGGGGCAGACATATCACTTCTTTTTAGAAAGCACGTCAGTAAAGGCATCCGGCCAGCCCCGATACAACTCTTTGCAGCCAACGGCACCATTATTCCGACATACGGAGAAAAACTTTTGGTCTTAAACTTAGGCATCCACAGACCTCTCAAATGGAATTTCTGCATTGCCGAAGTAACTACGCCAATTATCGGTGCTAATTTATCGTATTATTTTGATCTCAGCGTCAACCTGCGAAAACAATGCCTTCAGGACAATGTCACAGGATTGGAAGCAAGAGAATGGATCAGAGGTGGATTACTTACCAATTCCCACGATAAACCAGGACTCGAAATATCATCGCTTAATGGCCGAGTTCCCTAGCCTAACCAAATCGTCGCAGTCACGTGCTGCAAAGCAACAGGGAATCCATCATCACATCCAAACGATCGGTCCTCCGATGGCGCAACGCTTCAGACGCCTCACTCCTGAAAAACTAAGACTAGCCAAAGCAGAATTCAAGTACCTGATGGAGCAGGGGATTTGCCGACCCTCGAGCAGCGTGTGGGCTTCTCCTCTTCACTTGGCGCCGAAGAAGCAGACGGGTACCTGGTGCCAATGTGGTGATTATAGACGATTAAACGCAGTAACGACTCCCGATTATTACCCGTTACCGCACATATATGATTTTACCCAGAGGCTGTACAAAAAAATCTTCTCGACGCTAAATCTAGTGAAAGCATATTACCAAATTCCAATGGCTGAAGAGGATATTCCCAAAACAGCTGTTTCCAACCTTTGTCGATTAAATGTAAAATCTGGCAGCAAGCTCCAACGTTTACTGAGGTGTCGACTCAAAGATATTTCAAATCACTGGCGGTGGATATTTCTCGAAAGGAATGGAAGTCCAAGAACATTCAAAAACACTCCCGTCGATTTATGCACAGTTGTATTTGCGCTCGATTAACTAATTACACGGCTAACAGAATACGAATAAATACAGTAGGAGCACGAGACGGGAGGTGCGATTCGTAGCGCGAGACAAAGAAGACTTTCCCAGAAGTAGAGCGATTCTTCAGCTCATTAGTCATCTTATTAGTCATGGTAAACCCCTCATTACCTTCCTCTTTGAGGCTATGGGTAGGGAGAAGTATGATGCGTTACGTAATACGGGTTGCCGATCGGCAGGCGATCGCGGGGTAGAAAAGCAAAGGTACCGTTCGAATATTGTAATGTAAACAAGCTGTGATTACACCATTCGGACTTTTTGAATTCACATCCATGCCATTTGGTCTAAAAACCGCTTTTCAAACATTCCAAAGATAATTATTTATAAACAATATCTTCCAGGGCATGAAGTTCGTGTTCTGTTACGTGGACGATATCCTGGTGGCATCAGAGACACCGGAGCAGCATCGGACGCACCTGCGCTTTGTGTTCTAGAGACTACAAGCAGCGGGAATTCAGATAAACGCCGAAAAATGCAATTTTGGAGTTGAAGAGGTAAACTTCCTGGGCTATACAATTTCGGAAAATGGAATCAGGCCAACAAAGGACAAAATCACGGCCATTCTGCAATTTAAGAAACCCCAGAGCATTCTTGAATTGCGGAGGTTTCTAGGAATGCTTAATTATTATCGTCGGTGCATCGCGCGAACAGCTCACGACCAGACAATTCTAAACAAGTATCTGCGAGACAACAGACAAAACGACAAGCGTCCCATCGACTGGGGCGAGAAAGCATCTCAAGCATTCGAAAAGTGCCGACAGGCGTTGGCAAATGCAGTTCTCCTAGCACATCCCCACGAGGAAGCACCGTTAACCCTGACGACAGATGCTTCGGAAATCGCTATTGGTGCTGTGCTGGAGCAAGTAATAGATGGGAAGATACAACCTCTCGCTTTCTTCTCCAGAAAGTTAAGTACTGCAGAAAAAAAGTATAGTACCTATGATCGCGAACTACTCGCTATATATAAAGCATTAAAATATCTAAAAAAATGTAGTTCTAGGCAGATAGTTGACCATCAAAACAGATCACAAACCATTAATCTTTATCTTCAAGCAAAAGTCAGACAGAGCCTCGCCAAAACAAGCACGACAAATAGACTTTATCAGTCAATACACGACAGATATAGTCCATATCAGTGGCACGGAAAATCCAGTGGCAGATGCGTTATCTCGCATCGAAGCCGTCAACGTACCGGTACTTTTCAACACTGAAGAAATCGCGACGGAACAACAACAGGACGAAGACACCTCACATCCTGAAGGGAAGAACATCACTACGCCTTCAACCTTTCAATCTCACAGGGTCGAACGCCATTATATTGTGAAGCATCTCAGGACTCCATCAGACCGTACATACCAAAAACGCTAAAGAAGAAGCTCTTCGACGCCGTGCACGGACTTGCTCATACAAGCGCAAGAACCACGCGACATCAGATACAAAAAGATTTTTTATGGCCAAGGATGGGCAAGAACATCAACGAGTGGACACGAACTTGTTTAGGATGCCAGAGAGCCAAAATACATCGACACTTGAAACTCACTCCGGAAAGGATGGACGTTCCCGACGAGAGATTCAGGCAAATGCACCTAGATCTTATAGGACTCTTACCTATCTCTAAAGGTTTCAGGTATTGCTTAACGATGATAGATCGCTATTCGAGATGGCCGGAAGCAACGCCGCTAGTCGACGTAACAGCGGAGACGGTGGCAAGGGCCTTTTATGCGATCTGGATCTCCAGATATGGCGTACCAACCGTAATAACCACAGATCAAGGAACACAATTCGAGGCTGAATTGTTCAAGACGCTGACCAATCTCCTAGGATGTGCGCGGACTAGAACCTCTCCCTATCATCCGTCATCAAATGGGATTTTGGAAAGGTGCCACAGAACGCTGAAAACGGCGCTCACATGTCACTTACAAGGAGACAACAACTGGATGCCACTCCTGCCAACGGTCATGCTTGGACTCCGAACAGCGTACAAACCAGACATCAAATGCTCGGCAGCTGAATTGCTATTCTGAACAACTCTTAAAATACCAGGCGAATTCTTCGAAGACATCGATCAACAGGTAAAGCCAGAAACATTCGTACAACTCCGGGACAAAATGCGAGAAATCCGACCCAGGCCTACCACGCATCACTGCAATCGGACACCGTTCATTCACAAGGACCTAGAGCAAGCAACCCACGTATTAGGGACCGTATGAAATTCTAACGAGAATCAACGAAAGACTGTATAGAGTATTAATCAAAGACAGACCGTCTAATATATCAACAGAAGACTGAAACCAGCGTACCTGACATTAACGGAAGCAGAAGAAGGAGCAGTACCTGAACAGGAAGCCGAAGCACCAGCGCAACAAGAGAATTCCAGCATGCAGAGGCGAACTAAAAAAGTGCAATTTAAAAGAAAACTTCAGACTAAGAGGGGAGTCCTGTGGTGACGTCGTGATTTCCCCTAGGAATTTAGTGCAACACCTCACCATGCACGAGATAGCGGGCGACAAATGCGCCACGTTTCCGATCGATCTCGTACATTCTGCCCACTCGAGAACGTTCTCTCAAGCTAACCGCATCTTTGTACTTGACGTAGAATAAAGTCTTTTTCACTTACTTTTCTAAAGAAAATATGTCTCATTTTGTGTAGTGATAGTCCATGAAGCCGGTGGCTTCACAGTCCGTTCCAGCGGCGAAATCGCCGGACATAATTCACAGCGGCCGAGTGCAGCCCGAGGAGTCAGCGGAGGAACCGGTGCCGGGGACATCCGGCGCTAACCAGTCTGGCCTGGGTAAGGCCGAGAAGCTGCGAAGGTATCGAGCGGTGTCCAGGGAGGCGGGAACCGGCCCAGGAGGAGAAGTTATCTTCAGGAACTTCCTGGAGGCAGTCGACGGAGCAGAATCATCGGCTGATGAGGAGGCGCCGACTCCGAGCCCGTCTGATAAGTAGGACAGTCGTTATATACCGTTTAGCTCAAAAAGAGCAAAAAGTGCAGATGTTCGTAGACGTAAGCATTTGCACTTTCCACATTATATTTACACTTTTAGTTTTATATAAAGGAATAAAGGTTTATTTCATAGTCTCGCGTGAAATTAGCGCGCTAGTCAAAATGCTGGTGAAGAATAGAATTAAGTTTTGTATTACCGTGACCACGACTACGGGCATGGATTAACTGATTTTTACAAAGTTCAGTTCAGGGCGGATTAAGTTGCGTTACCGAACGAGGGGAAAGGTTTCCCGGAAGAATTTTATGTTAGTTTTTAGTTTTTCTAGTTTACTTTGTATTAGAAAGTACAAAGTGCAGACAAGTGTATATATCCTAAGGGGCGTTGTAGAACGCCCAAAGTGTAGACTTTGACCATTATATGTTACACTTTTCATTTATTATAACATGTAACCTAGAAAATAAGCGTTTAATTAATTTTATAATCGTTTATCGTAACTTTAACGTAGAATTAGATATTATTTTATTTATCCTAACGTGTATAACCGATAATCATCCGCACAAACAAAGGCGAGCGTTATGCGCATGCGTCAGTGCGCGTGTCGATAGGGAGTACGCCGGAGTGGGGGTACCACTATGAAGGCGTGCACAAGAGGCAGCGAGGTCTTTCGCCGGCTGGTTTTGAATCGAGAGCTACGTTCCGAGCTCATGGCGTTAAGAACAAGTAACTATACGGTAATTCCAAAATTCCGTAATTCCGCGACGCGAGTGCGTTCGTGATATAAGGCGTTTTTTCGTCGAGCTTCCAACACGGAAGTATCTGTCTAAGCATTAAGTTGTTAGTCAGTAAAGTTTTAATTACTCGGTAAATATAATAATCGTTGTTCCGCGACGCGTGCGCATTCGGATTAAATGTGTGAGGCTGTTGAGTGTGTAACGGTTCACCTTTCCCGACGCCGCGGATCAGGCTCGCCGGTGCCAGGATTCGGGAGAAGGGAGAAACTCGAACTCGCTTTCCTTTGTTGATAATAACGATTCTTTATTATTAGCTTATTAATGTACAGAAGGTAGGCCAGCAGATGGCTGTCAAGCAGTGCTCTTAATCCTACGTATAGCAGGCAAGCAGTAAGTTTACAACTAGGCAGGGGGGGTATATACAAGCGGGGAGCCACGCAGAAGGCGTGCGAGCAAGAACCGACTGAACGGTTTACAAGCAGGCGAACTTATAGCTATGCGTAATGTCTAAGCGGGAAAGCCACGCAGAAGGCGTGCAAGCAGGCAAGCTGCCGAGCAGCGGTCAAGCAGGTACTTATAACTACGCGGACTGTACAACGAGGAGACCACGCTGAAGGCGTGTAAGCAGGTAAGCTGCCGAGCAGCGGTCAAGCAGGTACTTATAACTACGCGGAATGTACAACGAGGAAACCACGCTGAAGGCGTGTAAGCAGGTAAGCTGCCGAGCAGCGGTCAAGCAGGTAACTTATGATTACGCGGAATGTACAACGAGGAAACCACGCTGAAGGCGTGCAAACAAGTAAGCTGCCGAGCAGCGGTCAAGCAGGTAAACTTAGGACTACGCGGAATGTACAACGAGGAAACCACGCTGAAGGCGTGCAAGCAGGGAAACTTAAATCTACGCGGAGGGTATATATAAACCGAAGCGGAACCAGCGACCGGGTGCTCCCGGCGTCACAGCGAGTACGCCCGCTGCCTGGTCTTAACGGTATCGGAGAAGCGGTAGCCAGCAACCGGGTACTCCCGGCGTCACAGCGAGTACGCCCGCTGCCTGGTCTTAACGGTATCGGAGAAGCGGTAGCCAGCAACCGGGTACTCCCGGCGTCACAGCGAGTACGCCCACTGCCTGGCTTTGACGGTATCGGAGAAATGGAAACAGTGTCCGGGTACATCCGGCGATACAGCGAGTACACCCGCTGTCTGGTAGTCTGGGATCTGCATTCACAGGAGTCGGGATCAGGACTGGTGTCGATACGCTCGCCGGCGCGCCTTATATACCCGGCTGCGCGTGGTGGGGGTGGTCCCTCCGGTGGGGGCCACGCCCACTGTTGTCGGTGTTTGGGGGGGGGGCGCCAAAGGCGCCGAGCCTCGTTTTTCGGGCGGATGGTCGGCCCGAGAGGCTGACTAGTAACGAGGCATATCGTGCCTCGTTACACCAACCCCCTCTTTGGCTCTAAGCGGCGGATCATCCGTGGCTGGCCACTCCGGTTGAATTGGATGAGCCATCGTCCGGTGGGAGTGGAGGCCCGGAATTTCCGGGAAATTCGGGCGGCGTGGTAGGGCACAGCCACGGTGTGCCCGTCGTGTACTGCTACCCGGATCGGGGGAGGCGCTCGTTGCCCCCAGGCGGCAGTCGTGGAGTCCGGGGTTGCAGGGGCCGAAACGTGGATGGCCGCGCAGGTCGGTGCGGGTGGTGGCCTGGAGCTGGACGGTCCAGTACTGGGCGTCCTGGTGGTTGGCCTGATGGTCCCGGCGGTTCGACGCGGCGGTGCGGCGGTCAGGTCGCACCGTCGACGAGGCCTCTGCAGCGGTAGTGGCTCCAGCAGCATGGCTGCTTTGCGGCGGTGATCGGCATCGGATCGCTGTACCGAGGTGCCCGGCCGAGGTGGTCTGGCGGGTCCTCGAGTCACTCGAGCGGCCGGCGGCTTCGGCTTTTCTACCGGCCGCGGCTCCTCATCACTTGAGCTGGAGATTACTCCAAAAAGCGCTTTGACTTGTGCCTCACGGCTCATTTTGAATGCTGGCAGGTCATTGACCTCCCGCCTTTTATAGTGGCCTCGGTTTCTTTTGACCACGGGAAACCGGTGGGTGGCTGCGACGCCGTGGGGAGTTAGGTGGTTGGCGTATGGCCCAGGCGGCGCGTGGGCGGTGCCGTAGCGTGACCTCGCGGCAGACCGGCGCGGCGCCTGGTGCGAGCGGTGCTCCCGAGATGGCGCGGCGGCCGAGCGGAACTTAACCGGCCTTACCGGCTAGAACGCTTCATCGCCATCGGCTGGAGCAGGCTTGAGGTCCTGGAGGTGCACATGGCGGTGCCATTTCCCTCGGGCGTCCCGTAGGTCCATGACGACGGAGGATAAGATCTTCCGTATCTCCAGGGGCCCGATAAATTTGGGGGCTAGTTTTGCGTTGAACGCGCTGCTTTTGTTGGAGAGCGGTCGTTCCCGCTTCCAAACTAGATCCCCGATCCGGGGTCGCCATGCCCGTCGGCGGAGGTTATAGTGGTGTTCCTGCCGGTGAAATGCTCGGGCTAAGTCGATCCGAACCACCTCAAACGCCTCCTCCAGCCGCTTACGGTTCGTTTCCGAGTTTCCCGCGGGAACCGGCGGTCTCCGGTCCTCCTGATGCGGTCGCGTTAGTTCTCGGCCGTGCAAGATGTACGCTGGAGTGTACCCGGTGGCCTCGTGCCTGGCCGTGTTGATGGCGAATTGTAGGGCGTCGATCCGTTCGTCCCAGTTCCGGTGACGTTTTCCTACGTACTGCGATATCATGGTTTTGATCGTTCGGTTGGCCCGTTCCACGGGATTGCATTGGGGCGCGTAGACCGGGGTCGTGCGGTGGTTGATGCCAAATCCGGCGAGCAAATCCTTGAAGCGTCGGGACGTCAGCTGCGTCCCGTTGTCCGAAATCAACTGGTGGGGGCACCCATGCCGATAGACGAGGCGCTGGGTGACGGCGCGGACCAGGTTTTCGGCGGTGGCTCGCCTGAGCGGAACCAGTTCCATCCATTTGCTGAAACGGTCTTGGATGGTCAGGAGCCAAGAGTACCCTTGGGTCGACCGTGGTAGAGGCCCTATCAGGTCGAGGGCCGCTTGTTGCCACGGGGCGGCGACTGGCGTGGCGTGGAGGGTGCCGGCGGGTCGTTGTTGGGACACCTTGTGTGCCAGGCAGTTGGGGCAGCTTCGCACATACCGGGAAATCTCCCTAAACATGCCTGGCCAATAATAGCCTTGGGCGATGCGTACGAGGGTCTTAGCTACCCCCAGATGGCCGGACGCCGGATCGTCGTGGTAACGGCGGAGAAGATCTGGTCGCTGTTCCTTTGGGACGCACCGCTTCCATTGGTCTTCTGCCGGTGTTTCCCGAAAGTCCAAATCGTGGAGCAGGTGGCGATATAACTGGCCATCTCGAACGTCATAGTCCGGGTAGTTCGCAGGTTGAGCACGTACGTCAGCAAGGACACGGCGGTACCATCGGCAGGAAGTCCCTCGCACGACGGCGTTGACTTCGGGCGTGATAGGGCGTCAGCTACTCGGTTCAGGGCCCCCTTTCGGTACCGAACGTCGAAATCGTGTTGCTGGAGTTCGAACATCCAGCGCCCCAGCCGACCGGTTGGGTTTTCGAGTCGTTGCAGCCATCGCAGCGCTTGGTGGTCTGTAACTACCGTGAATCGGTATCTCTCGAGGTACTCGCGCATTCGCCGGATCCCCCAGACGACGGCCAAGCATTCCAACTCTGTGGCCCTGTAGTTCCGCTCCGCGGCGTTGAGGGTCCGACTGGCGTAGGCGATTACTCGCTCGCCCTCACTTAACTGCTGGGTTAGCACAACCCCTAGGCCGTGCGTGCTAGCATCCGTCTGAAGTATGAATGGGCGCGTGAAATCCGGGCAAGCCAAGACGGGGGCGGTGGTTAAAGCCTCCTTAAGCCGTCCAAAGGCGGTTTCTTCCACTTCGGTCCATGTCCATCGAACCCCTTTCCGGGTGAGCCGTGTGAGGGGTGCGGCGATGGCCGAGAAGTCGGCGATGAACCGGCGATACCACGAGGCAACTCCGAGGAATTGGCGGACCTTTCGGAGGGTGGTCGGCGTTGGCCACCCGGTAATTGCGCTGACTTTGTCTGGGTCGGTACGGATCCCTTGTCGGTCCACGAGGTGACCCAGGTATTTAAGACTCTGGCGGCAGAAGTAGCACTTTACGGGGTTGAGGCGGAGCCGGGCCTGACGCAGGCGGCGGAAGACTTCGGTCAGGTGGCGGAGGTGCTCTTCGAAGGTGTTACTTGCGACAATGATGTCATCCAGGTATACCAGCACGTGGGGTTCCAATTCCGGGCTGAGTACGGTGTCTAAAAGCCTTTGAAAGGTGGCTGGGGCCGAGTGTAGCCCGAATGGCATTACTCGGAATTGCATGAGGCCCCGTCCGGGTACTGTGAAGGCGGTCAAGGGTCGACTTTCTGGGGCCAAGGGCACCTGCCAATACCCACTCTTTAAATCGAGAGTGGATAAGTAGCGGGCTCCGCGCAGCTTGTCCAGAGTTGCGGCGATATGCGGCAATGGATAGGCGTCTTTTTCCGAGTCAGCGTTTAGCTTCCGATAGTCAATACAGAACCGATGGGAGCCATCTTTCTTCCGGACGAGCACGACGGGAGAGCTCCAGGCGCTGGTGGAGGGTTCAATGACACCCTCTTCTTCCATGGTTTGGACCTCGGCGTCGATGATGGCCTGCATGGCCGGATTGCGTGGCCGATACCTTTGCTTAATCGCAGGCCCGGGTTTTAATCGGATGTGGTGCTGTACCTGGTCGGTCGGTCCTCGTACTTGGTCGAATTTGGGCAGCTCCTCCGCCAAGAATGCCTTAAGGCGTTGGTCTTCCTCGGTGGTGCCGGGCGTGATTCCGGCCGTGATCACTCCAGTTGAAGGGATGGCGGTGCTGGTGGTCTTCAGTGGTGGCGGCGGGAGAGTCAGGCGTAGTTTGGCCCATAAGTCGATGCCGATGAGCATCGAGCTTTCCAGGTTGGGTAGCACCGAAAAGCGATGCTGGATGGTTTCCCCTTGCATGGTGATTGGCAGGTTAATGGTCCGAGTAATAGGGATCGTAGTCCCATTGGCCAGGTTTACGTGTGCTGATGTCGGGTCCTGGCGGAATCCTTTTCTGCTTATTTGCCGAGCGGCACTGGCGTTGACAAAGGACACTTCCGATCCGGAGTCAAGGAGTGCCCAAAGCGGGAGTTGAGCCACCCGTATCTGGATGTGCGGTCGGGGATTGTATGTTACACGGATTCGGGCCGGGCGGTTGCTACGTCTCCGGCCCTTGGTCCGTTTCCCGCCGGTGGGTGGCAGTCGCGGGTGAGGACACCGTCCTTGCCGCAGCGGGAGCAGAACTTCTTGGGGGGCCGTCGACAATCTTGTCGCGTGTGCCCGCGACAAGATTGTTTGCAGCGCCAGCAGCACTCATTGCGACTGTATACAGCGGTGGCAACGGTTGGTCCGAACATTTTCTGGTCCTCCCGTTGGCGTTCCCGTCGCTGCCGGTTGATATCTTCATATTCGGCAGCGCGAGCGCCGAGTTCGCTGACGCTGGTGATCTCCCCCAGTCGGATGTAAAGACGATATTCCGGGTCCATGTTTTCGTATAGCTGTTCTAGCTGTTCCTGAGCGGTATATCCTCCCGCTCGTCGCATCATAGTGAGCACCTCAGTCGCATACTTCTGGAACGACTCTTGGGGTTGTTGTCGCCTACCGTGGATGGACCTCCGTAGTTGTCGTTCGTATCCCCGAGGGAGGTATTGTGCTCGGAAATCTCGGCAAAATCCGGTCCAGTCTGTCCAAGCTTCGCGACAGTTTCGGTACCAGAGCAGGGAGTCACCCCGCAGGAGTTCGGATAGACTGAGCAGCAGTTGCCCGTCAGTGCAGCCGTATCCTTGCCTCAATTCCTCGACTCGTTCTAGGAATGCCATGGGGTCCTTCCCGTCGAAGTGGCACCCCACTTCCGAATTTGATTCATGACCTTCGCGGGATCGGGTGCGGTTGGTCCAACCTCGGTCGCAGCGGCTGGTATGACCGGTGCCACGGGCGGTTCGCCGTCGGGTGGCGGCATTCGGTAGCCGGGTGTAACGCGGGGTTCGAATTGGGTTGGATTCTGAATTACGATACGGCGCAGTCGTCGGCGCAGTTCGTCTAATGTGCCGGTGTGGTCGATACCGAAAGTCTTGAGTAACTCGACTAGTTGCTCTTTGCGCAAAAGATTGACCCACGCGGGCATTCGGATAAGTTAAGCGAGCTGGAATCTCCACTGGTCGAGTCCCTGTTCGGGCGCCATGTAACGGTTCACCTTTCCCGACGCCGCGGATCAGGCTCGCCGGTGCCAGGATTCGGGAGAAGGGGGAAACTCGAACTCGCTTTCCTTTGTTGATAATAACGATTCTTTATTATTAGCTTATTAATGTACAGAAGGTAGGCCAGCAGATGGCTGTCAAGCAGTGCTCTTAATCCTACGTATAGCAGGCAAGCAGTAAGCTTACAACTAGGCAGGGGGGGTATATACAAGCGGGGAGCCACGCAGAAGGCGTGCGAGCAAGAACCGACCGAACGGTTTACAAGCAGGCGAACTTATAGCTATGCGTAATGTCTAAGCGGGAAAGCCACGCAGAAGGCGTGCAAGCAGGCAAGCTGCCGAGCAGCGGTCAAGCAGGTACTTATAACTACGCGGACTGTACAACGAGGAGACCACGCTGAAGGCGTGTAAGCAGGTAAGCTGCCGAGCAGCGGTCAAGCAGGTAACTTATGATTACGCGGAATGTACAACGAGGAAACCACGCTGAAGGTGTGCAAACAAGTAAGCTGCCGAGCAGCGGTCAAGCAGGTAAACTTAGGACTACGCGGAATGTACAACGAGGAAACCACGCTGAAGGCGTGCAAGCAGGGAAACTTAAATCTACGCGGAGGGTATATATAAACCGAAGCGGAACCAGCGACCGGGTGCTCCCGGCGTCACAGCGAGTACGCCCGCTGCCTGGTCTTAACGGTATCGGAGAAGCGGTAGCCAGCAACCGGGTACTCCCGGCGTCACAGCGAGTACGCCCGCTGCCTGGTCTTAACGGTATCGGAGAAGCGGTAGCCAGCAACCGGGTACTCCCGGCGTCACAGCGAGTACGCCCACTGCCTGGCTTTGACGGTATCGGAGAAATGGAAACAGTGTCCGGGTACATCCGGCGATACAGCGAGTACACCCGCTGTCTGGTAGTCTGGGATCTGCATTCACAGGAGTCGGGATCAGGACTGGTGTCGATACGCTCGCCGGCGCGCCTTATATACCCGGCTGCGCGTGGTGGAGGTGGTCCCTCCGGTGGAGGCCACGCCCACTGGTGTCGGTGTTTGGGGGGGGCGCCAAAGGCGCCGAGCCTCGTTTTTCGGGCGGATGGTCGGCCCGAGAGGCTGACTAGTAACGAGGCATATCGTGCCTCGTTTCAAGTGTATAAAGAACTTTATTAACAATATATTTTTTATAAATATATATATGTATATATATACCGTTAGTCTGTCTGTCTGATCGCGAACTAATTATTCATTAATTGATCGATTTTCTTAATAGATCTTTTCTTCCTCGTGCTTATTCTATTTTATATTAATTTTTTTATAGGCGCACAGCAGCTTTTTATTACAGCCGCACAACAGCTCTGTATCAACAGATAACAGCCGTTTTTTACAGGCGCACAGCAGCCTTTTTTTACAGGCGCACAGCAGCCTTTTTTACAGGCGCACAGCAGCCTTTTTGTTTTATTTAATTGAATCTCGAATTTCTGAGAAATAATTTTTTTTATATAAGAAATATCTAATAAAATTGTAATTATTAATGTAAAAATATTAATTACATATATTTAACACAATTATTACAAATATTTAAACATATTTATTCCGTTACCATGGTAACATTTTTATCTCCAATATTCATATTATAAGCGTAACACATCTCCAATTGTTTTTTGGATCTCACGTCCTACGTATCTATTAACGACGTATAATCGTGCAGATAAAAATGTCTGAAGAAACCAAAAAGAGGAACGAAAATGCGTGCAACTCAAAAGTAAGTAAATTTTAATTTTAGAAAAAAAGAAAAAGCGAGAGGAGTGACGGAGTGAAAGATAGAGAATGAGATTAAAAGAGAGAAATAGAAAGAGAGAGAGAGTGAGAGAGAGACACAGAGAGAGAGAGAGAGAGAATAAGGTTAAGAGAGATGCGGAAAGAGATTTGTGTGAGTATTTGTGTGTGAAAGATAGAGGGAGAGAGGGAGAGAGAGAGAAGAGAGAAAGAAAGAGAGTGAGAGAGAGAGAGAGAGTGAGAGAGAGAGAGAGAATGAGGTTAAGAGAGATACGGAAAGAGATTTGTGTGTGTGTGTATTCTTGTGTTAAAGATAGAGGGGGGGGGAGAGAGAAGAGGGAGAGAGAGAGAGAGAGCGAGAGAGAGCAAGAGAGAGAGAGAGAGAGAGCGAGAGCGAGAGAGAGAGCGAGAGAGAGCGAGAGAGAGAGAGAATAAGGTTAAGATAGATGCGGAAAGAAATTTGTGTGTGAAAGATTGAGAGGGAAATAGAGAGAGAGAGTGAGAGAGAGAGAGAGAAAAGAGAAAGAGAGAGAGTGAGAGAGAGAGAAAGAGAGGTAGAGAGAGAGAGTGAGAGAGGGAGGGAGGGGGAGACAGGGAGGGGAGAGGGAGGGAGGGGGGAGGGGGAGAGTGATTGATTGATTGACTGATTGATCTTTATTAGCTTTTTCAGCTATATGTAATACAGATCTAGTTTACATGAATTATTACATACTCCTTTAACGCTCGCTTAAACGTTTCAAGTGTTTCATTCCGTCTCATTTCAGCTGGTAAGTCATTATACATTTTCACTCCTTCATAAAACATACTTTTCTGCGCACTCATAGTTTTGCGAAATTGCATTACAATATCCCCGGCTTGTCGTGTCTGTCTTTCACTCTCATTTCCCTATACTATTGTTAACCTACTTTGTAGTTGATCCGGTAACATACTCTTTAAAATCTTAAAAATAAATATACACACATTATAATATAGCTTCTGTCTTATGGACATAAACTGCAGCGCTTGCAGCATAAGCTCCACTTTGGTACGTCTATCACATTGTAATATGACCCTCATGGCCCGGTTTTGCGCTTTTTGCAATTCATTCAGCTGTGTTTTTCCCATGTCAATTAACAGCGTCGCACAATACTCAAAGTGAGGCGCTATGATTGTCTTGTACATAATACATCTAGTATATGCCGATATGTAATTACCTATTCTATTTAAAAAACTCACTTTTTTCGTATTTTCTTTAGCATATAATCACAGTGGTCCTTAAATTTTAGTCTATCGTCAATAATTATGCCTAGATATTTCATTCTTTCTACACGCTCTATTTCAGTTCCATCCAAACATTTCAATGTAATGTTACTTCTCAGTTCTTTCCTTATACTTCTAACTATCATATATTTCGTTTTTCCTGCATTCATTTTTAACTTATTTGTATTCATCCATTTTTCCACTGTAACAAATGCCATATTCATTTTTCTTTCTAATTCCGCACTACTCTCTCCGGTCACATACACCAACGTATCATCCGCAAACATTTTTATGTTACATCCTTCTGGGCAGACTTTAATTATATCATTTATGTATATTATAAATAACAAAGGTCCTAATACAGATCCCTGTGGTACTCCATATTCTGTGGCCAATAATGTAGACCATTCATTGTTAAATCGTACCTGTTGTGTTCTATTCTTTAGATATGATCTTAACCATTCTACAGCTGTTCCTCTAATTCCGTATTGATATAATTTCTCTAACAATCTTTCTCTATCTATTGTTTCAAATGCTCGCTTGAGATCCATGAAAATTACCCCCATCGTTTTTGCTTCACTAACTATCAATTTCCATTCGTCAATGACTGTTTGAATCGCTGTTTCACACGAATACTGTTTTCTAAAACCCGATTGATGCTCTGTTATGATACAATTATCTTCAAGAAATGTCTCAATTTGTTTTTTAACTACTAATTCTAATACTTTCTCGAATATTGGTAACATATTTATAGACCTAAATTCACTTGCTTTCCTAGCTTTCTCTATTTTTGGAATCGGTATTATCGTAGACGTTTTCCAATCTTCTGGACAGCAACCTTCCCTCAAAGAGTTATTTATTATATCAACAAATTCCTCTTTTATTACATAAAATACTGCTTTAAGTATATCACTAGTTATTCCCTCTTCCGTACCTCTCTTTTTTGATAGTTCCATAACAATTTTTTGTAAATGCTCTATTCTAATTATCTCAAAATTTTCCATAATCCCCTCGCTTTCAATAACAAAAATAATTCTTTTACCTGGACTTCCCAAGTTACCTCTATTTATAGATTTTACTATGCTATCAATACTCTGTATATAATATAAATTAAATTTTTCAGCTATATTGCACCCTTCAATATTATCTAATATTTCAAAATCTATATTCTCTATTGCCTTTGTGAACCCGTTGGTTCGCCTCTTATTATTTCTTTCAGGGTTTTCCACATAAATTTCGGATTTCCCTTGTTATGACCTATCATATTTTCATAATATTCTTTCTTTTTTGTCCTGATTAGTTTGACCACTGCATTTCTTTCGATTTTAAACTGTAACCAATTTTCGTCCATATCGTCATACAGCGCTTTACTGTACGCCTCATCCCTTTTAGCCGCTGCTTCTCTTATTTCATCCGAAAACCATTTTTTTTCTTCCCATATTGTTGGAATTCTAAATTTTTTCTTAGGCGCTGTAGTGTCCAATGCATCTACTATATTATCAACAAGTTTCTTTGCTCTCACACTGACATTCATATCTTGGCTTTGTTCTAAATTATTTTCCACTAATTTAATAAATTCATCTACATTAAATTCTTTAAAATTCCTAGCACTAACTTCTCTGTATTTATTATCAATTTTACTCGCATTAAGTTCAACTTTTAACCACGCATGGTCTGTTAGTTTAGGTTCATGAATTACCTGCACTACTATTTTATTATTAGCGTAAATTAAATCTATGATTGTCTTACTGTCTTTCGTAATTCTCGTCGGTTTATTTACATATTGTTTCATGCCTAAGCTTAACATTGTCGTCTGCAACTTCCTTGTATAAAACGAATCTAACTTAATATCTATATTAAAGTCTCCTATTACTATACATTCTCCTCGTATTATTAATTCTTCTACTATATCTTCCAGAAATTTTACAAAATCACCGTGCGATGCACTCGGTGAATGATATATTACCATTATTACTCCTCTATACAAATTATCTTTCAATCCTTCAATCGCAGCACACCAACAATTCGATTCTAACTTCTTTACTAATACTATCTCATATTTAATATCATCCCTTACATATAAAACAACCCCTCCTGTATTTCTATTCTCAGCATCACATCTAATCATACTATATCCCGGTACGTTAACTTCACAGTGAGAGAGAGAGAGAGAGAGAGAGAGAGAGAGAGAGAGAGAGAGAGATAAGGTTAAGAGAGATACGGAAAGAGATTTGTGTGTGAAAGATAGAGGGGGGGGGAGAAAGAGAAAGAGAGAGAGAGTGTGTATGTGTGAAAGAGAGAGAGGAGCGGGAGAGAGAGAGAGAAATCGGGGTTATCTTTTATTAATATCTTTTTATAATGACATCTCTCTCTCTTTTTCTCATCAAATACTAATTGTTTATATTTTTTTAAATTAATGTTTATATTTTTATAAAAAGATTTGTTTAATTTACAATGCTTATATTTTTAAAAAGTCTATACATATAAAATAAATATTTATAAATATATATGTAACTTAACAAATTTATTAAATTTATAATTTCTTTTTCTTAATCTTCTTGCTCATTTTATCGTCATCATCTTCTTTACGTTTTTCATTTTCCTTTTTGCTTTTTCTTTTTGACATTCCTCCTTACACTCTTTCTTCTTACACTCTTGTATCTTTTCATATTCTATTATTGCATTTACCAATAAATCATCCAACTCATCTTTCAGCACTGAAATTTTTTAAATATAAGTACTAACAAAAGAAAAGTTATACGTTTCAAAAAACCTATACAAAAATTAACTAATTAATTATTCTTTTTACTTTTAAAAAATTAATTATTGTTTTTTATTACCATTTCTATATTCTTCCATTTCTCTTAATTTTTCTATTTCACTCAGTCTATTACCATGCTCTTCCATTTCACTCATTTCCTTCATGATGACATTTAATATATCTTCCAGCACAGAAATTTTTTAAATATAAATAGCAATAAGAAAATTAACTAATTAATTATTTTGTTTACTTTTAAGTAATTAATTATTATTTTTAATTACCATTTCTATATTCTTCCATTTCTCTTAATTTTTCATTCTGTCTATTACCATGCTCTTACATTTCACTCATTTCCTTCATGATGACATTTAATATGTGAAACCAGCAACTTAATATAGTCATTTCTAAAATGACTCTCGTCAAGAAATATAAAATTATTAGTTATAAAGGATGATTTTTTAAATTTATCAACGATTAATAAATAAATGCTTTCACTCAAGAACGCTAGAACTAAAAGGTGATTTATTAAAAATTGTATATGTGTGTTTGCATGCGTGTGCGTATGCATGCGTGTGTGTGCGTGGGTGGGTGAGTGGGTGGAAGTATAAAACTTCCACATAGCTACTCACATAGTAGCTATGTTTTAGTACCAATTTCTAGAAAATCAGTCCACAAATGTGTGATTGCGTGGGTGGGTGCGTGGTTGGGTGGATAGGGGTGTAAAAATAAAAAGACCACGACGTCGCCATCTCCGAAAAATTTGCAAAATTTTGATACCAATTTCTAAAGAATCGATCCATAAATGTGAAAGTAGGTTAATAAATGTGTGATTGCGTGGGTCGGTGCGTGGATGGTTGGTTGAAGTTGTAAAACCTAAAAAAACCACATAGTAGCCATCCCCGAAAAATTTGCAAAATTTTGGTACCAATTTCGTGAAAATCGGTCATCCATAAATGTATGAGTGCGTGGGTGGGTGCGTGGGTGGAGGTGTAAAATTTAAAAAAAACACATAATAGCCATCCCCGAAAAATTTGCAAAATTTTGATACTAATTTCGAGAAAATCGGTCCATAAATGCGTGATTGCGTGGGTGGGTGCGTGGGTGGGGGTGCAAAACTAAAAAGGACCGCGACGTCGCCATCTCCGAAAAATTTGTAAAATTTTGGTACCAATTTCGAGAAAATCGGTTCATAAATGGAGGAGTAGTTCGCGGTCAGACAGACAGAAAACGGTACTTATATATATTGATATTTATATGTAATTTATATTATGATAAGGCAAAAAGAGAAGATGTTATGAACGATCATGTATATGTATCTATAACTATTAGCAATTATTTGAGTAGTATTAACAAGACTGATTAGAGTTTTATGATATCTATATTGTATATTTAACAGGAATGGTATTATTATATTTAATATGTTATTATCGTACTATTATTGTAAGACTTGTTACCTAGTATGCTTACGACTTTATACCTCGACTATTTGAATTCGAATATGGCGCCCTTTTATATCTATATACTATTTCTAGCAAGCGAGAAAGTCCCTAAGTTCGATGGATAATTTAGTTGTAGACTGTTGTAATGTACTGGCCAGATGGCAGTGCCGAGGCCATATTATTTTTCTAAAAAAAAACCGTTTGACGAAAAACGGTGGCATGGCCCCTCTCATTCTTCTCTGGCTTGATTTACACTAGACATAGAGTCGTACGCATGTCGTACGATTTCACTCATGGACCAAAGAATACATGGACGGAGCATTTCCGCGAGGGGAAGCTGAATTATCGGTAAGGGGATATGTGGCGATGTGGCGCACTTCGGCTACCTTCGGCTACATTCGTTCGTACGCTTGAGTGTACATACATATGGAGTGTTTTGTTAGTGTATTCACTGATTTGCGCCTAATGTCCCCTTACCGCTAAACTTGTACTCCCCTTGTCCGAATCAGTAGCTTATGCTCCGTCTATGTATTCTTTGGTCCATGATTTCACTTTTAATGGTGGCGGGCATTATGTTTTTATTCAATTCACTTCATTGCCACTTGCGATCAGAGAGATAACAACGCAATATGTCTCGTAAGTGTAATTTATTATTAATTTTGTAGTATAATTATAATAAAGTGAATCAACTATGAAAAATGTTGAAAAAGTTTTTGCTTTAATTAATTTATTAATTTCATTTCAGAAGACGATATAGATTTAGATATTGAAATGGAGGCGGAACAACAGAATGAGTGGCCAATGTTGCTCATTCTACGCGAAATTGTAGAGGAGCAGCAGCGGTTGCGGCAAGAGTTGCGGCAACAGCAGCAGCCGCAATAGGAGCCGCAACAGCAACCGCAACAGGAGCCGCAACAGCGGCCGCAACAGGGGATCGATTCTGTAACTCAAGTGAGATCACTCACTTCTCGCACTTTCTCACGTGAATTTGTTCGCGCGATTCTGTAACGTAGTGAAAATACGAAGTGAAAATACGAAATCACTAGATTTGCTAGTGTGGGGAAAAACGTTTTGTACATACAGAAACTGCACCTGAAATAATAATCATAAATGTTTGAAGGTTCACCATTTCAAAAATAGCTTTTACAACTGCGAATAAATTCTTTTCTTCGGCGCTACAACACAAGTATAGAATACGTATTCTGATGTACATCAAGCCATGTTCAGATTTTCTCAAAATGCTTGTGCGCGAGCATTAATTTAAAAAAATACATTTCAAAATAAAACATTTGCATAATAAAAGAATAAGATAACAGAAAAATGATTATTCATTAGAAAACAATATTTGTGTATTATTAATAATATATATTTGTTGGGATCAATATGTTTTGTATATAATTTAGACTTGAATAAATTAAATAAAAAAGCACTCTATATAAGTAAACAAAGAAACTTTCATTAAAATCCTATGGCGTTATCAATGTCAATTAGATTTAATAAACAATATTGTTAGACTTAAAATAGATGACATTTACACACACATTTTAAATATATATATATTTAGTTATATATACAAAATAAAAGATCAAAATAATTTTCGTCAAAAATAAAAAAGAGAGAAAGGAAAGTTTGTAAAGCTTTTAATAAGTAAAAATATAATTATACTTTTTAGTCTAAAAAGAATATAATTATATTTATATTCATAAAAGCTTTTATTTATAAAAGCACACACAAAAAGTAATTTATGCAACAAACTGTAAACGGCGCGTGAGGATTACGGTCCACGAAACAATGGCAAAAACGAAATAAACGGAAGCACAAATTTTCGATTAACTATTATAATTCTTTAATGTTCTTTAATGGACAAAATGTTAACGTGAACACGACGATGAGAACTGTAAACAAAGCAATGACACTTAACCTTTTATAAACTGTCACAAAAACGCGTCACGACGCTGTCTATGATTTTTCTCTCGCTCTATCTCTGTCTTTCTCTCTCGGATTTCACCATTTGACAAGAAATTTCTTGTCGAACGAACTCCCGTGAGATGGCTCACATTTTCACCATGATGAAAGTTACAGAATCGCGCCAACCGCTCACTTTTAGCATTTTCACTACATTTTAGATACAGAATCGACCCCCAGGAGCAACAACAGCAGCAACAGCAACAGCAAGAGGAGCAGCAAGAGCAGGAGCAGCTCCATATAAGTATGTATTTTCTATATTTTGTCCATCTTAATATTTAATATATGTATAATTATACGTATATGTATAATATATGTGTAAGATATAATTTATACGAGGCGTTTTTAATAGGTGAAGGAATAACAAGACATTTATTTTCTTTTTTCACATAAACGTACAAGCCGAGCCGTTCTCCGCTCGAACTTCGCGCTCCTCTCTTTTTTCGCTCGCTCGTATGTCTCCGCCGAATCCGCTGAATCCACTCGAATTTAACCGCGGCGGACGCATCGCGATTTTTCCGCACTTATGCTTTAAAATAATATTAAACCTACGAGTACATTAAAAAAAAAGAAATACATTAATATAAAGAAAACTTAATCCTACATATGTAACATTTTACTATTTTAGATGTGCCAAGATTCAGACGGGGAGCCGGAAGAGCAAGGGCTCGGTGGTATGCCCTACGGGGTCGCCATTTTTATGGTGGAGGGTATAATGACCGTGGTGGCCGCGGTGGTCGTAGTGGCCGCGGTGGTCGTGGTGGCCGTGGTCGTGGCCACAATATTCTTATAAAAAATTATTATTTGAATTAATATTATTATTATTATCATTATTATTTATATATTATTTACATTTAAAATTTAGAATTACTTAATAAATTAGAAAGTAAGCTCCAATATAAAATATAATATTTAGAATTACTCTATTACTATTATATTATATTATTATTATTATTATTTTATATTATATATTATTAAATATTATTATTAGTTACTGTTATAATTATTATTACTATTACTATTACATTATATTATTAATATCATTATTATTATTATATTATTAGTATTATTATTATCAAATTATAAAATACAAATTATAAAACAATTATTAGTTAACAATTTTATTTGCACTTCAACTTCCTGTTCTCGGCTCTTATGGCCTGCTTTATGATTTTTACCAGTACAAATATTATTATTATTATTAATTATATTATAAACTTATATTGTTAATAAATTTTTTAAAAAGCTCTTACTATACTTTTTTTTTGCAAAAATATACGCGTAGACTCTATCGCGTAGTGACTGATATTCTTTTTGGTGAAAATCATGCCTTTTAAGAATGAAAAAGCATTTGAAATGTTAATATTTAGCCCATAATTCGTACCACAAGTCTTATTCGATATTTTAAAGCAAGAGGTTGAGAAGTTCGAGCGTAACAATTGCAAACGTTTTTTGATCATTTCTCGATAACAGTAAGTGATACTAAATTTTTTTTAAGCAAAAGTTATTTCTTTCTAAAAGCTCTACCCAATGATACCCAGGTTGTCCCATGTTGCCATTTAAAATTTTTAAGTTGCCCTCGATTTCCGGTATTTTCGGGGGTTTCCCAAAAATGAAAGTACCATTATCAGAAACTTCAGATAAGCTTTTATGATTAACTCGTTTGTCCCAACTTCCTAGCACCATCCCTTTTCAAAATAAAAGGGGTGGACGAGTGGTCTGATACACCCTGTATATATTTTATTGCATTTCACTTGCTTCTGCAAATAGAGTAGAATGCAATATTAGATAGATAAAAGAATGCAAAATGCAATTTTAATATTTTCTGCAAAATAGATATATTCTATAAAAATAATTAATCTGAATATATTATCCATTATATTTTTCTAAATTTACTTAGCATGATTTTTTGATTTCACTTCTTTTTGATGCTAATATTTTAAGTTCTTTTCCCGTTTATTAATAAAGATAAAATATAATTTATAAATATAATTTTTGAGAAAAATATTTTTGATGGCGATTAATTTTTGTAAGGAACTATTTTGGCTAGTATAATAAAATTTATAAATATAATTCTTGAGAAGATAATATTTTTGATGGTAATATAATTTATAAATACAATTTTTGAGAAAATAATATTTTTGATGGCGATTAATTTTTGTAAATATAATTTAGAAATATAATTTTCGAGAATATTAAATTTCTCATGGCGATTAATTTTTGTAAAGAAAACCATATTTCAACTTACCAGAAACTGTGTATTAACGCACAATGGAATATGGAATAGGCAATAGGAACAGAATTTCCGACGTGTTGGATTTCTGTTCTATTTCTATTCCCTGTTTCTATTGCCTGTTCTTTTGTATTGTGCGATAGACTTAACTCCCATTTCTCTTATACAATAGTCATGTTTACTCTTTTGCAAAGCTTTTGTTAATACATCCGCGACCATTTTTTCAGTTTCAGTGTACCTAAAACTAACTTCATTTGAATTCACTTTTTCTCAAACAAAATTATGTCTTATGTCTATGTTGTTATAGCCCCCAAAGGCTATACACAATTAAATTATTCTATTATATATTATATATATATATATATATATTCCATATTATAATCCAAGTAGGACTAATACTCGCGCGAAACGCCGACACAGCGGATCACGCGCGAAACGAGAACGAGAGTTGCGAAAAAGACAAATTTGCAAAACCATTGCGACCCACAAAAATTGCAAGCAAAGAATTTTTTTTTAAATCTTTCGCTTGCATCTGGACTTTGATCGCGTTTCGACCTAATTACCTAGTATAAGAAGACGCACTGCCAAAATACCGCGGGCAGACATTAAATCAGAGTATTATGTGTCGTCGCGGTCAGTTATACACGAAACGATTTACCGAAACGTATAGATAAGAACGGGTCGTCGTTACTCTTTGTGTTAAGTACGCGCTGGTCAGTGTCATACGATCTAATTCACGCATTGTGATAAAATACAGATATATATGTATATATACATATATATCTAGTGTCTTGTGAAAAATAAAGTTTTTTAAGTGAAAAAGGTGTCCCTTCTCTGGGCGGAACCCGAACTTCCCAGTTCTTATCCGGCAACGATCCCGATAAACCCCGTACCTCACGAAAGGCACAACATAAAATTGGTGGCAGCGGTGGGATAGCCGGAGGACCGTCCTGCTGAAGAACGATACCAGGGAAAGCTCGCATCCAATGAGCCCACGAAATTTTCAAGACTATCTCTCGTCCTCGAGCCCGGAACAGGTAACTATAGAACCTTTGCTGTATTGCCAGGAAGGCATTGGATACCTCCATATAAAGACTGAGGAAGCCCGTTTGCGTGTATAGATTCGACATCTCACTGGTTACGAATCTGAAAACATACACTTGTAGTTGACGAAGTACTCGTAGGAATCAACTACCGCAATTATCAAAAGTGACTAACCGGTGTCAGAGACGGAGCCTAGTGCAGTGCTTGCCAATACGCAGAATTTTTGCGTGATCCCACGAGAGTTGAACGTCGATATAGTGAGGACACCCTCGTAATAACCGTCGAAACCATCATCGAGCCAGTTTAATAAAATACAAGTGATCGTGACAGTGACATTCTTGTCGTGCGCGTATTAGACTGTCTCGTGCATATCGGTCATTCGCACCGCCAACGCCGCTGAAATTGGAGCTGCCGAGGAACGATCTACGACAACTCCACGGACAACGCATCGCCGGGCAACAACCGCCGTACAACAAGCGTCGAGCCGCCGAGCCGAGAACCGCAGCGTCTGCAGCCGAGCGATACAGAGAGGAAACATGCGAGCCGTACTACTAATGTAAATACGAAAACAATTTTGTAAAAAAGTGACACAACAAAAGCGTTAGCCTAGACACCGTGCGTATAAAACAAAAAGACTCTACCTAATGTCTAAGCAACCTAAGAAACGCATTACGTTTAAGAAATCGCGCTTTCTTAGCGCATCGTCGCGACTTATAAATAGATTCGGCTCCGTAACTCCCGTACAAGTAGCCGAAGCCGCGACACACGACATTAGCGAAAGCGTACGCGTCAACTTAGAGACCGTTTATTCGGACGCATGCTCGCCCAAACCAGAGGCCAATCCAACCGCGGAAAATGCACGTCCATCTATCTCTAATAGAAACGGAACAAGAACCGCGAGACGCGCATCCAGCGACCGAGTTTCGGTTAGGAGAAATTGTTCTCCCGTATCGATCGATAGTAGCGTTTTTGGCGCGAATAACGAGGACGACATGAGACGACACACGACGACGCGAACTGCCCCCTCTGAAGCCGTCGACAGGGAAATCAAAAACTTATGAGCACAACAGGCTCAAGAAAACGCCGCCGCGTGTTACGCAGACGCTGGACAATCGATATCCGACCCAAGTAACAATCTACTCGTCGAACTTGTACAAGGATTTCGAATAACGCAAGAGCAATTAGACGCTCTACGCGAACAAGAACGCGACCGTCCCGCCAATCTGGATATAAGTCAAATACGAAACAGATACCGATCAGGGAACCCCCGACATTCGGAAATCTATAATAACGAGTTCAACGCGATATACGGAAGGACAGAAAACGATGTCAGATCTCGACGTAGCACCGCATCGCATTATCTAACATTAAAAGAAACATGAACAATGATCCCAGACTTTGACGGAACATCGTGGCATAAACTCCAAGAATTTACAAACGCTTGCACATACGCCATGCAAAACATAAATCCCGCGGACGAAGAATCGTTAATTCAAGCCATATATACTAAATTAAAAGGGAAGGCTATACAGGATTTCGAAACGCGCGACATTCAGACATACGAGGAACTCAGACAGCAACTAGAAGACTGTTATCAGACAAAACAAAACACAACACATTTGCAAATAGAGTTCAATTCGTTGAAACAAAAGTCGAATGAAACTGCACACGCTTTCGGTAAACGCGTCGATTTATTAGCAATGAAACTATACGACTCCATGATCGAGGGAGAAGATCATTCTCCCATATTTAAACGCGCGATCCAGCAAACAATTAAGAAGCAAGCTCTGATTAATTTCCAAATCGGGTTATGCGACGATCTTAAGATCCTCGTCCGAGCGTAGCGATATAAGACACTCCAAAAAGCGATAACCGGCGCGAGCGCGGAAGAGAAATTCGTCGGGCATACAACGACAGGGTTTCATAATAAAAACAAAGCTGACTCAAATTACTCGCGACAAACTCGTGTCCCGATTTCGCAATATTACAAATTTGAAAAAAAAACGGTCATTACGGACGCGAATGCCGCAGCAGCAATAAATACGCGCTCCTGAAACCCAAAAAGTCTTCGCGAACAAATACAATAAATAAATATTGCACACATTGCAAGAAGTCCGCACATAATCGCAATGAATGTTGGAATCTAAACGAAAAATCGCGAACATAAAAATCGGAAAGACCACAGAAAAACACGCGCCGAGGACACACGCGACCAAAAAAACTCGCAGCGACAGCGAAAAAGAGCACCGACTCCGCAAGCAGCAGTACCGAAGACGAACACAAGGAGGATAGAAAGAGAACACCTTTGAAAGCGCTAGAATATCGCGTCTCACACATAAAAAATATACCGCACACACACTTCAAATCTAAATTGCCAATGGTAACTCTACCCGTGCGCGAAGTAAAAAGCGAAAAAATAAGTATGATGTGAGATTCGGGATAAACTATTTCATTAATAAAATTAAAAGAATTAAAAGATGAAACACTGATCTACGAAAACAAAATTGCACTCACCGGAATGACCGGACAAAATACATACTATAAGGAAAATGCACGCTACGATAAAAATAGATGGTTACAAAATAAAACACACCTTCTATGTAATAAAAGATGACATGCCTATCGAACACGACGGAATCATAGGATTTGATTTCGTACAAAAACACTCCGTCATCTGCGACTTCAGAAAGGCGCGACTCAGAATAGGAGAAGCGATATTAAAACTGCAAAACCCCAACAGAATAACATTAAAACCCGCTGCAAAACAATTATTAGAGCTGCGACCGATATGAATCGAATAGGCATCGCTCGCGCGGAGGAAACCGCACCCGGCATATACAATTAGGGAACGGCCTAAGAACCGAAAGACTTTACTTGCCCCGTCAGCATAATTAACACGACAGATAACGAAGTCGAATTACAAACACCGACAGTGACACTCGAGAAAACGAGACACTGCAACGGGTATACGTAATAGAAGATAACAAATTAAGCAAATCTAAGACTCCGCGTAAAGACCTCATTAAACAGTTACTTCGAACCAAACATCTAAATACGGAAGAACGACAGACACTCTCTAAAATATGCGAAGAATACGCCGATACATTCCACTTAGGAGGAGAACCGCTGACGTGCACCGCCGCCATGGAACACGAGATAAACACGCGCGCTGACACCTCACCGGTAAATGTGAGACCATATCGTCTTCCAGAAAAACATAAGACAGAAGTAAACCGGCAAATAACCGAAATGTTAAAAAACGAAATAATAAGAACGAGTGCGAGTCAATGGAATGCGCCCTTATTAGTGGTACCAAAAAAGGCCGACGCATCCGGAAAACCTAAGCTTCGAGTAGTAATCGACTTTCAAAGACTAAACGACTTAACAATAGGCGACTCATTTTCACTGCCCAATATCACTGACAGGGTGACCTCCGTTTGGACACGTAACGATTGGATACGCACTTTTGGACACATTTATTGGACACTGCTCGATTGGTAACCGCACGATTGGACACTGCACGATTGGACAGCAACATTGCACGATTGGACACGGCACGATTGGACACTGCACGATTGAACACGCATATTGCACGATTGGACATGTACATTGCACGATTGGACACGGCACGATTGGACACGGCACGATTGGACACGGCACGATTGGACACGGCACGATTGAACACCGCACGATTGGACACCGCACCATCTATCATACCAACAACTTGCAGCGACACGAGTATGCTCTGTGGTTATATGCGCATTCGTTTTCGTTAAAGTGCATAAAATTTAAACGCAACAAATGTGAAAATTATAAACCCATGTGAAATTTCAGTTTGCGTTGCAAAGTACACGCACAGACTGCACCCCCCTCACCCCCCGCCCACTTCCCCGCCCCCTTTACAAACCCATGTGGAATTCCACTTTGTACTTTACAATACAAGCGGTGTTCAATCCTGCGGTGTCCAATCGTGCGGTGTCCAATCGTGCGGTGTCCAATCGTGCTGTGTCTAATCGTGCCGTGTCCAATCGTGCAATGTGCGTGTCCAATTGTGCAATATACGTGTCCAATCGTGCAGTGTGCGTGTCCATTCGTGCAGTGTCCAATCGTGCGGTTTCCAATCGAGCGGTGTCCAATCGAGCAGTGTCCAATAAAACGTGTCCAATAGTGCGTGTCCAATCGAGAGGTGTCCAATCGTTACGTGTCCAAATGGGATACGCTTTCACCGACATACTGGACCAGCTAAAAAACGCCAAATATTTCACAACGCTGGATTTGGCGTCAGGATATCATCAAATCCTGATGGCCGAACAAACTAAAAACAAAACACCTTTTCAACGTTCTATGGACATTACGAATTCAATCGAATGTCGTTCGAATTGAAGAATGCGCCAACGACCTTCCAGCGGTTGATGAACTCCGTACTCACAGAAATACAAGGACTTAAATGCCTAGTTTATTTAGACGACATCGTCATATACGGAACAAGCCTAGAGGACCACCACAAGCGACTTAAGGAAGTATTACAGAGACTTCGAGAAAACAACCTAAAACTGCAGCCGGACAAATGTGAGTTCTTAAGCAAAGAAGTAATTTATTTGGGTCACATAATTTCGGGGAACGGAATATCTCCGGATCCGTCGAAACTAACGGCAATAAAAGAATTTCCGACTCCGAAAAAAGTAAAAAAACGTACAGTCGTTCATAGGCTTAGCCGGATACTATAGGAAATTCATAGACTTTTCGAGGATTGCCAAGCCGTTAACGAAGCTCTCAAAAAAAGCAGAGAAATTCGAATGGACCACGGAACAACAAAACGCATTCGATACGTTAAAAAAAAATTAATAACTGCGCCAGTGCTACAATACCCCGATTTTACGCAGGAATTCATCGTAATCACCGATGCTTCCGACTATGCAATCGGAGCAGTGCTATCGCAAGGAAAGGTAGGCAATGATCGGCCAATTGCTTACGCCAGCAGAATCTTATCGCGAGCGGAGCAAAACTATAATGCTACCGAAAAAGAGTTACTTGCAATAGTATGGGCCGTAAAACATTTTAGGCCATACGTATGCGGCACAAAATTTAAAATCGTGACCGATCATAAACCATTAATATGGTTATTCAATGTCAATGACCCTGGATCAAGACTAATCCCGTGGAGACTCAAGTTAGAAAAATATGACTACGAAATAATACACAAAGCCGGACGAGCAAACGCGAACGCCGATGCACTAAGCCGCAACGTAACTCGAGATACGACCGAGTTAAAAGAAGAGCGAAAAATACACGCAATAGAAGAAGACGAGACAAGCGCCGACGATACAAAAATCTACACGGAGGAAGAAAAGAAATATTGCAGGAATGGCACGATGCGCCCACAGGAGGACATCAAGGAGTCGAGCGAACAATAAAAAGGATCCGTCTGAATTATAATTGGCCAGGACTAACCAAGGATATAAATAAATACGTAACGAAATGCGAGTCTTGTCAAAATAATAAATTGTCACGAAAAATTAACATGCCGCTAGTAATTACCGATACGCCCTCTGAACCCTTCGAAAAATGCGCGTTGGATATAGTCGGACCGCTAACAGGAACAACGAAAGAAAACAAATATCTACTGACATTCCAGGACAGCTTAACGAAATTCAGCAAAGCGATACCGTTCCCAAATCAAGAAGCAAACACGATTAGCAAAGAATTCGTAACAAAAATCGTTCTTGAACACGGGATCCCAGAAAAAATTTTAACAGATCAGGATACAAATTTTCTCAGTAAAATCTTTAAAAATACGTGCAGATTGTTAAAAATCAATAAAATACAGACAACCGCGAACCACCCTGAAAGTAACGGCGCATTAGAACGATCGCACCGCACGCTGGCTGAATATTTACGACATTATATCAATGCAGATCAAACTGACTGGGACGAATGGATACCGTTTGCGATGTTTACATATAACACGACACCGCATACAGCAACAGGACACATACAAACCTTTCGAATTAATTTATGGACATCAAGCGGAAATACCAACAGCACTAACAAAATCTCCTAAACCAACGTATAATTACGATTATTACGCGCAGGAACTAAGAGAGAGATTACGGGCAACAAATCAATTCGCGAGAGGACATCTCACAGAAAAAAAATCAAGGCCAAAAAATATTATGACAAAGAAACTAAAACGACACAATTTAAAGTAGGCGACAAGGTACTGGTCTATGACGAGACATTACGACGAGGACGATCAAAAAAACTCGAATCCCTATGAACTGGACCATATACAATAATCGAAAAGAATTCCGATGTCAACTACACAATCAAAAAAGGGAGAAAAACAATACGTATACACGTAAATAAGCTTAAGCCGTTTATAGAAGCATAAGCAAAAATAACGAAAGATAACAAAATTATCAATACTCATCTCAACTCAGAAAGAAGTAAAAAAATAATATTCGATTACAGGATGCTTACCTGCTGGAACAGCGAGGTACTCACAAAGCCATATGACACGGAGCCATATAACCTACAAGAATTCAAACATAGCCCAGGCCAATATTTCGAGAAGATCGGACAACTACACTACGCCAAAGAAACCTGGAAGCTAGTAATAAAATTGGACCTGGAGGCATTACTTCAAAGATACAAATAGAAAAGTACATACAACAACAGCAATTGAAATGTGACACGCTGAAGTTCCACGTACAGTACCAACAAGACGCATGCACCAGTTTCAAAAACATTGCAACAAGAGAGGCCAAATAAAAAAAGCATCGTGACGCAGATCCAAACCGTATACAGATCACCGACTGACAGACGCCGGGGACTAATAAACGGGATATGATCAATCGCAAAAACACTATTCGGAACAATGGACGCAGAAGATGAAAAATAAATTAAGGAACAATTGGAGTTAATACAAAACAACCAACAAACAGCACGCAATGAAAAACCAAATAAAGGTAATAAACACAACAATAGCTCACATAGAAACATTAGAAAATATAGTCTAACGGAACGAAAAACTTTTATAGAAGCAAATAAACGCCTTTTTCGAACGCGAAGATATCACCGAGAACTTCCAAATAGTTATCGCGGTTATTACGGAATTAATACGCGACGCAGGAAACGTGTTAGATTACCTTGCACACTACGACAAGAAACAATACACTTAAAATTAATGGTAGAAAATGGTAGAAACTGGTAGAAAATGGTAGAAACAATAGTCGCGCAATTAAAAAAGGCAACGCAACAAATATCACGGGGATTGTATTTTCTGTTCACAGTCCATGCCGAGACCTGGCTACAAATAGAAATATACGTTAAAATAAGTGCGTACTACGAAAAAACAAAAATTTTCACCATTCTGCAATTTCCACTAATAGCGAAACCAACGTACGATGTTATTAAAGTAACTGCGCTCCCTGTTCCCGATCATAATGCGATAATGTCAATAATAGAAATAAAAAACGAAGTAATCGCGTTAGATAAAGAAACCCAAACATATTTAATAATAACAAAAAGAGAATTAGAAAATTGTATAAAAACCGATTCCAAGTATTTGTGTCAAAAAATAAGACCAGTGTACCGAATAAATGCGAACGCACCATGCGAGATACAAATGTACGTGCAAAAACAATATTATCACCATAATTGTAATATAAAGCGTATAATCGCGAAACATGCGATATAGATCGCGTTACATCAACCGGATACTTGGCTGTAATCCACCGCCGCTGACTTACAAATAACGATACAATGCGACGGACAACACAAATACAGAAAAATAATAAAAAACACGGGACAACTTAAATTAAAAGGAAATTGTAAATTAACAACTGAAGACATGACTATTCAGTCAAAAAACACAGTTTACGAAACAGATATAGAAACCTATCTACCAGAAATAAACATGACGCTATTACGCGACCTCGACATACCGACACATCATAACGAAACACTATTAGATGCCACAGGACACGAAACCGAATTAACAAAATTAAAAGCTAAATTAGAAACTATAAATAGCGATTTACAAAATAACGAACAACAATTTTTCGAGAAAAAACAATTTTTATATCCGATGGCAACGAACGGAATAATCATAATTGTAATAATAGCCATCATAGTTTACATAATTTACAAAAATAAAAAGACAAGACAGTCGCCAATATATTCATATAACGAAGAATCTGAAATGAAATTACCAAGATCCATATTAAAACGTAGCCTAAGCACACGATACTAGAAATAAGGCATACGATAAGAATTAATATTGTAAATTGTATAAGAAAACTGCGTACCTCCGTTTTCTTTTTTAACGGGAGAGGGGTGTTATGGCCCCAAAGGCTATACACAATTAAATTATTCTAATATATATATATATATATTTTCTATTATATATATATATACACTATATATATATATATATACATATATATTCCATATTATAATCCAAGTAGGACAAATACTCGCGCGAAACGCCGACACAGCGAATTTCGCGCAAAACGAGAACGAGAGTTGCGAATAAGACAAATTTGCAAAATCATTGCGACCCACAAAAAATTGCCAAAGTGCAAGCGAAGGATTTCTTTTAACCTCCTTCGCTTGCATCTGGATTTTGACCGCGTTTCGACCTAATTACCTAGTATAAGAAGACCCACCGCCAATATACCGTGGGCAGTCATTAAATCAGAATATTACATGTCGTCGCGGTCAGTTATACACGAAACGATTTACCGAAACGTACGAGGGTGGTCTGAAAAGTTTCCGACCTAACAAAGATACAACACATTTTTTCTGAAATTTTTTTTTTATTTTTCAACATAGTCTCCTTGTAACTCTACACACTTCTCCCAGCGATGCTCCCATCTCTGTAACCCGTCAAAATAGTACTCGGCATTTTTCTCTGCAAAATAATTCTTCACGAAGGTGATTGCCTCTTCATTTGACGAAAATCTTTGTCCTCCGAGCGCAATTTTTAGATGAGGGAACAAAAAGAAGTCGCTTGGGGCTAGATCTGGTGAGTAAGGCGGATGGTCAAGCAGTTCAAACGATAATTCGTGGATTTTCGCCATGGCAACCGCTGAGGTGTGAGACGGTGCGTTGTCTTGGTGAAACAGGATTTTCTTTTTCTGCAAATGTGGCCGTTTTTCCGCAAGTTCTGCCTTCAGCTTGTCAAGTAATGATGCGTAGTATGCTCCTGTAATGGTTTTTCCTTTTTGAAGATAATCGATTAAAATAACTCCATGACTATCCCAAAAAACAGTCGCCATCACTTTCCCAGCCGAAAAAACAGTTTTTGCTTTTTTTGGAGCCGGTTCCCCCTTTGCAGTCCACTGTTTGGATTGTATTTTTGTTTCGGGCGTATAATGGTGTATCCAAGTTTCATCTACAGTAATTAATCGGCGCCAAAACTCGGATTTATTGCGCCTAAACTGCGTCAAAAGAGCGTTGGAAATGTTCATTCGAACACGTTTTTGGTCTAACGTGAGCAAACGCGGCACCCAACGCGCGGACAGCTTTCTCATGCCTAAATGTTGATCTAATATGTGACAAACACGTTCTTTTGACATGTTCATAACCTCTGCTATCTCTCTCACTTTAATTCGGCGGTCGTCTAGCACCATTTGGTGAACTTTGGCGATGTTTTCGTCGGTAGTTGCAGTTTTTGGACGTCCCGAACGTTCATCGTCTCCCAAGCTCTTACGGCCACGTTTAAATTCAGCTGCCCAAAATTTCACTGTGGTAAATGATGGTGCAGAGTCCCCATACACAGAATCCAACTCATCTTTGATTTGCGTAGGCGTATTGCCTTTCAAAAACAAATATTTAATGACAGCTCGATACTCGATTTTGTCCATTTTCACAAAAAAACTCACACCAACTCACTCAAACGACTGTTACATAAAAACTGCGCGTCCAAAATGGCTGAAACTTTAGATGAGTAACTGTCAACAGATGAACAACGAAATTCAGTAGCTTTTATTTACGAGTGTTGTCATCTTCACGTTGAGGTCGGAAACTTTTCAGACCACCCTCGTATAAGTAAGAACGGGCCGTCGTTACTCTTTGTGTTAAGTACGCGCCGGTCAGTGTCATACGATCTAATTCACGCATTGTGATAAAATATAGATATATATGTATATATATATATATATCTTGTGAAAAATAAAGTTTTTTAAGTGAAAAAGGTATCTCTTCTCTGGGCGGAGTCCGAACTTCCCAGTTCTTATCCGGCAACGATCCCGATAAACCCCGTGCCTCACGAGAGGTACAACAATGTGTCTAGTTCTATTGTTACATACAGTATTTAAAGATAAGTTTTGCGCCGATTGATTATCGTTTAACAAAAGAATACAGTGTTTCTGATCTAGAATTTCTTCCGATAAATATCTTAAAAATATAGCTTCATTTACAGCATCTGACATTGCCATATATTCGGCTTCCATTGCCAAATGTAAAACAAAACCTGTATATGATCTCCTATCCATAATGCATCCACCCCAATCCGTATCTGTATAGCCTTTCAACATTTCGCCTGTTTTCTTATATGTTAAGCAATAATTCAATGTTCCTTTTAGATATCTTGTAACGATCTCCCCTGAGCGATCGTTGTACCCGGCCGTCGATCCGCCGGAAGGCTGCCGCCCGGCGAACACCAGCCGGGCAAGTGCAGCGGCGCTATGCGCCCGTTTTAATTAATTCAATATCGTGATCGAATCGAGCCGTTATACGGCCGCCGTCGCCTAAAGCCAGGGCCGTTGTCTCGGCGCTTCCGAACCGCTCCGAATCCTGACGGAAACCGCCGAGCAACGGTGCCTGCCGCACCACCCGAACGCCGCCGAAATAATTCGGCGATAATTACTAGTATTAGGCGGAACAATCGGGCCCAACGAATCTCGCCGAAATTACCCGAACGGGTAATTTTTCGGTATAAAAAGGGCGATCCGACACCGAGAAAGACACTCTGTTCCAGATCTCGCTAAGTACTTGTACAGTACCTGGCATCCGATCCCGAACACGCTCTCGACAAGAGAAAAGAGGTTGAGCGAACTCAGTCTCCGCCGTGTGATCGCGGCACATCTTGCAAGAGTTTTCCTAACAACCCTAAACCGGAAGTACAGAGGTTGAGCGAGCTCAGTCTCCGTCGACAGATCTCGACACTTTCGATAAAGATCCGACAAACACCTGCAACGATCTTAAAACTCAGCGGGTAGAGAGATCTCTGCCGCTGACGAGCGATCTCGTCAAGCGTTGCATCCTAGTGCATCCTACCATCAAAGCACGAATAAAATACGCGACCGAAAATCAAACCGCGTCCGCGCCGAACAATACGTTCGCGCCTCGTGCTCTCTCGCGCCCCGCGCTCTCTCGCGCCCCGCACTCTCTCGCGCCCCGCGGTCTCACGCGCACCGCGCTCTCACGCACCCCGCGCTCTCACGCGCTCTCGCGCCCCGCGCACGCTCGCACCCCGTGCGCCCGAACAGCTGACGCGACGATAAACACGACGGGACTTTAAACCTTCATACACGCGCCGAATATACATTTATATACACAGACATACCGAATCCATATACACACACTATATATACATTGATACACGCATACGCCGAAACATTACATACGCCTCGCCTGCACATTTATACACGCACACACACCAAAACTTTATACAACGCGCCGTACACACCTGCATACACACGCATGCACCGAATATAGCTACACACACCGCCTATACATTTATACACGCACACACCGAAACTTTATACACACACACCTTACACACATCGATTCAAGCATTTGTAAATATTCACGATTCATACATGTACATGCACTCTACCATTTATTTTAAATAAATCTTCTCTTTTAATTTACATCACGTCTGCTGTCTTGCTAAACCCTTTCACGAGCCTTGATCCCGACCGAGCGAATCCGCGCAGAACTCGCGAAAGAGCAACGTTACAATCTTAACAATCTTTTAGCCGCTTGCCAATGTTTCTCCTCATAGCAATTGTTAAATTGACTAAGAACATTCACTGTATGAGTAATATCTGGACGGCTACAAATTGCTACATACATAAGGCATCCTATCAATCTTTGATATGATAGCTTATCATTACACATAGTTTCATCACGTTTCAATTCTGACCAAATTTTATTAACTTCAAGAGGAGTTTCTACTGGCTTGCAATAACTCATGTTAAATCTATCTAATATATCCTCTTAATATATTTACTTTGGTCTAATGTTATTTGTCCTTTTTCTTGACTAATTCTTATACCCAGAATAAACTCTGTTTATCCCAAGTCTTGCATCTCAAATTGCAACATAAGATCTCTTTTAATTTTTACTTTTTGTGCTTCACTATTTGAAAATATAAGTAAATCATCCACATATAAAGCTACAATAGTCAAAGACGAGTTATTCCTTTTAACAAAAACACAAGGTTCACATTTCAAATTTCAAATTTAAACTTATTAATGTAGCAGTAATTTTATCGTATCACATTCTAGACGCTTGTTTTAATCCGTATATAGCTTTATTCAATTTGCACACTAAATGCCTTTTACTTTCTTTAACGAATCCTTCTAGTTGAGACATATAAATTGTTTCCTTGAGACTACCGTTCAAAAACACCGTTTTCACATTCATATGATCTATGATTAAATTCAATTCTACAACTAAAGCGATCAATGTTCTCAAAGTTGAATGTCTTACCACTGGAGAAAAAGTGTCCTCATAATCTATTCCTTGCCTTTGGGAAAACCTCTCGCAACTAACCTAGCTCTAAAACGCGCAACGTTGCTCTCGGCGTCCTTCTTAATTCTAAAAACCCATTTACTGTCGAGTGAGTCCCGATTGCGCACATTACGGATCGGACACAGCGATATTTCCCGATCGGACACAGTCCCGATCGGACACAATCCCGATCGGACACAGTCCCGATCGGACACATTCCCAATCGGACACATTCCCAATCGGACAAAGTCCCGATCGGACACTGTCTCGATCGGACACATACAGTTGCATTCGGACACAGTCCGATCGGGAAATATCGCTGTGTCCGATCCGTAATGTGCGCAATCGGGACAATCCCTTTACTGTCTATTATATTTTGTCCTTCAGATAACTCTGTAAGTATCCATGCCGAGTTTTTGGCAGAGAGAATTTGCGACCGAAATTCTAGTTGTTTCAACTGATCCACTAGAGATGCGGTTATAATTGATTCGAAATTCTTCAGAGTCTCAAGCACAATATTAATACGGTCATTTTTTGTAAAATTGATGTACCGGTAATCCAAAATTGTCACCAAGACTCAAAAGTTCAGAAAGTCTCTCAGGAATAATCTTATTACTAATGTTAATCAACCATCCCGATTTGTCCATGTTGTTAATAGATACATTAATTTTCATTCTAACCATCCGTTTAAATATAAAATGAACATCTATAATCTTGTTGATCGTGCTATTTTATTATCAGACGCTCGGTTTCATTGTAAGAACATTGATACTGTGAAACAGATTTTATCTAATAATTGTTTCCCAACACAAATTATTAATCGTTACGTTCACAAAAGACAATTTTTTTAAAACATCATGATAATGGAAATACGAACACAGAAGTTGATAATTTGGACACACCGCTTTACATTTCTCTACCGTTCGTTGAAGGCTTGAGCGATGAGATTAGTCGTGTTCTTAAAAATATTGGTCTTAATGTTGTCTACAATGTACCTAAAATGCTTAATATATTGATTAAGCGCGGCAAGGATAGATTGCCTATTAATAACAGGACTGAAGTCGTTTATAAATTAGATTGTAAAGACTGTAACGCTTCATACATAGGCCAAACGAAAAGACATTTGGGTACCCGTGTCAAAGAACATTTTAACAACATAAAATTGCACGCAAGTAATCTTTCAGTCATTAGTAAACATAAATTGGAATATAATCACGATTTTAATTGGTCAATGCCCGTTATTTTACACAATGAAAAATATGTGAGAAAGAGAGAAATCGCTGAAATATTTTTTATTAAAAAGTTTGACAACACTATTAACAAAAGAACACAGAAAATTTAAACAATATTTATGACAGAGTAATAAAGGTCATTTAGTCTTTCTTAGTTTGTTTGACGGAGCGGTTGACACAATGCAATCGTGACACAGAGATTTCCTCATTTCTCGCAAATTTAATAGCTAACTATAATACTGTATGTATATATTTTTTGCTTATTTTTGTTATCAATTTACTTCTTATAATATTGCAATATATAAAAAATTTTTAGTGCACTTGATAAGGACCAAAACCCATGGTCGAAACGTTGTGAACATTATAATCAATAAATTGCCAGTTCGGTCGATTGAATCTACGTCTTTTGTTTTATTTACTGGCGACATTCAAGAATTTAAAACCATTCTTAAAGGTTCATACTCTTCGCTTAAACCCTGTAATATAAGCGCTGCTAATAATTCATCGTCGACTTCCTTTCATATATCTCTTAGTCGTTGCGATGCGAATAGTATCTCTGTCACATATTCTTTCATAGATTGGAATTGTTCGAGTTTTAATGATATTAGTGTTCTAAGTAATCGACATCTATTATTTACACCTTTATCTTGATATGCATTTTGCAAAGATTCCCAAGCTTGTTTTGCCGTCGTACTTCCCATCATGTGAACTAGACAATGAGGCTTAATCATCATACCAATTTTTTATCTTGCCTTGTTATCCTTTAAAACTTCGAATACATTTTGTGAATTTGGCTCTTCAGAAACCAATTTCCATAGATCCTCGTGTACGAGATAGAGTTGCATTTGGAATTTCCAGCTACTATAATTACTCGATCCTTTCACTTTTGAGAAGGGAGGCAAAGCAGCGTGTTCCGACATTTTGAACGATTACAGTATGTATCTCAATACAAAATCTGCTAATCTTCTTTTGATTTCAGCATGTGTGCTCGATTAACCTCTCAAGTTTCTGTTTATAATTAATGGAATCACCTTTCACGTTCTCTCACAAAAATATCCGTTATAAACTCTACTTGCCATGTACTGGGCCCATAACCTGTTGTGGATTATGCAAATTAGACACACAAAAGTTTATAATTTATAAAAAAGATTTTAATCGAAAACTTCTTTGCTCGTAATACAATAAACTCAGAGAAGAAGATGATAGAACAATGACATCTACGTCGAATGCGCATGAGCATAACCATGAAATGAAAAATTATAGATACGAAACTAAAAGATTAGAAAACTAATTCTCTATTCTAACAGAAACCCCTGTCAAGCGCTGGCATGCTGCTGACAGTCTTTCATGCCCGTCATTTCAAATAATATATTATAACTATCGTTACAACCAGCAATCTTACTATCCAAAATTCACGCATCAATATTAGACGATATTTAGACTTTTATATAGTGTTAATACTCCTGTTGTTACTCGGACGTGGTCCATTCCTCATTCACCCCGTCGCTGAGCATTTCTTTTGTGTCCTGGGCGACATTCTGCATTAATTTCCCGAATTTCCTCTCTTTTTCGAGCACTGATTATTGTGCCCTCAATTGACATTTTCCAAATCACTACCCTATATAATTCCTCTCGTTATCGAGCACTGATTATCGTGCCGTGATCAACATTTTTCCTTATACCTTTACTTTTCCATAAAAAATCGACAACAGGATGTAAGATAAGTCTTAAGATTATATTGAATATTATCATTTAATACATTTTCGACTCGGACGTGGTTCAACTCTCGTTTATCTTGTCGCTGAGCATTTTTATGTTCTAAAGCGACACTTTATACTAAATTCCCGAAATTCCTCTTGTTTTCGAGCACTGATTATCGTGCCCTCAATCGACAATTTCTAAATCATCACCCTATATAATTCCTTTCGTTATCGAGCACTGATCGTCGTGCCCGTGATCGACATCTTTCTTACGCCTTAATCTTTCCCATTGAGTTAAGTTTAGGACTGTATGAGAATATACGTGTATATCTAGTATTGATATTTGTTCCTGAAAGGATTACAAAACTTCCTACCATCTTACATATTCAATAGAATAAAATTAATTTACTATTCAAATAATTAAATTGAAGTCGCCAGTGATGAATAAAAATATATAAGTGATTTATTAGAACTCGACCTGACTGGCCAATACAACAGATTGTTACACAACGTTTCGGCCCTTGGGTACGGGCCCTTATCTATATACTAATGAATGAAAATTTAGTATTGTCACGGCTTTCATTTGGACAACTTGAAAGTAACACTTGATAAGGGCCCGTACCCAAGGGCCGAAACGTTGTCTAACAATCTGTTAATAAATCACTTATATATTTTTAATTTACTATAATTATAATTATAAGAAATAACCAAATTAATCCAAACTAATATTCTGCGTGCGTGTATGTAATCTTTATATTTTATTAACAATATTTTATTATTTTATTCATATTAATTTATGAACCTCGATTAAGTCTTTGCATAAAGTCCTTTTATTATTCTATCATACTTCGTCGGTGCGCAAATATCATTATTACTTTATTGTTTTATTCACTTGACTATCGCATTTTATCCTCAATATAATCCTTTGTTGATGGTCAACCTGAAATATAGAAACGCTCTCCAAAAAAAAAAAAAAAACGAAATCACAGAGCCGGCGTAAAGACACGCGCCAGCCATGCAGCTTCTAAATTTTGCTGGCTTAGTCGACCAGCCTTTAAAGCAAAGCCTCGAGTCAAATCGAACGAGGAAATTTCGTTGACCTCAGAGACACTAACACGTTTAAAATCCTCAGCGAAGAGCGTATTCCATTTTGAAGCTCTCGCAGATAATCTAGAAACTCATGAACGCCGTACTAACGTCGAACTATCGCAAACAATCTTAATCTACCACTTAGACTCCGGAACTTCTAAAGAAGTCACTAATGAAATCGATACAATTGTCAGCCCTCCAGTAATAAACAATTTTGCAGGCTTGTCTGCTTATTCACCTGAGTTAACACTATTTAAAGAACTATACCAAAACAGTTTATCATAAAGAGAGCATTCTTAAACACGAGCTGAAAGATTTCCAGCCTAAAGATTTAGTATCACAATTAAAGGTTCAATTATTAGACGATTATTTTATCATTGACGAATATGCGAGCTACTTAAATTCTTAAGTAATTGTTATATCACTGATTTTAAGTGCATTTTACTATATGTACAAATTTGTAATATTGGTCAATAAATCAAATTTCTAATTAATCACCAGTAATTATTCGAATATCCAAATGAAATCCAAGGTTACCGACGAAGAAGTTGAGGCTATACATTTTATTTTATCTTTAATAATTGGATTACTTTCTGATATCCTTGATGAACAATTGGACATAGATGAATTAATTTCCTTTGTAGAAAATATCCAGCAACCTTAAAATATATATAAAAATTTAAAATATACACTAAAAAATACTGAGTTTAAGACGTATGTGTTACAGTGGTTCAGACGTCAGGACAAATCCTTCTATTCTGTCAGTATTAACGCATTGGTATGTCGATGGCAAAAATACTTTGTAAATGGAGATTAAGTTGAAAAATAAATGTTCTTTACCGGTCATAATTTTGTCTCTTTACCTGTCTAAAAATTAAATTCCGGTTTTGACGTGAACCACCTACGTATATTTAAATTATATACTTAAAATTTATATTTGAATACTCTTAAAGCATACGTAAAATATTTTCGTAAATTTAGTAAGTTACCAACATTACTATTCCGTATACCATCCATCTCACTTTCCCTAGATCCATAAGTCAAGTCCTAGTTCTCGGCGTCCCTAGGGTATAACCGGTGCAAGCAGGTTGCCTTATGAAAATAGAGAGCTCTCTTTCTTTTACCAACCTAAGTATAGTAGAAGAAAAAAGGTCACCCAGATGTGACAATGAAAAAGGATAGAAGCGACAAAGTTAAGAGACAGATTTCGCGTTTTTTGTGTTTTATTAGAACTTTAAGGTTAATAATACTTTCAGTATTATTAACCTATTGTAGTAAACAGTTGTGTTATGGCTTCCAGAAAAAATAAATATTATAATTGGATATTAAATTGTAATCGAATAATTTGAGAACGTAAAATCGAATTTCAAAGTTATATCGTTTTTGCCATTACTATAATACTGTTGACATGTCAAACACAAAAAAACGTTAATCTAAAAAAAGTTTTGGGTTCCATCACTTTCAAAATCATAATGAGTATGGATTCGATAAAGCTACTTTACTGTATATAAAGTTAGAAAGTGCAAGATTCATTAATTACTTTCAATAATTATTTTATTATTCGTTAATTATTTTCATTAATTATTTACGATCAACACGGCACGGCAGCACTGTCAGGAGTGCATCAGCGTTTCACAAAGCGTTTGAGCGGTAATGCTTTGTAGTTGAACCGGTTCAAACTACAAAATTGTAGCCGCTGGATTATGAGCGATAAATCTGTCGCTTCAATCGCTTGTTTTAGCGGCACATGAAATTGTACCTTCAAGTGCACATCAGCTACTACAGCTCGGTGTGACGTCACGCATTTCTCGAAACTATATTTTTGCAAATAATCACCGCTTTTATCTTGCATTACATCAATGGAATAAAGAACGATTATTTAGCCCGCTTGCTTTTATTTTCATAATTAGTTACATTTATAATAAAATTAATCTCTAGTGCATTTTATTGCTTATCGTTCTTGTTGACTATTTAGCTTAGGAATTAAAAATATAACGTTTAGTTGCACAAAGAATTATAATTATCTAGAGTAACTAACAATTAACCAATCAGAGAGCTCTAGGCGACGTAGTCAATCAAGCGTCGTTCCAATACACCAGAACATGCGCGCGCAACGCACTAAACTAACTTGCGGTTACTTTATAAGAACAGACTGCGAGTGAATTTTAACCTCTTGCAATTACGCCAGCGATATTATTTATTCTTCAAATCTTTAATTAATCATTCAGATAATATTTAATAAATGTTTCTATCCAAAGAATATATGCATTACGATTTACGGAAACATAAGATACACTTAATAATTTATCTCAAAACTTTATTCGGGAATCGAATTTTTTCAAAGTCATTTAAAATTATTCACAAAACATTAATATTACTTTCTAAAATTATATAGTTAACTTAAAGACAGATTATTATAAAAATGATTCCGTAAATAATAAATTATAAGAAACTTTAGGTAACACTCAACTATTTATGATTGAATTCTTTATTGATTTTTGCAACTGTGAACTATTTAAATTTTAACTAATTAAACCTTGCGGATAAATATTCGATATAAATGTCTATATAAATTTAAGAATTATATGCGTCTCAAAACTTATGGAATTACACATACGATAATTTGCTGAAATAATTTTCCTTACCACAAACAATTGGAAATAAATATAAAATATTTAAATTTATTAAATCATTCTATTCATAGAAGTCCGTGATAAAATGTCTGAATTTATAGCTTAATCTCTCGAATGGACGAATTAAGCTAAGAACAAATTGTATAAAGAGTGATTCTGTAAATTAACAAACTCACGGTAACATATGTCTTACACTTATATTAACTTTATTAGAAAACTGTATTGAAAATTATAGGCACTCATGCGTCAGAAAATCGTCCCCAAGGCCAGAAACGATGCAATGGGAAGTTATTAATAATATCGGATGCTGCGTCTTTTGTATGCGTCGTATGTGACCGATTGTATTTTTTTCATTCTCGCATTCCTAGAGCCAATCGTATAAAATCGATGCAGCGCTCGCGAATTACCGAACGGCGGTCTCTTTATAGATAATAAATTACGATAACACTCTTCTCGGAAAATCGGAGATACTTAGAGAGAATCTTCGAGTCGATTTGCACACGGCCCTAAAACCCTCTTACCAATATATAAATCGTCAACTTCGAGAATGCGCGATCACTGCTCACTATTTATTCGGTATTTCATTAACTGGTCATTAGCTAAGCACTCTCGCTGTATCGCATTTCTTCATCCGCAATTATTGTCAGTCTTACGTTAGATTTATATGTCCAAATCTTGTGTAAAATAAAGTTCGAATAAAAGACTGTTGTTTTGTAAGCAGTGACCAGGGCTATTTGATTCAAAAAATATTTATTGTAAAACAAAATATATAGAGAGCTGTTTACAAGCGAGGAGCCTAGTATTTTTTAGCGAGAGCGTAACTACATCGCCAATTAGGGCCACTTCGACCAAACTCCAATTAACTTAATCGTTGATTAGAGGGCTGCCAACATGACAAAATAATTCAGTGTGACCAATTGTATTTCTGACGATATAATCGTAAATACAAATACAAATACCAGAAATACAATTGGTCACACTGAATTATTTTGTTATGTTAGCAGCCCTTTAATCAATGATTAAGTTAATCGGAGTTTGGTCGAAGTTTGGCCCTTAATGTCTTATACCCATAACAAAAAGTCCCCAATATGGCACTAAAGTTCCTATATTAGGCGCCAAAACTTTAAAACATTAAATTGCTACACCCATAATACATGTATTGCAACACCCCCCCCCCCCCAATTTGAAAGTTTTATAGTTAATGCCTTTTCAGCTCTTATATACTTCTTAATTTTTCAAACTGTGAAGCAGGCAAGGTTTTCGTAAAACAATCGGCAATCTGTTCTTTTATAGAAATATATTCCACATTTATTTCTTGAATAAGCGCCAAGTCTCTGATGAAGTTGTATTTCACATCTATATGTTTTAGTCTTTGATGTGTAGTCGTAATTATTGGTGCAAATATCCTTTATTAGTCAGTCTATTTCTTCGAACGTTACATATCACTTTTGCTCCGAAGCAGCGATCCGACACGTGTCGCCTTTACACTCGATCCATGATGTAAGAATACCAGGTGTAACATTCCGCATAATGGTGGCTGAATACAGGAAAAACCAATAAGAAATTTGCTCCGAAAGACGCATACATACACACACACATACATACATACATACATGCATACATACATTTGGGGAAAATTTCTGATTGGTCCAAGAGCGGCTATTACTTTGAACGACTGCGCATTCACGGGAATGTTATACCTGGTATTCTTACATCATGGCTCAATCTATCTCTTCTTTCTCGTTTCTCGCGCACACAATCGCGCAAGCTCGCACAGGACCCTACGCGTGACAAATAGGGCCCCGCGCACTACAGATGCTTGAACTTGTGCACCAAGTAAATACATGACTGATTATCTTCGTAAATCACAACGATTCCTGTTTCGACTTGAAAATCTTTTAGTAAATTTTTCAGCCAAATAAACTCAGCTGCAGCCATAGCTAGTGCAACGTACTGCGCTTCTGTTGACGATAGCGCAATCGAAGTTTGCCTTTTGGTTACCCAACAAACTGTTGATCCATAAACTTTAAATAGGTAACTTGTAGTTGATTTTATACTTGTGTCACCGGCCCAATCAGAGTCTGCGTAATCGATCAAAACATCTTTTTTAGTCTTCTTGAAGAACAAACCAAAATCCGCAGTTCCACGTAGATAACGTAAGATTCTCTTCAGTCCATTCCAATGAGATTCATTTGCACTGTTCTGAAAACGACTATAGAAGTTGATAGCTGCACAAATGTCTGGCCTCGTATTTAACATGAGATAACTTAAACAATCAACAAGTTTTCTGTAGGGCTTTTCTTCAGTGATTTTTCCTGCTTCAGTTTCTTCTGTGAAGTCTGTCTTCAGTGGTGTTCGTGTAGGATTACAGTATTCCATTCCAAAACGTTTTGGTAAATTTTCAGTATAAACCTTCTGACTCAAAAACATCCGGTCTAACTTCAATTTTTATGCCGAGGAAACTTCTTAACTTTCCTATATCAGTCATATCAAATTCTAGACTTAACTTTTAATTAATTCTTTTAATCGAATTTAGCTCATTTTCTTTATTGCCAGTCAGAATTATGTCGTCAACATAAAGCAACAAATAAAGTTCACTTTCTTGAACAATTTTTATTTTTTTACAAACACGTATCATGTTCTGATCTTACAAAGCCAACTTTTCTCATGAATGTGTTGAAGCGATCATTCCACGCACGAGGTGCCTGCTTCAATCCATACAACGATTTATGTAGACGTCAGACAAAATTTGAGTCATTGACCACGAAATTTTCAGGCTGTACCATGTATATCTCTTCAATGATGATTCCGTGTAGAAATGCGTTTTTAACAGCAGTTGAACAGCAAACAACTTCTTCTCATTGATTATTGACAATAACACTCTTACAGTCGTCAGTCTAGCAACTGGCGCGTAGGTTTCAGTATAATTGAAGTCTTTCCGTTGTGAACAGTCTTTTATCACCTTTATTTGGCCTTGTATCTGTCGCCTTCTCCATTTTCATTTCTTTTCATCTTGAAGATTAATTTATTTTGTATTGCCTTTCTTCCAGAAGGTAGTTCCATAAGTGTCCATGTATGATTTCTTTCAAGCGAATTTATTTCTTCTTTTATTGCTTCATACCATTTTTCCATGTTTTCTGTATGGTTTATTTCTTGTACAGTTTGTGGAAGATCTTCAACGTAATGTTCTGCATTTCAGGTTAAAATTACATAATCTTCAAAACGCCGTGATAAATTTTTCTTTCTATCGCTTCTTCTCATCACTACTTCTTCTCTGGTTTCTTCATCTTGACTATTCTCTTGATTTTTTTCTAAATTTTGACTCTTTTCATTTACTGTGTCTTCTTCAGCTTCTTTTCCTCTAGTTTCTTCTTAATAATCATATTCCACAAAATTCTGAATGTTCTTTGATTTGTCAAAAACTACGGGGAGCGTCTCATTTGACCACGTTGCTTTTGACCACAGATTCTTTTGACCACGTTGCTATTGACCATGTTGCTATTGACCACGTTGCGATTGATCACGTTGCAATTAACCACGTGTCGCTTTTGACCAGGTCGTATTTGATCACGTTGCGATTGACCACGCGTCGCAATACAAAGTGAGATTCCACATGGGTTTGTAACGGGATTAGGGGCGAAAGGGTGGGATGAGGGTGGGGGATGGAGGTGATCTGTGCGTATACTTTGCAACGCAAAGTGGGATTTCACATGGATTTATAATTTTCATATTCGTTGCGTTTAAATTTCGTGCACTCCAGCGAGAAGTAACGAAAACGCATGCGCATGTGGCCACCGAGCATGCGCATGTAGTCACAGAGCATACTTGTGTCGCTGCATTTCGTTGGTATGACGGATTTTCTAACCTGAATAGTCCTCAACTTTAACCATTAATATTTCACTTCGCGGGGCAGAGCCACACTTTTCTCTGTCAGATTCGTTCATTTCGTGCAAAAACGCATCGAATAAGCTTAATTTTATCGATATTGGAGATGAGGTCGCTAAACTGAATAATTATCCAAAAACTTTTATTAATTTATTTACTTCGGCTAAATGCATGGTGCAAAAATAATTAATTAATTACAGTTATTTGAATGATTTACGAACTTTTCAATTGCACTTCAAAAGTCTTCATACGAAATACAAACGATTTCATATAGAAGTTCTTTAAAAAGACGTTCATTTCCGGCAAAGTAAAGACAGATCACGTGGCGAATCTCAATGTGGTTAAATGTCGTTCGGAAAGTGATCAATCGCGACGCGTGGTCAATCGCAACGTGGTCAAAAGCGACGCGTGGTCAATCGCAACGTGGTCAAAAGCGACGCGTGGTCAATTGCAACGTGGTCAAAAGCGACGTGGTGAAAAGCGATGCGTGGTCAATCGCAATGTAATCAAAAGCGACGTGGTCAAAAACAATGTGGTCAAAAACGACGCTTGTCAATCGCAACGTTGTCAAAAGCGACGTGGTCAAAAGCGACGTGGTCAATAGCGACACGTGGTCAATCGCAACGTGGTCAAAAGCGATACGTGATCAATCGCAACGCGTGGTCAATCGCAACGTGGTCAATAGCAACGTGGTCAAAAGGATCTGTGGTCAAAAGCAAAGTGGTCAATTGAATCCCACTCAACTACGTCGTTTCCATAAAGAATTTTGTTCTCTTTAGGATTCCACAACTTATATCCATTTGGACAGTAACCGACAAAGATACATTTCAGAGTTCCTGAATCAAAGGAGGGTGACCATTTTGGGCCCCTTTCTCTATTAATGAAATATAGTTTATTCGAAAGCTTATGATGAAAGATTAATGTAACTAGAAACTTAAGTTTGCAGCTACTGCAGGAGAGGAGTGGAAAGCATGAGAATATTGAATAAAGCGCGAAGTTCAAAACGTTAGTTTTCGTCCCTATCACTCAAATCACTACTTTCTACGGTTGCAGTAACATCATCCAGGAAGCTTGCTGGCAATGGTATAGATAAGAAATGTCTGCCATATCCTAAATACCATAATACTGTCATGACATGAGCGCAACAATCCACTGTGCGAAGACCATTCTTGCACTGACAACAGTATCCTATTATGGCATTTAGGGCCTCTCGGTTCTTATCAATTAAGATGTAAACTTTGTACTTCCTGAATGACGAGACAGTATTCGGATTCGAATGAGACTATTATCTCCTGTCAGCAGGTCATACTTTTCAAGTGGCAAACTCTCAGCGTGAATGCACACTTGGAGTTTGTACATTCCGTCTACTCGTACGTGTTCAGTATAATAAGACCTAGCCTGCTTTATTTGATAGTCCCCTAAAGGAATAGTTCTTAAATCCTGTATGATAACTCAGGAAAATCTGACACTGACTCTGCGGTCATTCGCTCTGCGAGCGAATATTGTTTGTTTTCGATTTAAGTTAAGTGCTTCAACGAGGTCATTAAACTTGTTCGGGATGTTTATTTTTGACAACATTAGAGCTGAAATACGCTCACCATCCAGACGATCAGATTCTATTGGTGATTTTGTAAGATTGAGAATTGCGCCGGCAATTGTAAAGTCCATCATTAGATGGGGTATTTGCAGTGGGTTATTTGCCAGACCTCGTTAAAATAGGGATAAATCTGTTTGAGTCGACCGTTAACTGCCTCAACAACAAATCGACATTTTGTCACTAATCGTGATCTGTTCGCTTGTTCAACCGAAAGAGAGGTTTGACCGCGTTCAATGAATTCTCGCATTTTTACTACGAATCCGTAACCCTCTAATACAGGAATAGCTGATGCAAAGCCTCGATCTACAATGAAAATGTCTCTTTGTTGACACCTTGAACGAACACCATTTGGATCTTTAAATAAGGATAACATAATATCAGCGTCAGACTTATTAGCATCAAAAAGACCGAAGAGATTTATTATGTGACCGTCTGGTGCAACAGCAACTATAGGTTCAACAAGATTTCGGTGCTTATGCATACTGCAGGATGTTCTTTGGAATCTATAGTTGGAGCTCTTTTGACAATAGATGTAAGTACCATCCCAAATGGTAATTGCCCGATTATCATCGTCTGCACAGAAGAGACTTCGGATCGTTGTTTACTTCGGATAGTGATAAAGAAACCTAATGGGGGCTTTATCGGGCTTTTAAATCTAAGATAATACTAAAAGAAAGTATCACAAATCTTTAAAAACAAGAGAAAGAACAATTTTCCTAACAAAGGCTTTTAAGGCCAATACAGTCTCTCCTGCACGTCCTGCAGAAAAACTCTCTTTACAACTTTTGATCAGGACTTCATAACGAATAAATTGAGCCATATTTGAACTGTAGAGAAAAGGGTCCAGAAACCGCCCAAAATGGTCACCCTCTTTTCCTGGATTTATTTCTTTAGGCAAGTGCAATGTCAAACTGCCAAAAACTCTCAGCTTTTTCAGATTAGGCTTTTCTCCATATCATAGTTCAGCCGGGGTTTTTCTTTTCAATACTCTTGTTGGACTTCTATTTATCAAATAACAGCTGCTATGACTGCTTCTGTCCACATTCTTCTTATAACTTAGATTCCAGTAACATGCAGCGTGCCTTCTTTATTATTGTACGGTTCATTCTTTCGGCTAAACCGTTCTGCTGATGTGTATACGCCTAATCGTACATTCCATTTGAATTCCTTTCTTCTCAAAGTAATCATTAATTTTGTTTGTTAGATATTCGCGTCCATTGTCGCATTGAAAACGACTAATTCTTTTGTCGAAATGAGCTATTTCCATCGCTTCATACATTTTAAAGTATTTAAGAACTTTTGTCTTACTTTTCAGTGCATAAACAACAGAGAAATGTGTAAAGTCATCTATAAATTCCAGAACATATCGGTTTTCGTTATAAGATTCAGGCTTCACAAAAGAACAGATCGCTATGCACCAGCTGCAGTGGACGTTTTGCCTTCACATGTTCTTTGTTGTGTGGTAGACAAGATTGTTTTCCTTCCATACAAATAGGACAAATTTCATCTAATAGATCTTTTGGATCGTAGCTTATTCTATCTACCATCTTATATAAAAGTTTTATGTTTCCAACACTCATATGTCCTAGACGTAGGGCTGCCATCTGTAATTTTACTGACCTAGGACTGAAAAGTTTAAAACCCCGTATTTTTCCGACTGAAACCCCATAATTCATAATGTAAAATAATTGCAACTGCTAAAGCGATAAAATTAGAAGAATCTTTTATTTTGAATTATTAATAATCATTAATAGTTATTATGACAAAATTATTAATAATAATTAATAAAATAGTAATAATGACTACTACAATATTATTTTTTCCGCTGTCAATGATCCCAACCCACGCCTTGAGGGTCTGACAATACCCCGTGCGCGGTCGTGTTTGGCAGTTAAGTAATGTTAGTCGTTCTGTGCCCCCAAGCCAAGAGGTAGGCAGTCAAAAGGAGGCAGGGTTTGAGAGAGGGCAGGAGAAATTTTAAAAACAAGACAGGAAAAATTTCAAAATCATAAAAATCACAAATCAAAAGTTAAAAATATACATATTAATAGAAACTTTATTAATTTTTTTGTTTGGACAATTTATACAGTACATACAAAACAATTAGTATAAAAATTTAATTTTTATAATTAATAAAATCAACTCAAATTCAAATGGCTTAGATTATCACAAAAAAGAAAAACAAGAATATTATTTTTATAATAAATAAAATCAATTTAAATTCAAATGACTTAGATCACAGAAAAGAAAAACAATAATACTATTTCTATAATAAATAAAATCAACTTAAATTCAAATGACTTAGATCATCACAGAAAAGAAAAACAAAAATATTATTTTTATAATAAATAAAATCAACTCAAATTTAAATGATTTTATAAAATAACTATTAATTATTATGTATGTGTGTGTGAACGTATTTCTAAATTTTTCTTATATTTTTCAGTCTTTCCAATTGCAATTAGAACTTCTTTTTTCGTTAGAAGAAACTTATAAAATTCAGAACAATTAAAGTTTTTGAAATTATATTTCAATTTTATCAATAAAGAAACAGTATTTAATTCCAAAGCGTTACGCTCCATAGTCCACTGAGATCTTATTAAAGAGAAAATTCTTTCAACGGAAGCATTGTGAGCAGAAATGCTAAAAAATACTGCGCGATTTTGATTAATTATAGGCATTAGGCGTTTTGAAAAATTTCAGTCATAATTCGTTCATATTCAATTTTTTATCTTCTTCAGTAAGCTTTTGACAAACTATCTTTAAATTTATCCATTGATCAAACAGTTCGGTATCATTTATTGTAATATTTCTTTTATTTAAAAATGAAATGCAGGATTGAACACTGCTCCAAGGAATATTTTCAGTTATCGTTGCCAAATCCATCCATTCGAATACAGTGAACTCATTTAAGGGTTTAATCCAGCTTTGGATATATTCTTTTATTTCTTTGTAAAAGAATACAGAATTTTTTAGAAATATTTTTTATATCTTTAACTAAGAATTTTTTCAAAATGTTTTGAACCTTGATTGGTATGAAATTATTTGTTATTCTATCTTCCAAGTTTTTAGTGATAAATAGCAGTATCTTTTTTGTTTCGATAATGAAATTGTCATTTTTTTTAAAATTTTTCGATTCTTGTATGGAATATATTTATAGTGGAGTGAATAAGGAACATGTAGGATTCTGATAGTTCATTTTCAAAGAATTTTTTATCAGAACTGGTGGTTTCTCCATATGTTCAAAGTAATCTTTCAAGGGTTCATAAAGTTAAAGAATTCGTTCAATCGCCGGGAACAAACTTAATCACCGAGTTTTTGAATGATACAATAACTGTCTATATTGGGTATCTGCCTCAACACAGAATTCTTTCAAAGTTTCAGTCCGTACTGTGTAAATTGAGAAATAGTTACAAATTTCCAGTATAATAGATTCCATGTCCAGAGGAAAGATGTCACACCCATGTTGAACAGCATTGTTGATAATATACGCTGAACAACCTACACCTATAATATTACTTTGTAATTGTGATTTTAATTTGGTGAAAACTGTTAAGTCCTGACTTTATTTGGAACTAATTGAGGATACTGAGGAGAACTCAATGAACGACGATAATGCAGATTGTTCTCAATATCCTACAAAAACGTTGTTTGTTCTTGATCGTTGTCTTCCGCCGAAATTTGTTGCAGTTATCTCCGGAAAATGCAATACACTTGGATAGAATATTGAATTTTTTAAGATGTTTTATAATCAAGCCAGTAATTGTATCAGATGTTTCATTTGCAGCAGTTTCTATTTCCAATAGCTTTGAAGTGACTCCATTTGCTTGATAATCAAAGTACTGAATAATAATCGGAATTAATTTGATGCTTCCATGATTACTAGCATCAGTAGACACGCTTACAAATGCAATACTTTGGAAGTTATTCATAAGTTCAGTAGTTGACAAAGGAGCCATCACGTTGTTCACTATTGCAGTTACCTTAGTGCGATTGCATGATATCTTCTTTGCCGTATTTGATTCAGAAAACAATTCCTTGTTCAAGGAATTTGTACATTTTAATGAATTGAAAGACATGGTGATTGACTGTGTGAAATGCTATAGCACCTTCTGCTGCTCTAATATTGTCGTCAGTTTCAGGCTTAATAATATATATGTTTCCATGACAGATTTTGAAGTTCCTGTCTGACTTCAAACTCTCATTTTATGTTTTAATGTGGCAATATGCTCATTTATATCAGTGACTCCCTTATTAGCAACTGAAAATTTTGAATCGCATATTGTACAAAAAACTTCCCAATCTTTCCATTTTTTGAATATCGGAAACCTTTTTTGTAATTCATCATTGAATGTACATTTACGTTTTGGCATTGTTTATGCAACGAATTGAAAACGGCGCGTGAGGATAACAGTCCACGAAATATTAACGAGAGCGAATTAAACGAAAGAACAAACGTTAGATTAACAATTATCAATCTTTAATGTTCAAATAAATTCTAACTTCTAATAAACATTCACTAAATTTAATTAATTAATTATAAACGAAAGCGAGATTGATTCCGCGAGCAACGGACGAGAAACTTCCGCGAGCAACGGACGAAATATTTCCGCGAGCAACGGATTAAATGAACACGACGAAAACTGGAAACGAAGTGCTGCGTGCGCGTTCCGCGCTATTCCTTTTATTATTTCTTGTCCTTCTAGAAAATTCAAGAAAGTTACTTAGTTACGAAAACTTCCGGTAAAGGTTTTGTATCACCGGTTATTTTTAAAGTATTGATTTTTTCTGAAAGGACAATTTTCGCGTTGTTTACTGCGGCCGCTTAGCGACGCAAAAGGCTGCTTTCGAGCGCAAACAGTATGCGACAACTTCAGGCGCGCAGCGCGCTCAATATTTAAATAAATATATATTTGATTTTGAACAGGCATATTGATGAAAATATAGTTTGTCCCTGAAAATGATAGAAATGATTAGAAATTTTCAGCAACTAATTATATGTGTCACAATTTACAGGTATTACTATATTATAAGATTATCCAGTAACTAACAACCAATCAATCAGAAAGCTCTAAGCGAAATCAAGCGTCGTCCCAGTACACCAGAACATGCGCGCGCAACACACTCGAACTAACCTGCGGCTACTTTACAAGGACAGACTTGCGAGCGAATTTTAACTTCTTTTGTGATTACGCCAGCGACACTATTTAGTTGATCATTTAGAAATAATTCGATAAATGTTTCATTAAAAGAATATATACGTTACGATTTACGGAACATAGAATATGCATATTAATTTGTCTTAAAACTTTATTTATGAATCGAATTTTCAAGGTTACTTAAAATTATTCACAAAACATTAATATTATTTTTTCGGATCATAGTTAAACTAAAGACAGATTATTATAAATATGATTTCGTAAATATTATAAAATATTTCCGATAATATCTTAATATTTGTGATCGAATTCTTTATTGATTTTTGCGAATGTGAACTTTTTAAATCCTAAGTAATTGAACCTTGCGGATAAAAATTCGGTATAAATGTTTATATAAATTTAAGAGTTATATGCGTCTCTCAACTTAAATTATAGAATCACAAATATAATAATTTGCTGAAAATAATTCTCCTTATTACAAACAATTGGAAATAAATATAAAATATTTGAAATCATTAAATCATTCTATTTATGGAAGTCAATAATAATAAAATGTCTGAATTCAACAACTTAATCTCTCGAATGGACGAAGAGCAAATTATATAAAGAGTGATTCTGTAAATGAATAAACTCATGGCAACATGTCCTACGTTATATTAATTCTATTAGAAAACTGTATTGAAAAATCATAAGCATTCATGCATTAGAAAATCTTCTCAAAAGACAAAAACAAGCAAGGAGAAGATATTAATAATACTAAATGCGTCTTTCAATCGTATGTGACCTACTGCATATTTTCATCATCGCATTCTTGGTGCCGAATGTATAAACAATCCACGCATCGCTTTTGATCTATCGGCGACGAATTACTGCGAAATAATTTAGATAACTTCTTAGAACATCGGAAACACCTTGAGAGAATCCTCGAATCGCGATTTGCACACCTAGAATTCTTTGTGTCTCACCGGTATATAAACCGCCGATTCCGAGGCGCGCGAGATTTATTAATTCATTTATTGCACACTGTTCAATAATTTCTCGACCACTTCTCATTACTTATTCAACGAGTTCTCAATCATTTCTCGAGCACTTCAAAATTATTTCTCGATCAACTCCGATATTCTCTGACTTATTTTCTTCCTTTGTCAATCTTACGTCAGATTTATAAGTCCAAGTCAAGTGTAAAGTAAAGTTTGAATAAAAGACTTTGTGCACATATTCGCGTACGTCAATACAGCCTCAATATTCCGTGACCGAGGTCTTTGAAAGGAAACAAAGGCTAGACGCACGCAACAATTTTGGACAGATAAGGTTTGCAGACACTATACGGTAAGAAATTAAGATTTCTTCTAACACAGAATACCCGTATGTACCTCTGCGAAGATTAGAAATCTACAACTGAACCCTTACGGAAAGAAACTACAGCAAATTACAGAAAATTATATTGCAGGAACTACATAAAAATATTACACGAAATTACAGGCTGGAGTATAGTAATATACTGTAATTTTTTCGCACTACACGCTCGGATTACAGAAAAATATTACAAGAAAATAACCTGTAACGTATATATATCGTGCCAGGATTACAGATGTAATGAAGCGCTTTTGGCGCTTGTTACTAATTGCCTCTCGGGCCAAACGTCCACCCGAAAATAAGGCCTGGCGCCTATGGTGCCCCTAAACGCCGTCACCAGTGTAATGGCCCCACCGCGGGGCCATCCCCCACGCCGGAGCGCGCGAGTGGGAGCTGGCCGCCGGGTATATCAAGTGGCCTGGCAGCTACGGCACCAGTCCCGATCCCGCATTTAGACGATCCAGATCTCTCTCCAGTTCCACTGCGACCAGACAGTGAGCGTACTCGTTGTAAGGCCGAGTTTTCGGTCGCTGGCCCAGCTTCTTGCGCCTCCGCTTTAAAGACCAGGCAACGAACGTACTTGTAAGGCCGAGTGTTCTTGGTCGATGACCTAGCACCTTGCGCCTCTGCTTTAGAGATCGGGCAACGAGCGTACTCGTTATAAGGCCGAGTGTTCTCGGTCGCTGGCCCAGCTCCTTGCGCCTCCGCTTTAGAGACCAGGCATCGAGCGTACTCGTTGTAAGGCCGAGTGTCCTCGGCCGCTGGCTCTTAGGTATAAGCCGCGTTGTAAATACCGTCTAGTTTGTAAGGCCGCGTTGTAAATATCGTTTGTAAGTCGAGTCTAGTGAGTAAGCCTAAGCCGCGCTTAACCTTGTGACGTCCCACCATTTTTTGGAAACCATATTTTTGCAAATAATCACATTTCGCTTTTATTTTTATAGTATATCATTGGAATAAAGAATGATTATTTAGCCCGCTTGCTTTTATTCTTATAATTATTTAAATTCATAATAAAATTAATCTCTAGTGCATTTTATTGCTTATCGTTCTTGTTCCATATTATTCTTTAGCTTAGGAATTTAAGATATAACGTTCAGTTACACAAAGAACTATAATTACCTAAAGTAACCAATAACCAACCAATCAGACGTCGTTCCAAAACACCAGGACATGCGCGCGCAACACTCTAGAACAGAGTTTCCCAAAGTGGGCGCTATCGCCCCCCTGTGGGCGCTGGAGGGATCTGGGGGGGCGTTGTTGGCCCCAGGGGCAGTAGGGGGGCGTTGAAACATTTTTTAAGCAAACTTATCCACTTGACTAAATAGACATACAGTCATGTATCGTCGCAAAAATCATATCAACCGTTAGTACATGTTGGTCCAACAGTTGTATAATGTAAGGCTCGCTTTATTTTTCAAGAAATGTTACAACCGATCGGTCTAAAAAACAAGAGGTCTTAACAAGCGAGTGTTAGCATGTATGTAATTGTGCGCACTTTCGACTTACGCAGGTTCTTACAAGTCCAGTGCGCAGCGGCAGGGATCTGTGCATGTTATGTCAAGTTCACTGTACAATATTATAAATACGTGAGAAGTCTTAAATCACTATTATACTGTTTCCGAATTGTGTGACGAGTAGTAGTTAACAATTTGATGCAGTGCAAGTGCAATATCCAAAATTGTTAGTGCGTATTCGGTGCCTACGGATTACGTACAAAGGATATTATTATTGTTTCAATAAGACTGCGGTTTTCACGTGAGTATTTCTTTATTACACCTGAAATGCTTGTTTTTTTAACTTTCTTACTAATAAATAATTGTGAAAATATTTTGATTTGACGTGAATTACACACGAGCAATTTTGTTTAAGTCATAAAACATAAGTTCTTTATAACAATTTGAAACGCTTGGTTTTCAGTTACTCCCCGGGTGAATCCGAGGCGATATTTTTATTTTAAATATATAAATAAAACTTAAACAACTTTATAACAGTAATTAAACTTTTTTTAGAGATAAAACCATGGCTGAACCAAAGAAGAAATGTAGACAATATAATATCGAATATTTGAAGTATGGTTTTATTCAGTCACCTACAAACAAAATATTACCAATGTGCCTGATTTGCCAAAAAGTTTTTTCCAATGAATCTATGAAACCTTCAAGATTAGAAGATCATTTGAAAAAAGTTCATACTGATAAAAAAGATTTATCATACTGATAAAAAAATTTATCTTATTTTCAAGCACTCAAAGATCAATTTTTGAAACGACCAACGTTGATAAATATGTTTGCAGCCGCATCCCAACAAGATAATGACGGGTTACGCACCTCTTACAATATTTCCTTACTTATCGCTAAATCGGGAAAACCACATGTTATTGGTGAAGAACTGATCCTACCAGCTGTTAGTGAGGTCCTGCGTACTGTACTGCACAGGTCAGCGTCTGACATTATTAAGAAAATTCCTTTGAGCAATAATACAGTGCAACGACGAATTGATGAAATGGCCCAGGATGTGGAAGTCTCATTATGTGATTTTTAAAAACAACCCAGTTCTCTTTACAACTCGATGAGTCTATTTTAACAGGGAATGAAAGTTTACTTTCAGCATACATTCGATTCATAAAAGAAGAAAAAATTTGTCAAGAATTATTATTTGCTAAAAAATTGATAACTGACACTAAAGGAGAATCGATATTTCATGTATTGGAATAGTTTTTTAAAGAAAAGGAAATTTCTCTGAATAATATTATGTCAGTTGCTACCGACGGTGCTCCAGCGATGGTAGGGCGCTATCACGGGTTTATTTCATTTTTGAAAAAGTCGGTGCCAAATGTATACGCTGTGCATTGTGTGATTCATCGACAACATTTAGTTGCAAAAAACCTTAGTGATCGCCTGCATCGCTCATTACAATACGTAATTACAGCAGTTAACAAAATCAGAAGCCATGCACTCAATGATAGATTGTTTGGACAGCTTTGCATTGAAAACGACGAAGACTTCAATCGTTTGCTACTCCACACAGAAGTACGTTGGCTGTCAAAGGGTGCCTGTTTAAATCGATTTTATAATCTCTTTAACTCAGTTATAGAGTTTTTTGAAAACAAAGATAATTCATTAAGAAAAAACTTAATGAAGTTCAAAAGTGACATAGCTTATTTGACAGATTTGTATAACAAATTTAATGAAACAAATTTACAGCTGCAAGGAGATGAGCTGAATTTGATCAAAACGAAGGGTGTTATTTCTGCGTTTGTGTCAAAACTGCTCTTGTACAAACGTAATTTAGGACGTGGAGAATTTTACTAGTTTCCGAATCTTTCTTTGGTGGAAAAACGTGATGATGACGTTTTGATTTATTGTCAACATTTGGAGGCACTCCATAAAGATTTTAACACTCGATTTAAAGATATTCTTACTATGAAGATTCCTGATTGGGTTTTAGACCCATTCTCAAGTGCTGAAGAATCAGAATTGCAATTACAAGAAGAATTAATTGAATTATCGACAAACGAAGAATTAAGATTCAAATTCAAAAATGGATATCAAGAGTTCTGGTTGCAAAAGCAGATACCCACACTTTATCCTGGATTATGGGCTGTAGTAAAAAAATTTTTGATTGCATTTCCGTCATCCTATTTAGTTGAACGTGGATTTAGTGCGGTTACAAATCTTTTGACTGAAAAGAGGAATCGACTGCAAATAGTAGACCGCGGAGATTTAAGGATGCTGCTGACAAATATAGAGCCAAATATAAACAAATTGGTTGCAGTACACCAGGCTCATCCTTCTCATTAATAATTATTTTTAATTTTACGAATTTGATTAATATATTTACGGATTTATTTAATATTTGATTTATTACTAATAATAATGAGCAATCTTATGTTTATGTGCAATTTCTTTGTTATTTTATTTTAATAAATAACTTTAAAATTTCAGTTCCAAGTTGTTTTATTTTCAAATAAGCTTTTTGAAATTCAAAAATTACAGACACAGTTACGCTTACAATTTTATCATTAGTTGAGATAGAGATAGAGATTTCCCGAGGGGGGCGCTGAAAAAAAATTATCTTCGAAAAGGGGGCGATGAGCTAAAAAAGATTGGGAAACTCTGCTCTAGAACTAACTTGCGACTATTTTACAAGGACAAACTTGCGAGCGTTGATTTGCGAATTTTGACTCTTTTTGCGATAACGCCAGCGATATTATTTAGTTGATCATTTAGAAATATTCGATAAATATCTTATCAAAGGGAAATATGCGTTACGATTTACGGAAACATAAAACATACATAATAATTTGTCTTAAAACTTTATTCATAAATTGAATTTTCAAGATTATTTAAACTTATTTACAAAAACATTAATATTACTTTCTCGAAACATAGTTAAACTAAAAGACAGATTATTATAAAAATGATTCCGTGAATAACAAAATAATAAAAATACTTTTGATAATATTTGCGATCGAATTCTTCATCGATTTCTGAGATTGTGAATTATTTAAATCTAATTAACCAAACCTTGCGGAGAAATATTCAATATAGATGTTTATTTAAATTTAAGAATTATATGCGTTTTAACTTATAGAATCACAAATACAATAATTTGCTAAAATAGTTTTCTTTATCACGAACAATTGGAAATAAATATAAAATATTTAAAATATCAAATCATTCATGAAAGTCAATAATAATAATAAACTGTCTGAATTTAATAATCTCTCAAACAGACAACAAATTATATAAAGAGTGATTCTGTAAATTAATAAATTTATGGCAACACTTACGTTTTATTAATTTTATTAGAAAACTGTATTGAAAAATTATAAGCATTCATGCATCAGAAATCTGCACCAAGAACAGAAACGATGCATTGGGAAGATATTAACAATATTAAATAATGCGTCTTTTGATCATTTACGACCAACTGCATTTGTCGTCACCGCATTCTTGATGCCGAACGTATAAAGAATCCACGCATCGCTCTTGACCTATCTGCGGCGAATTACTGCGAAATAATTTAGATAACAACTTCTTCTCGGAACATCGGAGACACCTCGAGAGAATCTTCGAATCGAGATTTGCACACAGCCCTAGAATTCCTTGTTTCAAGGGTATATAAACCACCGATCCCCAGGCGCGCGAGCATTAATAATATGAGCAGTATTAGTAGCATCATTAGTAGCAGCATTAGTATAATCAGCATCATTAGTAGTTCAGATCAATTATTCTTTCAAGTTCTCCGATCTTCTCTGATACATTTTTCTCAGTCAATTTTACGTCAGATTCATAAGTTCAAGTCAAGTGTAAAATAAAGTTCGAATAAAAGACTTTGTACACATATCCTCGTACTTAATTCAGCCTCCATATTCCGTGACCGAGGTCCTTGAGAGGAAGCAAAGGCTTAGACGTAAGCAACGATTTTGGACATCTAAGGTTCCAGATTCTATACGGTGAATAATTCTAATTCAGAATATCCGTATTTTTGTGAAAGATTAAGAATCTGCAATTGATTGCTATCCAATTACTAATCATCTCATTCCCTATTTCTCCCGTCTTTCAATATCCTGTACGCTTTAGACAATAATCTTAATCCTTATATAATAAAAACCCTCCCTATCAAGCGCTAGCATGTAGCTGACAGTCATATTTAAGTTACACATCCTTACAATCCTGATCATTATCTATAATTGAAATTCGTTTATATTATATAATATTTAGATCTCTTGAATAGAAACAATACTACTGTTATCATTCTGACGTCATTCAAATTTCTCCTTTCATAACCCTAGGCACCCTGCTGAGCCAGAATTTATAAAATAATTCTAGGCTCCTTGCGCTGTCAGGATTGATAAAATATTTAGGCATTTTGATGAGCCAATATTTATAAAATATTCTAGGCTTCTTGTTGTGCTGGCATTCATAAAATATCTAAGCAACTTGTTGAGCCAATATTTATAAAATATTCTAAGCTTCTTGTTGTGCCGGTATTCATAAAATATCCAGGCACTTTGTTGAGCCAATATTTATACAATATTCTAGGCTTCTTGTTGTGCCGGTATTCATAAAATATCCAGGCATCTTGTTGAGTCAATATTTATAAAATATTCTAGACTTTTTGTTGTGCCGGTATTCATAATATATTTAGGCAACTTGTTGAGCCAATGTTTATAAAATATTCTAGGCTTCTTGTTGTGCCTGTATTCATAAAATATCCAGGCATCTTGTTGAGCCAATATTTTTAAAATATTCTAGGCTCCTTGTTGTGCCGGTATTCATAAAATATCCAGGCATCTTGTTGAGCCAATATTTATAAAATATTTTAGGCTTCTTGTTGTGCCGGTATTGATAAATTTCTAAGCATCCTGCTGAGCCAGAATTTATAAAATAATTTTTTAAGCTCCTTGTTGTGCTAGGATTTACAAAATTTACTTATTTCTCTACTTCTATAATTAAAGATTGATAACAGTAGATTTAATATAAGATATTCTTATGACATATTATAATCCCTTGACTCCATTCAATCTCTCATCTCTTAAACAGAATCTTTAATTTATCTTATAATAACTAATTGCGCGATAGTAAATAAGTTTACGAATATACCTTGTCCCTAAATTGTTAATGAATAATTTTATCTTTCAGTAAAAAAAACTCATAATCAATTAATTATAATATCTTAAACCTTGCATTTAAGATTTTCTTTTAAATATTTAATAACTATCATTTGAAATTCTACCAATTTTAATTTTGTGATTTTATCTAATCTCTTCATCCAACTACATATCACCTTGTAAATGGTTAACCCGACATGCAAACAAATTAGTCGAAAGAAGCAAACACATACAGCCGGCAAAAAGGCACGCGTTAAACGTTCTAAGTGACGGGCGCTTGAAGCCAAGTCTCGTGGAGAATTTATTGAAAAAATCCTTTTGAATCAAGGCACTTCTGCATCTACATCTCAATCTGAGACATTTACCAGTCCCTCTCAGAAAATATTTAACCCAAAATCTGAATTCAGCACAAAAGTTACTAATAATTTTGCTGTTAACTTACCAGTAACTGATGATCCTAACGATTTAATCAAAGAAAATAGACGAGTATAGAAGCACAGTTCTATATACCTGGACGTCACACGAGCTGGGGTACTTGCGTAGTAGTAAGTACCCCAGCCACTTGATGGCGCTAGCGGAATATGTGGGGAATATATCTCTATCTCTCTCTTGAGTAGTTCTGGCCAGCCCCGCGAGCATGACAGGCGTGAGAACAGAGAGCATCGAGTCTTTGTAACGGACTGACGTGCAATAAAATATTCCTTTGCTTATTACATTTTTAACGTGGTTCAGTACCCCGCTCATTAGATAAGCAGTGTTTGGAGTAGACCAACGTAGTAGTGCTACATTTTAGCCATCACTGCTATAAGGAAAAACCTACATTGGTGACCCCAAACTAGAATCACGCAGCCTTCGTGAAACAATTTGAGGACGACACGTTGCCCGTCCATAAGTCAGGCAACACTTCCTGCGCGACCGTGCGTTCCGCAAAGGACAAACCGCTGCAGATCGACTTATGCATCGCAGCCAGAAACATTTGTGTGCTCGCGCCTTTGGTCACGAATCGTTCACACTGCGCTGGACCAATTTGCGCAGCAATAAAAAACGATATTCAGGCGGCCATCTTGCCAAACCTTCCACGTGACGGATACGCGGGCGCGAGGTTTTTCCATCGCCTCACCCCCGTCGACGACCGAAGTGCTACACGCGGCGCTGCCGCCTCTTCATCGACATTGTGTGCATAGTACCGGCGTGCCTTCCCGCTGCCGCCAACCCCGGTGCATACACTACATCTACTACTGCTAGTGCGCGAAGCCTACGACATCGGCGCCTTGAGTCCGGTTGCCGCCGATATATTAAGTGCGTGAAGCTAACGTCACCGGTGCCTTGGGTCTCATCGTCACCGGTGCTTTGGATCCTGTGTGTTAGCCGTATATAAGACGGCAATAATAGAGACATTCAAGTTAGGTTAATCTCAAATAATGTCTGACGAGGTCCTTGCCGCAGCTCAAGCCCGCACGGAATCCGCGTAGACACAGCTCGCCGAGTTACAAGCCCAATTGTTGGCTCAGGCTGTGATAGCTGCCCCGGGTGCGGCCGGTAACAATACTCAAACGTTTCCCTATATAGATCACTATAGGGTTCCCAAGCTTCCCCCGTTTTCCCAAGTCGACCCAGCGCTATGGTTTATTCAGGTCGAGGTTTCTATGAGAAACTCCCGAATTGCGGCGGAGCACACCAAGGCCGATATTGTTCTTGCCGCGCTCGATGTCGAGGTGTTGGGTTGCGTGAGAGACATAATTACCGCTGACCCTGCCCTAGCAGATATTTATGAACAAATTAAAACCCGAATTATCGCGACATATGCGCCTTCAGACGAAGCGAAATTACGGAAACTTTTAAGGGGACAGGTCGGGACTGATGGAAAACCCTCTTTAATTCTTAGCCGATTACGCGACCTTAACGACGGAAATGTCGAAAATAATGTAATTAAATCTATTTTTTTAGATCAGCTACCCCGTGAGCACCGCGCAATTCTCGTCGCGACGGGAATCACCGACCTCAACCGTTTCGCGGAGGCCGCCGATCGTATGGCGGATAGTGCGCTCGGCACCGATTTGAATGCGTCGGCCATATCAAAAATAAACATGCTCCCGCCCGAAAAAACCGAACTACAGCAATTAATCACCAGCATGACTGCATTAAATAAAAAAGTCGAAAAATTGGAAAAGAAATGGAACTCGCGCTCGCGTTCTCAATCCAATTCTCGCAGGCGTAGATTGTCTAACTCGCCAAATCATGGGGGTACGTCTTCGCTTTGCGCGGCTCACACCAAGTACCCCAATAATCCGACCTCATGCCGAGAATGATGCGCGATGTACGAAACTTGGAAAAAACGAAAAAACTAGACCAGCCTTTTCGTTTAGAGACGGTCGGCAAAGGTCAGCAAATTTCTAACCGTCTCCATGTTCGCGATCGTCTCAGCGGCCAAATGTTCCTTGTGGACACAGGCGCTGATATCTCCTTGGTACCTGCCGATAGTAGGATCAAGGAGAAGCCCTCAGAATTAAAACTCTTCGCTGCGAACAATACGCGTATCGACACTTTCGAAGAATCATTTCGCGAACTCGACCTCGGAGTGAGACGACAAATTCGATGGAACTTTTGCATTGCCGCGGTTCCTTATGCTATCATCGGCGCTGATTTGCTTGCGTATTATGGATTATTGGTAGATTTGAAATAACAACGCCTCGTAGATAATACTACCAAATTATATTCCCGCGCGATTAGAAAACCAGCTCCAATTCATTCGATTAACGTGATTGATCCTTGCTCTAAATTTTTCAAAATCCTCGCCGAATTTCCACAAATAACGGGAGCTCTCCCCCTCACTCTACCCGTGGATCGTGACGTTCCACCATATTATGACTACCGGTCCCCCGGTTGCCGAGCGGGCTAGACGCCTCGCTCCTGATAAACTTAAAGCCGCTAAGGCCGAGTTCAGGGCTTTAGTCAAGACGGGCATTTGTCGCCCCTCCCGCAGTCCATGGGCTAGCCCCATTCACTTAGTCCTAAAGAAAGACGGTACCTGGTGAGTCTGCGGTGACTATCGCCGCTTGAATGCGATCATGATTCCCGATAAATACTCCACCCCACACCTGCATGATTGCTCCGTTAATCTGTATGGCAAGACGGTCTTCTCTTCTTTAGACCTACATAAAGCTTATAATCAAATACCGATGGCCCCCGAGGACATTGAGAAAATGGCTGTCATAACCCCCTTCGGGCTATTTGAATATCTTTTTATGACTTTCGGCCTGCGAAACGCCAGTCAATCCTTTCAGCGCTATATTAACCGTGCCTTAGGCGACCTGGAGTTCGTTTTCATTTATATTGACGACATCCTAGTCGCATCCTCTTCTTTAGACGAGCACATCAAACATTTATGCGTTGTATTTCAGAGGCTCAAAGAATTTCACCTCCGCCTCAATGTCGCGAAATGCGTACTCGGCGCACCCGAGCTAGAATTTCTCGGGTATATAGTAAACAGAAAGGGAATTCGTCCCACCTCCAGGAGAGTCAAGTCGATTTCCGATTTTCCCAGACCCAACCAAAACCATTTCCGATTTACGTCGATTCCTCGGTATGGTAAATATCTACCGTCGCAATGTCCCTCACGCTGCGCGTGCACAAGTACCTTTGAATTCATTGCTCGTCGACTCGCACAAGGACGACAAGCGCATAATCACGTTCACCCCCACATTGGCGCAAAGCTTCGGATCGTGTCGGACGCCTCCGACCTCGCTATGGGGGCCGTTCTTGAGCAGGGGGAGCGGGACACTTGGGAGCCCTTAACTTTTTTTTCACGAAAATTCTCCTCCTCACAAACGCGGTATAGTGCTTACGACCGCGAACTCATGGCGATTTTTGAATCCATCAAATACTTTCACCATTTCATAGAAGGACGCGAGTTTAAAATACTAACCGATCACAAACCGCTTATATAGGCATTTACTCAACGATCTGAAAAAGCGTCCCCGCGCCAACTGCGCCAACTGTCATTTATCGCCCAATTCACGACACATATCGAATATATCGCGGGCGCTCAAAATGTCGTCGCCGACTCGCTTTCTCGAATCGATTCTCTCCGATCATCTATCGAGTTCAGTCTCGGCGAGCTCGCGGAACAGCAAAAGAACGACGAGCAGATCAAACTGATATGCGACACCCCTGACTACCCTTTAAAATTAAAAAAGATTTAATGGGGCCCGGAACATACAACGATTTATTGTGAAATCTCGGGTGAAGCTATTAGGCCATACGTACCCGCTAGTCTTCGCGACAGAATCTTTCATATGTTCCACAACCCGGCCCCCCCCCCCAGCGGTAGAATCACAGACCGCACTGTCCGACAGCGCTACGTCTGGCCCGATATGCACCACGATATTGCCAAATGGTGTAAAAACTGTATTGAATGCCAACAAGCTAAGGTCTCTCGCCATGTAAAACTAACCCCTGAGCATTTTGTAGCCCCCGATGGGCGATTTGATCAGGTACATATAGATATTGTTGGCCCGTTGCCTCCTTCTGAGGGTTATTCTTATTGCCTCACCATGATCGATAGATTTTCACGTTGGACCAAGGCAACCCTACTTAAAGACAAACCATCCGCGCAAACCATCGCAAGAGCCTTTTATGATACATGGATTTCTCGTTACGGGACCCTCCGATTACTTACTACAGACCAGGGCCCCCAATTTGAATCTCGCCTGTTCGCTGCGTTACTCTCACTGATCGGCTACGAGCGAATTCGCACGACTTCTTACCACCCGGCGTCAAACGGCATGATCGAACGTTGGCACCGGGTGCTTAAGGCTGCCATTATGTGCCATGCCGATGTGCGTTGGACCCGTACCTTGTCCACCATTCTATTAGGACTCCGATCACATGTTCGAGCCGACACAAATGCGTCACCCGCCGAATTTATGTTCGGAACAACGTTACGACTTCCCGGCGAATTTTTCCTCCCCGATGATTACAAACCGAATCCCAATTACTTCCTCGAAGAATTTCGCGAATATATGCGCCAGGTACGGCCTGTTCCCGTCGCGCACAAACATAAAAAACGTGTCTTCTACTTTAAATACTTGTACAATTGCACCCACGTGTTTCTACGTAACATGGCTAAGAAAGTCTTAGAGCGGCCTTATACCGGCCCGCACTAAGTACTACAACGCGTCTAGGACCGTGTTTTTCCGTCGACCTATGAAAACCAGCGTATTTCGTCTCGAACGACCTCACTGACCCCCCTGCACCCGGCGAAAATATAATCCCAGATCCGCCCGCGCACAAAACTTATTCGCGCAAAAAAGTCACTTTTGCACCTACAAATAAATAAAACCGCCCAAGTCAAGCATGTCTTAGTTGGTAAGGCTATAATTATATTTTTATACATGGGACGCCATGTTAAAACATACAAATATTACGTTCGAGTTACTAACAGACATTGACATGGTTATGTATATCGAACGGGGTATACGCGGCGGTCTCAGTCAATGTTCAGGCAGATACGCGCATGCTAATAACAAATACATGTACGATTGCATAATCGTACGATCCATCGAAACCATCATCGTATCTCATGTACTTTGATGTGAATAATCTGTACGGATGGGCAATGTGTCAACCATTGCTGTATGCTGATTTTCAATGACGACGATGTATCTACTTTTGACATCTCATCTATCGCGCTCGATTCGCCTACAGGCTATATCCTCGAAGTAGATTTAGAGTATCCACAGCATCTTCACAACACGCACATTGACCTACCATTTTGCCCGACACGCGACAAGCCGCCCGGCAAGCGGCAAGATAAGCTCCTCGCAACGCTGTACGATAAGAAGCGTTATGTAATACACTATCGTAATCTACAGCAGTGCACGCGTCACGGGCTTCGCGTTACAAAAATACATCGTATACTACAATTCACGCAATCTCCATGGCTCCGCAGTTACATTGAACTCAACACACAATTTAGAACCGAAGCAAAAAATAATTAAAAAAAAAATTTATACAAATTAATGAATAATGCGGTATTTGGCAAAACAATGGAAAATGTGCGTAATCATGTGAATGTAAAATTAGTAACAAAATGGGACGGACGATACGATGCTGAGGCAATGATCGCGAAACCAAATTTTCATAGTAGAAGCATATTTTCGGAAAAGTTGGTTGCCATAGAATTACACAAACTCGAGGTAAAATTCTATAAACCTATCGGTATGTGCATACTCGACATTTCTAAAACATGTTTATATGAGTTTCATCACGAATACATGTCACCGCTGTTTCGTGACAAATGTCGGGTATTGTACACCGACACAGACAGTCTAATATACAATATTAAATGCGAAGACGTCTATGAAAATTTGAAACGCGATATCGCCAGATTCGATACTAGCGATTACGCTGTGAACAATGCGTATGGTATACCGCTTGAGAATAAAAAGGTACCGAGTCTGATGAAGGACGAGAATAACGGTGCGATAATGACCGAATTCGTCGGGCTTAGAGCAAAAATGTACGCTTTGCGAGTAGATGGTAAAAAGGACACTAAGAAGGCAAAAGGTGTCAAAAGTAACGTCGTAGTGCGCAGTATAACATTCGACGATTATACACAATGCCTGTATAATGAGATTGAAATGACGCGACAGCAGTCGTGTATAAGATCTAAATTACATAAAGTGTATACCATCCGCGAGACGAAAATTGCTTTAAGTCCGTACGAGGACAAGCGGTATGTTATACCTGATTCGTCTGACACCTTACCATAGGGACATTATAAGATACCATTGTAAATAAAATGATATAATGTATTATATTAAGATTTTTATCTATATATATATATATATATGTCCAGGGGCAGTTTCCGGGACCAAAAATTAAATCACTTGAAAATGTTTCTAAAATATTCCTCTTGCTATTTTTTACCTTCTCCTTTAACAAAACGGATGTATTCTTATTGGTTCTAAAGAAAAAACTTGATTTGGCAGTTTCAAGGACATTTACAGATTGGTAGATTCCGGGACAGCATATATTTCCAGGACATTAGACTAGAACGGCAGTTTCTGGAACATTTTTATCCTTTTTATGTCTAATGCTAATTTCCAGTACACAGGACGCTTGATTCATTCCAGAACATAAATATATTCAAACTAAATAAATTTTAAGAGGATATATACATAGTAGAAAAAATATAATTTAATATTTTATTTAAATGTTGACTTCCATCACTGTATCAGTAACAAGTAACTATACACAAATATGTAGAATCATACAACAATAAATAATGTTTAATATAATTCTTATATATATAAATAATAAATAATGTTTAATATAATTTTATAGTATTAAATACAATAAATAATATAATTTTAACAATTTTATAAGTGTCGAAAATGGCAATACAAAGTAAAATATATCAACACTCTTAAAATAAAAATGCTTTCAAATCTTAATGAAAATAATAAAACCCAGTTATATCAAGATTAATGATATCATTGTAATACCGAGAGAAAAGAGAAATAAACTTTTTAACTAATAATCTTGAAATCCTTTCAATCTAAAGATCAGCTCTTAATATCTAATTATATAATTGAAATATGATCTTTTAAAATAGTATTTATTTTCTTTAGAATTAAAATTTAAGTAGAAATATACAAAGGTACAATATTTTTAAAAAACTTTAACCGGTTCCGGAACAAGCCGTATGTTCAAGAATGCAAATAAACTTGCTATATTTTAAACATTAAAATATATCGCTTTAATATGAAACAGCATAATATGAGAGAAAGCTTACTAGAAGCCTTCTTAAGATAAAATGATATCGTTTTAATGAAAAGTAATAAAAATCTAGTTAAATCGAAATAATTGATATCATTAATCATTGACATCATAATATCGAGAGAAGAAAGAAACAAACTTTCTCTAACTAATATTCTTAAAATCGTTTTAATTCGAAGACCAGGTCTTAACATATAATTATATAATTCCGAAACATCTTTCGAAGTTGTATTTATTAGTTTAGAATTAAGATTTATATAGAAAGATAGGCACTGTAATTAAAAAAAAATTTTACCGGTCACGGAACATGCCGTATGTTCAGGAATGCAAATAAACTTGCTATATTTTAAACATAAGAATATATCGCTTTAATATGAAGCAGCATAATATGAGAGAACCTTGAAGGATTACTAGAAGCCTTCTTAAGATAAAATGATATCAAGTTTTAATGAAAAATAATAAAAATCTAGTCAAATCGAAATCATTGATATCATTAATCATTAACATTATTTGCTTATTGAGTATACTCAGTGAGCGGCAGTTCGTGATAACGGCATATGCTTTACGAATCTACGGTATAATCAATTACGAACAGCCGCTCACTGAGTATACGCAATAAGCAGTTGTACTAATATGATGCTTTTACATAATCAATATTGATAAAAAATTATAGGCAAGAATTATGTGCCACAGACCTCAAGAAGCAGTATTTCTCGAAATCTTTAAGAAAAGTAAACAATATTTCATAAGTTTGGAAAAAAATAAAAATGCCAAAAGCAAAACGTAAGAAAACATTTTATTAACTGATTTACGTTGTCTAATGTAATAATTTAAAACTGCTATAAAATATTACTTTTATATAGGTACTAAACTGCGATCCAGAATTAATAAAGACATTAGTCATTCGAGCCAATCGATGGTTAATTCAGAAGAAACTTTGAAAATGCGCAATGTATCAATTAGACTAGTGGATATTGCCAAAAGGTGTAAAAAGGAAGAGACAAGCATAAAATTAGATAAAATTTTTATAGGAAAAGATGCACAAAATCAATTACGTATATACAAGAATTCTGCAAAAGAAACAATTAGAAACAACAAAAAGGTAGCCTGTGTGAAGTTAGCACCTCATTTTCAAAAATCGAAAGTTTTATCAAGAGTTTTGTTTGCGCCCCAAAAAGTTCTACAGTTCCTGATAGGTTTTAGAAAAAGTTCCGGCGAAATACCTAAAAAAATTGCATTTTGAAAAAATGAGGTGCCAACTTCCCGTGCCACCGCAATATGCGAAAAATGACATTTAACCAACGTATTTTATAGTTCTCGAAGAGTTCTACAATTCCCAATACATTTTAACAATAGTTCCGACCTCCAAATAATTTAAAACAATTTTTTTATCTGGAAGCTGGCACCTCATCTTCCGCTGAATACGGCCAGAACTTTTTCGTTTTTCATTTTACAGCTTCGGGCTTTAATACTTATTGATAGAACTTTTCGGGGTGCAAATAGAATTGTCATTAGAACACCGAAATTCAGAAAAAATTTCAACTAAATTTTAAGAGCGTATAACTAAAAGTGGCCAGCACTTTTTCGTTTATCATTTTGCAGCTTTGGGCCTTGATACTCATCGATAGAACTCTTCGGGGTGCAAATAGAACTGTCATTAGAACTCCAAAATTCCCCCAAAAATTTCAACCCCTCTGGACTTAGAAATTTTAAGAGCGTATAAATAAAAGTGGCCAGAACTTTTTCGCTTTTTATTTTACAGCTTCGAGCCTTAATACTTATCGATAGAACTCTTCGGGGTGCAAATAGAACTGTTATTAGAACTCCGAAATTCCGAAAAAAATTTCAACTAAATTTTAAAAGCGTATAACTAAAAGTGGCCAGAACTTTTTCGTTTTTCATTTTACAGCTTTGGGCCTTAACACTTATCGATAGAACTCTTCGGGGTGCAAATGGAACTCTAAACAGAACTCCGAAATTCGGAAAAAATTTCACCCCTACAAAACTTAGAAAAATTTCGGTTTAGCGAATTCGACCATCGAGAGACTTTTTTATTTCGCACCGTAGTGTCGTTAGAACTTTTCGGGGCGCAGGACTGTCATAAAAACTCCAAAATTACGAAAAGAAATTTAACCATTCTGAACTTAAATATTTTACGAAAAGAAATTTAACCATTCTGAACTTAAAAATTTTACGAAAAGAAATTTAACCATTCTGAACTTAAAAATTTTCAGCTTCCTTGTAACTAAAAGTGATGAGATTTTTATTAATTTTTATTATAGCGCTTCCTTACTTACTAATTATCAGCAGAATTTTAAAAATCTAAAAATTTCTAAGTAATTATTTATGTATTTCTAAAACTATTAATTTTTTTATTTTTCTATTTTGTTTTTTTTTTGGTTTTTCATTTTTTTTGTGTCTTTTTTGTATGTGCTTTAAAATTATAGGAACATACCAAAATAATAAAACGAGTAAAATATATGTAATGTAAATAATTTGTGTGTGTGATCCGGATTTAAAATTAATATTCAGAAGAAAGAATATTCAGAATATTTAGAAGAAAGTATAAAAATGTTATGAGGATATTAATATAGCTTAAAGATAATGTAACATTATGTTTAGTAAAATACTCACTGAATAGGAAACGGCGTAACATAAGAGTATAAAACATTAGTATATTAGAATAGGAAAATAATTATTCAATGTTATTATATAATGTTAATTAGTTTATATATGTAATATTAATGGTAGTATTATAAAAAATTAAAATTATATTACAGAGTACTATTATGTCTAACATAGAGTATTACATGTGGACTAATTTCTTGCGTAGGATTTGCAATTATACGCTTTTTTTTCAGGTCATCATACTCATACCAATGTGTGCCTGCATATGCAAAGGCTACGTAATGTCCACTTTTTTTATCGGTACCTTTTATGTAATGTACTATGACTGCCAAAATATAGTTTATATTATTTAAAGTAATGATTTTTGAAATGGAATTTAAGTCGTGTTTAATGTCTGACTTGTTATTAATATACGTGTAGTCTGTAAATATTGAAGTATCTATTAATATATGTTTACCATATATGACACTACATTTTGTCAGCGTGTTACATGTACGACATTTGGATTTAATATTTTTTGCATCATCAATGGCATGTTGCATATGCTATAAACCTTTTTGTAAAAGTATATCCACATTTACGTTGCATATTATTGTTTGACGCGATTCCGTTATTCCGCAAGAGCAAGATTTAGTATACATGTAACTGGGTTCATTTTTAAATAAATATTCTGCAAGATGAGCAGCATTACAGTTGGCGTTCAGTCGTCTAATACTACGTGTATAGGTTGTAATTGCTTTTTCAAAAAGAGGCAAGTCTTGTAAGATGGCAGCTCGTTCAATATAATGCGTAACAAGTATTTTTCCGCTTTCTAAAATAGAATGTGCTAATTGGAAGATTTTGTCAGAAGATGACTCAATTGCATTTCGATATTCTATGTTTGCTGCGATTCCACTGGCGATAATCTGTAAAAGAGAATCAAAGGCACAGGTCTCTTGTATTGTTAGAGATTGTTTTCGTTTCATATGTAATGGCTTGCATTTGTTTCCATTAATTATTAGTGGTAGATGAAACGATTTTATATTTTTTAAATAATCCCATTCTGGGCATTTATCGAGATAGGATGGCTTATATCGTTTTTTTGATTTTGATTTAGGAAGTTCTTGAGAACATTTGTTGACATCGGGTTCACTTATATTATTGGTAGGATTCGCCAAACCGTACCAATTCTCACAAGTATTCCACGAACAATTCTTCTCATTTACGTGTGATACATTAGATAAATTCAACTTTCCTGTGGAATCTTTATCATTTGTCTTATATATATATTCAATATCGTCATTTTTCATTAATATGTCTATGGAATCTACAGATTCGACATCGTCATTTTTCTTTGATATGTCCATGGAATCTACAGATTCGACATCGTCATTTTTCATTGATATGTCCATGGAATCTACAGATTTCTCTAACGATGGTTCGCGATTTTTGCTATGGTTTGCGATGGTTTGCGATTTCATGCTTTCTATATCTTTATTTATCTGCAATGGTATATTATTTGTCACAGAAATATCTTTCTCATTAGAAGCTAATGCAATTTTTGTATCGAGAAAGTCCAGATGTTGAAAGACAAATTTGTCGGCTCTCATTGGCAGTTGACCTTTGAAACCTCTATTTTTTAAATCGCCAAATTCTGCTTCAACAGAGGAAGAGGTGGCAATTTCGTCAGATCTTTTAAAATATGGACGCATTATACCCGTCCATATAGGCAAATATGGCAATAAACGCGTCCTAATTTGCTTAGCGAATTTGGGATTGTAGCAAGCATTTATGACATTGCCACATGTCGCATTTTCTGTAATTTTTTTCGCAAAATCTAAAACGAAATCACTCCACTCTCTCCAGTCTGTAGAATCAGAATTTATATCTTTATTAGGAAGATCATCGGTTAAAGAGTTTATGTCTGAGCTTTCGTCGTTATTCGTATCATTTATAATTGTTTCTATTTTATTCATATTGACATTATCCTTTATTATATCATTTAAATATTGCATCCGTAAATCAGACGCCAACGGTTTTCCATCTGTTGCGCAACCTATACATTTGCTTAATGCTACACATAGTAATGATTCAATGAAATATTCTAATTCTTTGAAAGAATTAATTTTGTAGGCTTGACCAGTGCAACGGAGATAAAAGATGCGCACTAAAATTTTATCCCTTTAGGCATTTCCATTTGATTATCATGCGAATCATGTGACTTACATCTAATCTAATATAGCAAGTTGGTATTGCACTCACGTTTCCTGAAGTTACAATAGTGTAGCATTTTTGTAAATAATCTTGAAGATCAATACATTTTGCAAAAACGTTTGAAACAGCAATTAAAATAGCCCATCCGAAATCGCTTACCACTGTACGTGGGATAGGGACACCTTTGGCAATAATAGTCCGTAAAAAGAAAGCAATCATTAAACCTCTATGATCGGCCGAAATCATTTGAAATATCGGTATGCTACCCTCTTTACTTACGATTACGCATTGATATAAAAAGACCGGCGGACCTTGCGACGATTCGCGTTTAATTATACGACTCAGCCGACCCACCACTCTCGCAGTAACGAAGTTGGTGGATGACTGCCGGAGGAAGGGCTGGGAGCTGATTTTGGGGTGTGACGCGAATGCTCACCACACCGTCTGGGGGATCTCCGGGACCAACAGAAGGGGACGGGAACTTCTGGAATATCTGGCAGGAAACAATCTGGACATACTGAACAGAGGTGATACTCCAACTTTTACTAATAGCATAAGGGGGGAGGTGAACCTGACGCTGGGTAGCTCAGGTATCTGCAATTTCGTCAGGAATTGGAAAGTGTCTGATGAGCCGTCCTTGTCGGATCACAGACACATTACTTTTACGGTAGGGAAGGAAACACCACGGCGCAAGGAGACTTTCTTCAGAAATCCTCGCTGCACAGAAGGGTCCTCCTTCGCCGCGGATTTAAGGGAGAGGCTGAAAACCTTCCCATTGCGCTACGGTAGCCCCGGAGAGATTGACATCGCGACAAACATGTTGCGGGATGCGATCATCGCGGCGTACAAAGAAAACTGCCCTCTAAAAAGGAAGAGTGAAAGTGACGTCAAGTGGTGGAATGCGGACCTGCAGAAACTGCGAAGACGTGCAAAGTGTACTCTCAATAAGGCCAAGAAGATTAAGAGCCTGGAAGCCTCGGAAGAGGCGAAGGTGGTCCAAAGGGAGTACAGGAAGGCCACAAGGAAGGCCAGGAGACAGTCGTGGCATAAATTCCTGGAGGAGCTAAACAGCATACCCGAGGTGGCACGACTGAAAAGAATTTTGGCCAAGGAAGGTCCATTTGGCACGGGTGCTTTTCTGAAATCTGACGGAAGTTTTACAACGTCATGGGAAGAAGAGATGACCACCCTGCTTAACAAACATTTCCCGGGTTGTGAGATAATGGAGGCGGGTGACGCGGGCGAGGGGGTACCGTTAGAGGCGGGACACCGGGACTGGGACACCGTCTCCAGAATCATCACGCCTGCTAGGGTAAGATGGGCGCTAGACTCCGAGCCATTTAAGAGTTTGGGGGAGGACAGTCTTTTCCCAGCTCTGCTGCAGCACGGCGCTGAGGAGCTGGTGGCACCACTTACCAAAAGTTTTAGATCCTGTATTGCAACAGGTTATATTCCCCTCTTGTGGCGAAGGACAAGAGTGGTGTTCATTCCTAAACCAGGCAGGCTGGATTACAACTTTCATGGAGCGTTTAGGCTGATCTGCCTCACGTCTTTCCTACTGAAAACGGTAGAGAGGCTGATAGATCGGCATATCAAGGAGGGAACTCTAAAGCTACATCCACTTCACCAGGGACAGTTTGCTTATTTGCCGAGAAAATCGGTAGACGCAGACTGGAAGAGGCGCGGGCGCGGAAAAATATGGCGGCGGGCCTGTTTCTGGACACTGAAGGTGCCTTCAATTATACCTCGGTTGAGGCGATTGAAAGAGCGGCAGAGAAGCATGGGGTCGACCCTACTACTAGAAAGTGGCTGAGGAACATGTTATCTTTTCGCCGGCTTACTATCTGCAGGGGGGGGGCCTCACAGTGGGGGCTTTACAGTGGGGGCGAGAACAACCAGGGACTGTCCACAGGGGGGAGTCATTTTGCTTCTGCTATGGAACCTGGTTGTGGACGAACTCATTGTGAGGCTGAACCAGGGGGGTTTCTATATCCAGGCCTATGCAGACGATCTGGCAACCATTGTGATCGTTAGGGATGCTAACACAGTGAGCGGTCTCTTAAGGACAGCGCTGGGAAGGATCAAAGGTGGTGCATAGAGACAAGGCTGTCAGTTAACCCTGACAAGACAGAACTGGTCGTCTTCACCGGGAAAAGGAAGTTGGAAAATTGGAGCAACCCAATCCTCTATGGGAAGGAGTTGAAGCCCACCGGCTCAGTTAAACATCTGGGAGTGATTCTGGATGCAAAGCTGAGTTGGGGGAAGCAGCTCGACTTCGCATGTGGCAGGGCATACGCGTTGCTATGGGCAACTAAACGCATCTGCGGTAGGATTTGGAGAATTGGACCTGCAATGATGCGGTGGCTGTACACCGCGGTAGTGAGACCATTGTTCATGCATGGGGCACTGCTGTGGTGAAATAAAACATCGCTCAAATCGGTCAGGGTCTCCCTTGATCAGTTGCAGGGTCTAGCCTCAAGACTAATCACCGGAGCCACTAGAACGACACCGGTCACTGCTCTGGGCGTGGCGCTGGGGCTGCCGCCTCTGCATATTATGGTGAAGGCGGCGGCGATGGCGTCGGCGCACAGATTAAAGACCGGGGGTCAGTGGAAGGGGGCAGCTCGAGGAAACGATAAGAGTCACACCACAATCTGGGGTGAGCTGTTGGGAGCTGTTCCGAAGGCTGGGATGTGGCAAGACTGCAGGGAAGTGCTACTATCCTTTGATCAACACTTAATGGTGGGATTCCCCACCAGAGAGGAATGGAGTAGCTCTCCGTATCTTACTTCAGGGGAACCAGACTGGTCTGGATTTTGGACGGGTCGAGCAACAGGGCGGGAACCGAAGCAGGAGGCTACTTGTAGGAATCGAAAACAGGGATAAATATCTATCTATAATAGGGACTGGAACCACCTAGAGAGATTTTTAGGCGGATACTGCAGCATATTCCAGGCGGAGATCATGGCCAATCTTAGCCTGCGCCCAGACGAGTACTCTAAGGGGATACTTGAACAAAAGAATAACTATCTGCTCGGATAATCGAGCGGCCTTATTGGTCATAAAAATCCCAGGGGCGGACTCTGCCCTGGTGAGGGAATGCAAGGAGGCATTAAATAGACTGGCTTCCACCAACAGGGTAAGGCTGCTGTTGGTACCGAGTCACACCGGGGTCAAAAGAAATGAAAGAGCAGACGAGCTGGCTTGCAAGAGAGCTAACACTCCCATGACGGGACTGGAACCTGCAATTGGCCTGGCCAAAAACGTCATCAGGACGGGCATCAGACGGTGGACGGAAAGACAGCTGGACATAGCCTGGCGCCGTGAACCAAAGGCCAGACAGACACACACCTTCATGGGGCACTGGGACCGAGAGAGAACTAGTTACTTGATGAAGTTGGATAGAGGCGCGCTGAGGAAAGCAATAGGTGTCCTGACGGGGCACTGCAGATTCAAAAGACACCTGCACCTACTTGGATTGGAAAAGGACAAGAGATGCAGGAAGTGTGAGCAGGAGGAGGAAACACCGCTGCACATATTGTGTTTCTGTCCAATGGAAACAGGAATAAGAAGTCAGATCCTGGAATCTCACTTTCTGGATTCCAAGGACATCATGTCGATACCTCTAGGGGCGATCCTTCACTTCTTTAGGAAAGGGGCGTGGCCTTTGTAGGAGGGACGATGCGAATTACCGCGGAAGGTATAATGGGCCCTAAGGTCTGAGTGCCATGGAGACCACCCTATAAACGGGAACCACCGCCGCACGCATACATACACACTGCAATGACTTTATATTCCCTGTGTGAACAGGCTTAATTGCCGTCCCGCTCTCGCCGTCGCGCGGATCTTCTCTTTTGCGCCAACGACGGGGAGTTTCCTCGTTGAACGCGAGAGTCGAGCGGGAAAGTCGCCGACAAAAAGGACGAAAGGATCCAGGGAAAGGATAACGCGCCGAAAAGGAACGGGTTGATAGGAGTTCCGCGCGTGCCGTGTCGAAAACCGAGTATCCAATGCGAAAACCGATGATTGGGCGCCAGACGCGGTCTTCCACGCGTCAATTCGCGATATCGACAAAATTACGCGAACGTTAATTACCGGTATTCGCCACGGGCAGGCTAGCTCGCCTAACGGCAGAAGGGCAGGGTTTTGGTTGACGGAACGCGAAATTGGGCAAGAGGCGACAGATACGATAGGCACTAAAAACGGACGAACAATACAGACGGTAATGGACGCACAACAACAAAACAGATAAATAAGATAAATAAGATAAATAAGATAAATAAAATAAATAAAGCCGGGTTTATTACAATAGAATAGTGCATTAAAAGCAATTGAAGATAATAATAGAAAGAGAGGCAAAATGATGAAGTTTAGTAAATTACAAAATTAATAAAAGAAAGAAGTAGCGATAACGGATGATACCCGGTTCGTGCGTAATGACAAGCAGATAATTGAGAGCGAATAAAGTGGTAAAAAGAAACAGTCATCAAGAAATACGAAGTTAACGTTATTACGATCCCAGATCGAGGAATTCGGCGAACAGAATTAATAATATTGACAGATCTTAAACCCGACTCAAAATGCGTGAATAAACTTTAAACATAATCATTGAGAACAATAATATTCGCGAGACAAAACGAAATAATAACGGCACGTAAGAATTCACACTCGCCGCGCTCGGCGATAACGATTCGCATACGAGACTGGATGTTTGATCCGACGGATCAAATTCTCTCACAACGACGTGGAATTATAAGTCGGACATTTCTCGACTTCCAGATACAACGACGATTTTCGGTCACAACGGCCTGGCCAGCCGTGTTGAGTCGTAGCGAAATTTTCGATATCGACGCGAAGAGTAAGCGAAATCGAGACGCCGACAAAGACGGCAACGCGACGCAATTCTCTCACACACATTCACGCTTTACAGGCGGCTCACGCAATCGCACGCGTCGAACGCGACGCTCAATCACTCTATTGCATTCACACTACGTACTTCGACATGCCATACGACGCTTAATTACATGCAATAAGATATTCGCGACGCGAATCTCCAGAGAGACATCAATACTTTAACGCGATCGCGATATCACCATTAACTACAATAACCGAGGCCTGTGCTTTGCAGGCTCACGGAATCGAGATCACTTGTCGTCGAGGCCGCGACACTAAGAACTTTATTAATTACGGGGCATAGCCCGGACACCAAAAATCACTAAAATTACAACGACGACGACAGAATGACGCGATCCCGGACGCGATCGCACGTGCCTTTTTATACGGAGGGCAACCTCACCGGCACCTCGTCCCTCCTGAGTAGGGTAGGTCGGCCTTCTCAAAAGATCCTTATCGAGGCGGCAACACGGGAGCGGTGGCACGAGGTCCTCTCTATTACACGTGTCGCGACAGGCTGTCTCCCGGATCCTCGCGATCCAGGATCGATGGCTCAGGGCCTTCCCCACGGTTGCGCACGTGAGGTGCGTATTATCGCGGCCAATCACGCGACAACGCCGGTATGCGGCACGCTCAAGGCCGTGTCGGGGGCGCGTGCACTCGCGGTATTGCTGAATATAATAGTAAGGCCCGTTCAACAGGGCCTTCGCCGAGTTTCCACCGCTGACTTCTCTCCGGTAGAATGCCACGGGCCTTGCTGCTGCTTTTTCCCTTTCTACTCGTGCTCCGCGCTCTCCGCTCTCGATTCGTACTCGCCACCCTGCTGTGCTCTGTGTGGAATTTTGCCGTTAGCCGAGCCCCTAATTTCTCCTCTGCCTCGATCGCCTCCGTACTCATTCGCTCGTACCATAAAAAAATAAAAAATGAAATCCTATAGGACTCGAAATTAGACGATAACAAAAACGCCTCTCTGGAGACTGCGGCACGGTTCTCGTTATTTCTCGCCTGAAGCGATTAGGGAGGAACTCGGCGGACGGGACGGCAACGTCACAATACATACATACATACATACATATGCGCTTTAACTTATAGAATCACAAATATAATAATTTGCTAAAATAGTTTTCTTTATCACAAACAATTGGAAATAAATATAAAATATTTAAAATGTTAAATCATTCATGAAAGTCAATAATAATAATAAAATGTCTGAATTTAATAATTTCTCAAACAGACAAAGAGCAAATTATATAAAGAGTGATTCTGTAAATTAATAAATCCTATATTAAAAGAAACCTTACAAAGGTAAAAAAAATACGCCAAGTATATAAAAATTTCACAACTTGTATGTAACATAGAGATTAAATAAATTTTTACAAAAAGCAGTGATATCCTATTAAAAAAACCTTATAAAGGTAAAAAAATACGCCAAGTATATAAAAACCCTAAAAAACTTAAGAAAGTTTAAAAAAATTTTTACTCCTAAAAAAACTTAAAAAATAATTTTCCTCTAAAGAAATAATCTTAAAAAATAATAAAATTTGAAAAATAATTTTCTCCTAAAAAGTATTCTCTAAAAAATAAAAAATCAAAACTAAACATGAAATCAATAATTAGCCAAGTATTTAGAAGCAATTCAATTTGTGAGGGTTTGCCATAAAATAAATCTTGCATTTATAAAAGTATAATACATAAATTTTCTCCATGAAGTCAAAACGCATTTTATTATTAAGAAAAATTTATTTTTAAAACAAGTTTAATATTGTATGATAAATGTTTTGATATATAAAATAGCATTATTATGTCACACGGGTTTTATTACAAATAGTAAAATATAAAACTATTTAACCTCCACTGCACCCCCATGACGTTGATCACATTGATTGTCAATTTTAAATATAAAAGTGTCTTGTGCTACAAATTGATCGATGTTTAAAATTGCTGTTTTGAAATTAATCATAAGCTTTGCCAAGTAGGTCCAGAACTAAAGGGGTTAAGACAGAAAGTGACATACAAAAACTTGGCGTGCCCCGGTCGCATTATTCATATATTTTTATTAACAGAATGATAATAATTTCTGATAATAATTTGCAAATTTTAATTTCAGACATATAATTCGCGAACCTTAAATTTAAATATTTGCTAATAATATCAACATGTTGATAATAATTTGCAAATTTTAATTTCAGATATATACTTCGTGAACCTTAATTTTAAATATTTAGTAATAATAATGCGACCGGGGCACGCCAAGTTTTTGTATGTCACTTTGTGTCTTAACCCCTTTAGTTCCGGACCTACTTGCAAAGCTTATGATTAATTTCAAAACAGCAATTTCAAACACCGATCAATTTGTAGCACAAGACACTTTTATATTTAAAATTGACAATCAATGTGATCAACGTCATGGCGCAGTGGAGGATAAATAGTTTTATATTTTACTATTTGTAATAAAACCCGTGTGACAATAATGCTATTTTATATATCAAAACATTTATCATACAAAATTAAACTTATTTTAAAAATAAATTTTTCTTAATAATAAAATGCGTTTTGACTTCATGGAGAAAATTTATGTATTATATTTTTATAAATGCAAGATTGATTTTATGGCAAATACTATTTCAAACCCTCACAAATTGAATTGCTTCTAAATACTTGGCTAATTATTGATTTCATGTTTAGTTTTGATTTTTTATTTTTTAGAGAATACTTTTTAGGAGAAAATTATTTTTCAAATTTTATTATTTTTTAAGATTATTTCTTTAGAGGAAAATTATTTTTTAAGTTTTTTTAGGAGTAAAAATTTTTTTAAACTTTCTTAAGTTTTTTAGGGTTTTTATATACTTGGCGTATTTTTTTACCTTTATAAGGTTTTTTTAATAGGATATCACTGCTTTTTGTAAAAATTTATTTAATCTCTATGTTACATACAAGTTGTGAAATTTTTATATACTTGGCGTATTTTTTTTACCTTTGTAAGGTTTCTTTTAATAGGATATCACTGCTTTTTGTAAAAATTTATTTAACTCTTTATTACATACAAGCTGTGAAATTTTTATATATTTAGCGTATTTTTTTTATCTATGTAAGGTTTTTTTTAGTAGGTAGTTATATCTTTCACTTATTCATACGTGTGTAGCTGCACGAAAATTTCATAATTTTAAGAATAGAGGATCAAATCAGGATAATAAGGATATTAAGGATACCAATAAAATTTGGTTGACTATTGTCAGACATAATAATTTATTAAATGCTTATATGTCGCGAAATAGTGCAACACAAGAAAAAAAGTGATAAAGTGATTAACGGTTATTAAGAGTATCGCGGAATAGTGCAAGGAAGAGAATTTAGAAGATAATTTTTTCTAATCGATGTCATATTGAGCAAAGTTAGATTATAATAGACAAACTGAGCGAATGCTTACACTTGAGTGAATCTGTGCATTACCAATTAACATATTAATGAGTTGCATGCTTATGTTAATGTGTTTAAATAAATCTTGTGGTAATTCTACCAAAAATATAAAAACAACAACATTGAGCACATTTTTATTAATTGGCTTTATAAAGAATAATAAAATGAAAAATCATATCGCTTCTACAGTGTCCACAAATATTTTGCGGATCTGGAATTACTCGCAACTTTTAGTTCTGGAAATGTGAATATTTCTTTATATTTTATATATAAATGTAATTAATGCGTAACTAATATTTTTAGATCACTTATAAATGGCTAAGCAATGAATTGCATGTTTATGTTAATTCTATCAAAAATATTACATATACAGTTGAATTGAAAGCATTAGAGTTAGAGCCTGAAATAGAAATGTTAAGCATTAGTTAAAGAAGAAAAATATGGTAATAATTTTGATTATAAATTATATAATAAAGTTTATTTATTTTCTTGGATTAAATACTTTAAGGACAGGACAGTCTATTTAACTTTCTTTTTATATAATAGTTAAACATTTTTTTAAAGCAATGAGAAAACGTCAACGTGGAAATTGATAACTTATTAGGATAGGAGCTGCCTTTTGCAATATAATGTTATCGAAGAGCATTAGAATATCTGTCATCGACAAAAGTAGTTCAAATTTGAATCAAAATGAGGAGGGAGAGTCAGTTAGTGATGCTGAAATGTAGATTTTATTAGAGAATCGTATAAAAGTTCATAATAATTTGGCAGTTACATTGATTAAAACAGAAGCCTACCATGCAGCTTTAGAAAATGTGAAACATGTTTTGAGTCGTCAACCACAAAATGTGTAAGCACTATTTAGGAAAGGTATTGCAAAAATCCTAATCTTCTTTTATTTACTATACTTAATCTTTCTTTAAAATAAGTTGTATATATTCTTGATTTATATTTTACATATAGAAAATTCAAATATGTGTGTATATGTATTGTGCGTATCGTAGGATATTGAGACTCAAGGGGAATATGCAGAAGCTTATACAACACACACTCTCTCTTTCTCTCTCTCTCTCTCTCTCTCTCTCTCTCTCTCTCTCTCTCTCTCTCTTTCTCTCTCTCTCTCTCTCGCTCGCTCGCTCTCTTGCTCTCTCTTTCTCTCTTTCTCCACTGATTCAAAATTAAATTCAGAAATAAAAATATTTACTGCAGAATTAATGATCTTAAAGGATTAATGATCTTAAAGGAAAGAAAATTGCTAAAGACGCAGAAAAAGAAAATCATCTATATCGTAAAATGTTATGTGTAATAGAAAACTAAAAATCCGTCTTTTTAAATATTTTTATATACATATGTATATATGTGTATATATGTATTGTGACGTGGTCGTCCCGACCTACGTGCACTCCCCATCGCGGGGCGAAAAGCCGAGCGGCCGCGCCAAGAGTGCGAGCGAAAACGAGCGAGAATGAAAACCCCGAGAGACTTAGCGTCGCGAACAATTATATTAATTAACGCGTTTTTGTTTCTTTTATTTTTATATTATTTGGGAGCCTTGACGAGCGACGGATATTATCGTTGAACAAATAACCGAACCTGCAAAACAGTGTAAAAACTGTTCAAAATAAGGACGAGCTGAGGAATTCAGCCGAAAACAAGGAGAGCGGCCAGGAGGAAAGAGGACCGAGACATTCGCGGGCCCGGCAGGAACGCGCCCACCAGCAGGCGCAGGAAGGGTCCGGAATCACGCGGAAGATTTCCACCCACCCGCACCCTCTCCGACGGATTCCGCCGGCCGCCACCAGCAGTACGGATGTCCGCAGCGCGAGTCTACCAAAGACTCGAATTATTGATAATAATCGGCGTCCCATAAATTATTGTATACGATGTCGCGAAGGGCACCGAAGATGCCCTATCAAATTCTTCATTGTCGCGGGATCGGGGAAAATCGCGGAAAGCCCTAATTGGCTGACGCGTCCCTACCCCCGACCTGTCGAATTCGCCCGGCTGCCGATCGCGAGCACGTAGATTCGGCAGATTGGCGCGACCGCTCGACCCGGCAGAACGCATTATAGAGAGACCAAGGAAAAAGAGACTAAGAGATTTGAGACTAGAGCTATCGAGACTGCCACGCAGCCAAGGAGGATTTTGTCCGGTGAGGCTACCCTCGCACTTTTTGCGATAAAGTAATTAAAACGTCCGTTGTGTAAATCCGAGCCTCAGTCGTTCTGACCCGATCGCGAATTTATTTGTGTAATTACGTTCTTGGCGTACGGGCCTTGCCCGCTTCGGTTTTCGAGAATATTAATTCTTTAGCGATTTCGCGAGAGCGATCGTGGTCATGCGACGAGGACCTTCGCGATAATTACGCGTCGTATTTAATTTTTTGCGAAACTTCGTCTCTCCGGGGTTCAACAGTCGTCGCGTTCTTCTCATTAATGTCGCGCATTATTTTTGGATGACTGAAATTGTATTAGAGTGTGTCGTATTGTTCGTGTGAGTGTGAAATATTAGTCGCGTCATAATAATTATCGTCCATCGTACGATTACGGCATCGCGAGTGCACGAAAGAAGTAAGGAATTACGTGACCACGTGCGAGAGCGTGAATCAGAGAGAGACAGAGAGTGCGCGCGCGCGAGAGCGAGCAAGACGGCGATAGACGAGGCGCGCGGTGTTTCTCTCTGCTCTCTTCCCATCCGAATGTAACTATCTCGCTTATCTTGCGAACTGCCGATCGCGTGGAAATCCGCGTAAAATATCACGATCCCCGAGATATACCGGATTTGATCATTCTTACTTCGATTGTCGCGTCTCAACCATATTTGCTGTCTTAGTTCTATTTCGCTTTATCCTGTTCGTCGCTTTCTGGTTCTTTTCTTTGTATTGCGTACTTATGTTGCGGTCATGATATTATTTTCTCGAGGTTAATTCGGCATTAGAATATTTTGTTATATGAACTCCGTAGAGATAACTTCTATGTCTCTACGCGAGAGTAATTTTCCGGATATTGTCGCTATTTCTGATTCATATGTTAATGTTGAATTTATTTACGATTTCTATCTTATTTGCTATGTAATATTCTTTCGTTAACGTCAAATTTATCTGATCTTTCTTGATGATATTATTGGATCTTCTTTAAAACACTGTTTATTCTGAACATTATTCGCTTTCATTTATATTTTCTATTATTATAATAAATCTGATTACACTTTTCTATTAATTTCGCGTCTTTTCTTTTTGTGTCTCTTTGTGACGTGTTTCATGGAGTATTACGTCGAGTACCTTAGTTTCGCGAAAATTTATCGTATTAAGTATTATCTTCGCGGCAACCACACCCTGCTCCTCTACCGTTAGGTGAGCAGCCGGCCCGTCGCGGAACTTCCGGCCGAATTTTCGCGTTCGTTTAATTATCGCGAATTGACACGTGAAAGACCGTGTCTGGCGCCCAATCCGAGTAAATTGTCGCTTATTCGTCGACTGGCGTTCTGCTGCGGTACGCGCGGAACGACCAAGACCCTTGTTCCCGCGGAAATAATTTATCAAAAAGATTCATAATAAAATCTTTCTTTTTTGTCGACGACCGCCGTTCGTCCCGAGTGCTCCGCGGGCGATCGGAGGAAAAAGTCGTCACAAAAATTTGGCGCCCAACGTGGGGCCACGTTGCAAAGATTTAATTTAAGGAGCATTAAAGATTATTTTCGAGAACTTATTTTCGCGCACTACTATATATATTCGTGACTGATTCTGTAAATATTCGATGATTAAAATCAACTATTCGTGAATGTGTTAGAAGTAATTTTTTTTCTCTCGTGTTATTTTTTTCCTTTGTCGTGGAATATTTGTTGAAAAATTCTTTTTCTCTTCTCTCGCGCGGAAGGTATTATTGCAATATATGCAAGAAATCGAATTATTTTGTGTTTGTTACGATATTATTAAGTACGATTGCAGTACGCGTGTAAGGTCGTGCGATTATTCGCGACTTATAATTTGTGAAATTTCCAAATAATACTTATGATTAGTATTGGAGATATTGGTCGATTTTTTTTTGTGTATGGCATCGATACTGATTGCCATAATTCTCGCGAAAATCGATTTAAAGTTAGTGAAGTAATTAGTTTTTTTTTCTTTCGCGATTGAGAATTTTCATGTGAGAGAGCGCATTAATTCGTTTCCCTCACACGAATATTAGTTCTACATTATTCGTGATTATCGATAATTGTGCTTTTTTTTATATTATTAAGACTTGATAATTTTGAATATCGATTTTATTGATACTATCGATATTAATGATTAATGGTATATTATTGATGTTGATATTGTTGTCTATTAATGATCTTGTCTCATTTTGTGTGCTATAACTTGTTTTTTTTTGCTTGGCATATAGAAGGAAGGTCTCTATTGCTACACAGCTTCTCAGTTTATTAATGGTCAAAATAAAACGCCCATTCACACAGTAATTGTTTTTCTTTTCAGACAAAGATTAATAGTATCTCTTTTAATGGATAGTGAATTAATAATTATTATATTTTTCTGAATTATCGTTTAGTATATGAGTATCAAATAACGAAGAGTGAATTACAGTCAATTTTTTTTGAGTGATATTAATAAACCAGACAATTTTTTTTGTTTTTGGTTCTCTTTAATCTTATAATTTCGCGAGTCAATTTCCTCCTAATATTTAAAAATACAAAAAAAAAATTATTTTTTTTTTCATTAATTCACCGCAGAGAGACCTCTCCTGAGAATTTTTTTTTTGGCGCGTTGTGTTATTAACTCCGTTTCTTTCAGGATTATTATAGAAGAAATAAATTATCCTTTATTTGATATCGCGATATATATTGTGCTTTTATCTTATTTTGTGTCGTGTTTTATGTTTTCCTTTTTCTTTTTTTTCCTTTCGAACGATAGCGAATCTAAAGCGGCTTCGGGTATTATTATCCTCGAGAAAGGCTGTACATACGTGTCGCGCGTAACCTTCGTGATTGGGGTAAGAAAGACAAACGCTTACGTGTTGACTAAGTGAGGGATAATAATAACGCGTGAACAATAGACTGTTTTCAACGAAGGAACAGATAGTCAATATTGAATTTACGCAAATTCGATCTTAGTTTGTCGAATTTCGCGACCGTTTTCCGATCTGCGTGTGTTATTTATTGACGGATTTAAGCTTTCGAGATTCATAAGCGACCTTGTAGAGTTGAGTCTTCGGTGACTCATGAGCGAAATATCTCGCGACGATAATTGGGTGTATACGTTATCGCGCCAACAAATAATTGACGAATTGTTTAGACGGCGATCCCCCTCTCCACCGAGGGGGATCGCCAAACGTTGAATACCCGATTACAGTACTACGAACGTCACGCTAGATTAGGAGTGCGTTGGTCTTCGCATCCGCATCCCCCTTCGCAATACGAGGTCATGTCAGATAACGAGCAGTTAGAAATTCCTCGGGAGGAGAAGGCCGATAGGCCTGATAGTCCAATGCCGCCGAGAAACCGACCCCCGTTGGGTGGGTCACCGCGGACCCCCGATTCGGGTAGGAGGTCGTCGACAAGCCCGCCGAATAATTCCGCGGCCACTGTCGCTTGCGCGACAATGTCATGCGCAAATGGAATTTGAAGTTTTCGGGCGCTCGAGGAGAGGATGCCGAGATATTCCTCTTACGAATCGAAGAAGGTCGTGAACTCGTTTCGGTATCCGACGAGGACATATTACGTTGTCTGCCATTCCTTTTAACCGGTATCGCGCTACATTGGTTCCGCGGCAAGAAGGACCGTCTGTATTTGTGGGCTACGTTTAAATGCGCGTGGCGAACACGCTTTGGCGATCCGGATTTTCAGTTCGCGCTTCGCGATGAAATTATGAGGCGTACTCAAGGGGAGTACGAGCTTGTCGCGGACTATTTAACGTGTCTCATAGCCTTGTTTGACCGATTGTCGCCTCCGTGGAGTGAGGCAGAGAAAGTTAGCAACGCATTTCGTAACATGTTGCCTAGGCTGCAGATCGTCGTACGCCGCGACGAGATAGAGGATCTCGAGACATTAGAGTATCTCGCGACCCGCGCGGAATCGAGTCATGCCGCGATCCAACGCTATCGCGCCCCTCCGACGCCGGAAAAATCGCTGTTTCCCGACTTAGCATACCGGACGCCGCGTAGTTCGAACAGGCACGGGAAAAACTCGAAGACCATAGCCGCTCTCGGTACGCCATCTGGCAGCTCAACGCCTTCGACTTCCGGGGCACAAGCGAGAAGGCGGAAGAACAAACCCGCAGTAGATTCATACGCGACACCCGACAAACCGGCCACCTCGGGGGCCAAAACGAAATCGACACGCGTTACCTCAGCAAAATGCTGGAATTGCGATGGCATCGGCCATCTGTCGCGAGATTGCGAAGCCGCCGCGCGAATGCATTGTTATCGCTGCGGTAGAGCGGAAGTAACATTACGTACGTGTCCCGACTGTTCGGGAAAAGAGTAGGGGAGTCGGTTGAGGAGGAAAATCCGACTCCTGTACGCGCCCATCCTCCGAGTTCCGTGTTGTCCGGTAGTAAGGAGTATTTGTATAGTACGTTCGGTTGTCGCGAAAAATCGTCATTGTCGTTTTTAAGTGTTAGGATAATGGGAAGGGAGTATCGCGCTTTATTAGATTCCGGATCGAGTCGTACATTTTTAGGGCCGGAAATCATAGAACACTTGAGAGAAGTATCGCAACCTTTTTGTAGCTCCAACGGGAATCGAGTAACCACCGCGACGGGGCAGACAACGAAAATAAAAGGAGAGATTGATCTCCCTTTCGAACTAGAGAATGAAACACGAACTATTAGAGCATGCGCTCTCCCCACGCTGGCACTGTCGTGTATATTAGGACTAGATTTCCTGTCCGCATTTGGGATTGTAGTGAATTTTGCGGCGCGCCAGTGGCTTTTTATGGAAGAGCCCACGGTCGTATATAATTTAGAGGAAAATCGCGAAAACTTGTCGCGCAGCACTTACGTGAATGTCGAGCTTACGCGAGAGCCCGCGAAACGGGCAACGAAAAATTTTTCACGGATCGAATCCACTCCGAAACGGTGGCGTTTTGGCGTGGACGGCTATCGCATTAATACACCAGTGTGCTGCGGCTTGATAGAATTAGCCTCGGAAGAGCAAACCAAATTAGATGAGTTCCTTTGTTTAGAGATCACCGGTGATCCAGATAAACCGGGCGAGACCTCACTGACCGGACACAAGATAGATGTCGGAAATCACGCGCCGATGAAACAGAGATATTATCCGGTGTCGCCGAAAATCCAAGACGCGATTTACCAAGAAGTCGATAAGATGTTAGATGCAGGAATTGTCGAGCCATCTAAAAGCGAATGGTCGAGTCCGGTAGTAATGATAAAAAAGCCGAATGGATCGTATCGTTTTTGCCTCGATTTTAGAAAATTGAATCAGGTGTCGCGAAAAGACGCGTATCCGCTGCCATACATGAACGCGATACTAGATAAACTTCGGTTCGCGAGATACATTTCTACCATAGATCTTAGTCAGGCTTACTTTCAGATTCCGCTAGAGAAAAACAGCCGAGAGCTTACCGCGTTTACAGTGCCAGGAAAGGGCTTATTCCATTTTACGCGCATGCCGTATGGGCTCACGGGACGTTTCAAAGACTGTTAGACCGACTTATTGGACCGGAAATGGAGCCCAACGCGTTTGCATATCTGGACGACATCGTGATAGTGACGCGTACCTTCGACGAACATCTTCAGTGGCTCAAGCGTGTATTAGATCGCATAAAAGAAGCAGGGTTAACGATTAACCCGGAAAAAAGTAAATTTTGTCGCGCTCAAGTAAAATATCTCGGATTCCTAGTTCAACAGGAGGGGCTAAAAGTAGATCCGGACAAAACCATTGCAATTGTCGAGTACCCTCCGCCGAAAAATATTAAGCAACTTCGGCGTTTCATAGGAATGGCGTCATGGTACCGCCGGTTCATTCCGCAGTGTGCCACCCGATTAGAGCCGTTAACGCGTCTACTCCGTAAGAATTGCTCTTGGGAGTGGGGGGACGATCAAAGATCCGCGTTCGAAGCCGTAAAAAAGTGCATTACATCGCCTCCTACGTTATCGTGTCCGAGATTTGAACTACCCTTCGTATTGCAGACAGACGCGAGCTCGGTGGGATTAGGCGTCGTACTAACGCAGGAAGTAGAAGGTGTCGAGCACGTAATTGCGTTCGCGAGTCGCGCGTTATCCGAGGCAGAGAGAAAGTATGCAACGACGGAACAAGAGTGTCTCGCTGTCGTGTGGGCGATCAAAAAGTTTCGGCCGTATCTCGAGGGATACAAATTTCGCGTCATCACGGATCATAGCAGCCTTCGATGGCTGCATAATTTAAAGAACCCGACGGGACGGTTAGCGCGATGGGCATTAGAGCTCTTAGAATACGATTACACAATCGAGCACCGAAAAGGGGCACTACACCATGTCCCTGACGCGTTGTCAAGAATCTACGAATCCGCCGGGGAAGTTTGCGCTGTCGCGATCGCGGAAGATGAATGGTATAACGCACGCGTAAGAGATGTCGAAGAATCTCCACGCCGATATCCGGGCTGGAAAACAGAAGACGAGCGGCTTTACTTTAGGAAACCGACTCGCGTAGTAGCTGAGGTAGTTGACGACCTACAACAGTGGAAGCTCGTGCTTCCTAAAGAATCGCGTCTCGAAGTAATACGTGAAGCTCACGACGGCCCCCAGGCAGGCCATTTAGGTGTCGAGAAAACATACCAGCGCGTTGCCTTACGTTATTTTTGGCCCCAAATGTTTAAGGATGTCACGGAATATGTTCGTCGGTGTGATATCTGTCAGCGAACTAAAGTCGAACAAGCGGCTCCCGCCGGATTAATGGGTAGAAGGACGATAGAGACCCCATGGACAGTTGTCGCGAGCGATATCATGGGACCGTTCCCTCGCAGTAAAAACGGATACGAATATCTTTTGGTAATTCAGGATCTATTCACGAAGTGGATAGAATGTTGTCCGCTCCGGAAGGCGACCGGGAAGAAGATACGCGAATTGTTCGACGAGGTTGTCATACATCGATGGGGCACACCACGCATTCTACTGACAGATAACGACACGGAGTATATTAACCGCGAGTTGAAGGCTTTCGCGCGTGAACGGGGTATCGGGCACATCACCGTACCTCCGTACCATCCGCAGGCGAATCCGGTCGAACGCGTGAACCGCGTAGTAAAGACCATAATAACAGCCTTTCTCGAGAATAACCATCGGGAGTGGGACAAACACGTAGCCGAATTTAGATTTGCGTACAACACCGCGTACCATACGTCGTTAGGAACGACTCCCGCGTTTTTGAACCTTGGTCGTGAACCCCAGCCGACGAATACCGAGAGAGGGAGGCAGGAGGCGGATGTCGCGATTGAAGAAGCGAACCCGGTAGAATAGCGGGCGCGAATGGAGAAAATACAGACTCTGAGAGAGTGGGTTGTCGAGAACTTAGAGGCCGCGCACGAGAAACAAGCGCGATATTATAACGCGCGGAGACGTGACCGGCAGTTCGCGATTGACGAATTAGTGTTAAAAAGACAACATGTGTTGTCTTCCGCTGCGCAGGCGGTGTCTGCGAAACTAGCGGCCAAATTTCATGGTCCATTTAGGATATCGCCGAAAATTGTCGCCGGTAGTATACGAGTTGCAGGACTTAGCGAATCGGGATGTCGGGAAGGTACATGTAAAGGACTTAAAACCTTATATACCGTATCCCTAGATTGAGTTGTCGAGTTAGAGGTCACAAACCCGATGAGATGTAGTAGTTGTTTTTTCGTTATTGTTTCTTGTGTTCGCGCGCGGTAATTCTCTTTGGCATGTGAAACCGCTAAGCCATCAAAATTGAGGCCTTATATTTCGTCTTGTCATTTGCGATGGTTCTTCGTACTGGGTACCGAACACAAATAAGTTTCCTTTCGAGCATGAAGGAAACCCGTTCTTTTGGGCGTACTTGATGATACCAACCCCATGCGTCGTTATCACCGCCCCGCGCCGATATCGCGTCCGTATAGATTGCGTATCAGCCACCGGGAGACGAACGACCAATAGGGAAACCGAGGTATCGCGTTGAGTTTGTGAGCCGCTCTCATTGCATGGAGGGCGAATATGATGTATGAATAATTTTTTCTTTGTATTGCGTATTTATGTTGCGGTCATGATATTATTTTCTCGAGGTTAATTCGGCATTAGAATATTTTGTTATATGAACTCCGTAGAGATAATTTTCGAGAGTAATTTTCCGGATATTGTCGCTATTTCTATTCATATGTTAATGTTGAATTTATTTACAATTTCTATCTTATTTGCTATGTAATATTTTTTCGTTAACGTCAAATTTATCTGATCTTTCTTGATGATATTATTGGATCTTCTTTAAAACGCTGTTTATTCTGAACCTTATTCTATTTATTTATTACTTATATTACGTCGAGTTCCTTAGTTTCGCGAAAATTTATCGTATTAAGTATTATCTTCGCGGCAACCACTCCCTGCCCCTCTAGCGTTAGGTGAGCAGCCGGCCCGTCGCGGAACTTCCGGCCGAATTTTCGCGTTCGTTTAATTATCGCGAATTGACACGTGAAAGACCGTGTCTGGCGCCCAATCCGAGTAAATTGTCGCTTATTCGTCGGCTGCGTTCTGCTGCGGTACGCGCGGAACGACCAAGACCCTTGTTCCCGCGGAAATAATTTATCAAAAAGAATCATAATAAAATCTTTCTTTTTTGTCGACGACCGCCGTTCGTTCCGAGTGCTCCGCGGGCGATCGGAGGAAAAAGTCGTCATAGTATGTATTTATGTACTTAATAATACTTTTTTTATCTGCTTTTATATTCTTTGATAGATTTTTGGTATCTTCAACTACACCTAACATTTTACGATACAAGTGCTTTTCGTTTTCTGTGTCTTTAGCAATGTTATCCTTTAAGATCATTAATTCTATAGTAAATATCTTCATTTCTGGATTTAATTTTTAAATTTCAGTGGAGAGAGAAAGAGAGAGATTGCATAAGCTTTTTCATATTCCCTTTTGAATCTCAATATTTTTCCTATGCACAATACATATACACATATTTGAATTTCCATATGTAAAATATAAATCAAGAATATATATAAATAGTAAATTAAAGATTAAGACTTTTGCAATACCTTTCCTAAATAGTGGTTTCACGTTTTGTGGTTGACACCTCAAAATGTTTTATATTTTCTAAAACTGCATCGTAAGCTTCTGTTTTAATCCAGCTTCTGTTTTAATACAGCTGCCAAATTATTATGAACTTTTATATAATCCTCCAATAAAATCTGCAATTCAACATCATTAACTGACTGTTCCTTCTCATTTTGATTCAAATTTGAACAACTTTTGTCGATGACAGATATTCTAATGCTCTCCGATAACATTATATTGCAAAAGACAGCTCCATCCGAATAAATCATCAATTTCCACGTTGACGTTTCTCATTGCTAAAAAAAAATAAGTTTAACCATTATAAATAAACTAAGAGCCACTGCACAAGCTTTTGCGTAATACATTATGTTACATTAATCGTAAGTACTAACCGTAAACTTGGATTTGTATGTAATCTTAAACTTCAGTCAACGCACATAGAAAATCATAACGTAGTAATATTTTTGCTATGTTAGGATTCTCTTTGTGCGTTGACTGAAGATTAAGGTAACATGCGAATCTACGTTTACAGTCAGTACTTAACATAACGTAACGTGTTACAGAAAAGCTTGTGCAGTGGCCCTAAAAAAACCCGTCGTGCTACAAAACCTCAAAAATGGACAAAAACGGTGTTTTTTGCACTTTTAGGTTAGGATATCTCACAATCCTGACGTGATAGAGCAATTCTGCGGCCAGATTTGGATTCAACGCATCGAAAACCTTCGGAAAAGTATAGTCTGGTTTCTGGATAAGAAGGTCGGTCTAATTTTGTTGGCCTGTGTAATCAGCCACTAATCAACTCACTCCCTATTTCTCCCGTCTCTCAATATCCTGTATGTTTTAGACAATAATCTTAATCCTTATATAATAAAAACCCTCTCTGTCAAGCGCTAGTACGTAGCTGACAGTCATATTTAAGTTACACATCCTTACAATCCTGACCATTATCTAAAATTGAAATTCGTTTATATTAGATAATATTTAGATCTCTTTAATAGGAACAATACTACTGTTATCACTCTGACGTCATACAACTTTCTCCTTTCATAACCCTAGGCAACTCGTTGAGCCGGAATTTATAAAATAATTCTAGGCTCCTTGCGCTGCCAGGATTCACAAAATATCTAGGCATCTTATTGTGCCGGTATTCATAAATTATTTAGGCGCCTTGTCGAGCCAAGATCTATAAAATATTCTAAGCTCCTTGTTGTGCCAGTATTAATAAAATATTTAGGCACCTTGTCGAGCCAAGATCTATAAAATATTGTAAGCTCCTTGTTGTGCCAGTACTGATAAAATATTTAGACACCTTGTCGAGCCAAGATCTATAAAATTTCTAAGCTCCTTGTTGTGCCAGTATTGATAAAATATTTAGGCATCTTGTTGAGCCAATATTTATAAAATATTCTGGGCTTCTTGTTGTGCCGGTATTGATAAATTTCTAAGCACCCTGCTGAGCGAGAATTTATAAAATAATTCTAGGCTCCTTGTTGTGCTGAGATTTATAAAATTTCTTTATATTTCTACTTCCACATTTAAAGATAATTGATAACAGGAGATTTAATATAAGGAATTTTTATGGCATATAATCCCTTGACTCCATTCAATTCCTCATCTCTTAAACAGAGTTTTAATCTTTAATTTATCTTACAAAAACTAACTGCACGATAGTAATAAACTCACGAATATACCTCGTCTCTAGATTATCAACGATTATTTTATCCATCAATTAAAATCTCTTAATTAATTCAATTTAATACCTTAAACTTTGCATTTAAGATTTTCTTTTAAATATATAATAACTATTATTTGAAATTCTACCAATTTTAATTAATTTGTGATTTTATCTAATCTTCTCATCCAACTACATATCTTCCTTGTAGATGGTTAACCCGACATGCAAACAAACTAGTCGTAAAAAGCAAACACATAGAGCCAGCAAAAAGGCACGCGCTAGACGTTTTAAGCGGGAAAGGTGCACTTGGACACGGTACATTTGGACACCGTTCATTTCGACACGGTCAATTGGACACGGTCAATTGGACACCGTTCCTTTGGAAACCGCTCAATTGGACACCGTTCATTTGGACACCGTTCATTTGGACACCGTTCATTTGGACACGGTTTTTTTGGACACGGCTTAGTTGGACACGAAAAGAAATGCTCGCCGTTCTTTTGGACACGAAAATGCACGCCCTGTGCAATAGGACACGAAGATGCGCGCCCTGTGCTATTGGACACGAAAATGCGAGGCCTGTGCATTTGGACACGAGAATGTGCGGCCTGTGCAGTTGGACACGAGAATGCGCGGCCTGTGCAGATGGACACGAAAATGCGAGGTCTGTGCATTTGGACACGAGAATGCGCGGCCTGTGCAGTTGGACACGAGAATCCATGGCCTGTGCAGTTGGACACGAGAATGGGCGGCCTGTGCAGTTGGACACGAGAATTCGCGGCCTGTGTAGTTGGACACGAGAATGTGCGGCCTGTGCAGTTGGACACGAGAATCCATGGCCTGTGCAGTTGGACACGAGAATGCGCGGCCTGTGCAGTTGGACACGAGAATGCGCGACCTGTGCAGTTGGACACGAGAATTCGCGGCCTGTGTAGTTGGACACGAGAATGCGCGGTCTGTGCAGTTGGACACGAGAATGCGCGACCTGTGCAGTTGGACACGAAAATGCGCAACTTGTGCAGTTGGACACAAGAATGGACGGCCTGTGCAGTTGGACACGAGAGTGCACGGCCTGTGCAGTTGGACACGAGAATGCGCGGCCTGTGCAGTTGGACACGAGAATGCGCGGCCTGTGCTGTTGGACACGAAAATGCGCGGCCTGTGCACTGGACGCGATAACGTGCACGCCGTACATTAGGACACGTTAAAATGTACGCCATTCGCTTGTACATATTATAAATGAGCATTGTTCACCAATATATGTTCAAAGTGCTTACCTTTTCCCTAGACACGTTTCAAATGCCAACCGTTCACTCGCTTGGACAAATATAATCGATATTCTTAAAACTTTACATAATTATAGAAAATTATTTCTGATTTATTTTAAATTACTGGCATCTATCGCAGCGAGATCCACATATCCCGATATATCGTTGTGATTGAGGATAACTAGGTCAAAAATTTTAATAGTATGTAAGGATATGAATTAAGATAATGCATTGAGATTTATGTACAGAGACAAAAGTTACAAAGGTTATTCATGTTTAATAAAACGTATGTATTTTTCGTGACAATTTCCATAACTTTTTATTTTATACCCTGTTTTCTGTGCAACAGCGGTATAACAATACTTATACATTTTAAAACAGTAATGAAGAATCATAATATACAATATTGTCATCTTCTGATAAAACGTTATAAAAAATCACATAATCACAGCGCATTGTATTATACGTAATAATATTAAAAGAAATAGTTATCAAAATATCTTTCGTATTATATAGCTTTGGTATAAAATAAAATAGTCATTAGTCATATATGTTTGATAACATAGAAATTACGTATATTAATTATGATTAAGTTTAGGAACTATAGTTTCTATAATGAGGCATTCTCTAAAAGACATTAATTATTACAATAAATTAGAAAAGGTGCAAAACGTCTTGTGTTATAACCGAGTTATAGCTACATTTAAAAAAACAATTAGTTACAACAGAAAATATGCATCGCTTTAGCAACAAGTTAGATATAACATTAAATTAACATTTGGCTTTGGTATCTTTATCTGTTTCCACTATTTTTTTGTTTTGAATAAAAAATATCTGTATGCATGAGACAAATTCTAAACTTATTATGTATCGACACTTCATAGTACATAACTTTGCCTGTAAAGATCGAATTATATATGCAGACATTTAAAATACATTCAAAGTAATATTGCACATACAGGTATTTAAGATACATTCTAAATAACGTAAGAAATATGAACAACTTTAGTTTCAAAACAAAATAAATAAAAATAATAAAGCGTTCTTTTTTCTAAAATTCGTAGACAGTCTGTGTAAACAAAAAATATTTGAAAATATTTAGTAAGAAAATATTGCTTGAATCAAAAACAATTCTTATGGTTTTCTAACTCGAAAAGAGTTTTCATAAGTAACATTGCAAATTGGACATCGATTACTTTCTAATTTTTCAATGCATTCAATACAACAAGCAAGATGACCGCATGGTATGAAAACATGTGTCCGTTCATTAACAAAACACACCGTACAATTCTCTTCGGAAGATTTTGCTCTTGACACGTTAGGATTCTGGAAATTCCAGTTAACAGTATGGAATGGAAGGTCTTCTCTATCAGTACTGTTGTCATTCTCATACAAATATCCGTAATCATCTTCTGGCGCCTCATATATGAATGAATCATCTGTAGGATAAAGAATAATAATTGCTAATGCTGTAGATTCCTCTATTTTATATTTCTTAATACTTCTTATTACATGCGTTTGCTTCATTTTCTTCTTCTCTTTGACTAGATAATGGAATGTTTGGTTCGCGTTGAGATCTTCTGCGTCTAGTATTTCTGCTTCCAATTTGTGTATCTAAAATTAAAATATGAAATAATTATTTAAGGCAAGTTTGAGCTGTATTATTAAAATCATTATTAAAAAATTGTAGCAAAATTCGCTTATCATAGAAGATATTTTTAATAATGCTAGTGGAGTGATATAAAAAGGAATTAAGAATAAAATTACAGACTTTAATGCAGTTAGTAAGAAAGTTCTTAGATCCAAAGAAAATAACAAAAATAGCAATATTTACTTGTTTCGAATGTTTCGTTTAAATTATCCGAGAAGAACTCCATGTTTGCAATTTGTACATTACTTGACAATTCATCTTCTGGAAAGAAGAAACATAGTTACAGACATTTTTAGAGTAAGTTGGTTATATTAATTGATCATAATATATATTTGTATTGAATGTAATGAGAAAATTGTAATGAAATCTAAAATTGTAACTATGTATAGACCTAATCATTAGCGCAATTTCTAGTAAAATTACGTAAATTTACCGTCATATGATGCCAATTGTTCTATTTCAAAGATATTATTGTCTGTGGTAAACATCAGCAAAAATTGTTTCAGTGGCAATCTTAAAAAAATTAAAGTTTTATTATAATTTTATAATAATTGTCTATTATTTGACACATTCAAATTTATAAAAGAAAATTTAGAAGATTAAAAAATAATACCTTTTATTAACTAGGTTTTCTTGCATATTACGTATTTTGATATCGCGTTCTCTACTTGCCCGGGTTCGGGTTCGTCGAGCTCGAACACCATTTTTTAAGCGACGAAAATCCAGTTCTTGATCGACCATTAATTTTTTTAATTTTTCTAAGAAGAAGAGATAAAATAATTAGAATACATAACATTAGCGTGTAAGGTCTTAGAAGTAGAATATTAGAGCAAAGAATAATTATTCAGTAAAAGTATGTATATATTGATAGAAACATTACCTAAAAACGTCCAAACATTTATATTTCTTGTGCCCAGTTTCTGCACTGCAATATTATGAAAACTTTCTACTATGTTATTAGTACGTACAGGACAATCAAAAGTACTAATTTTTGATGCCATATTTGACCAGGTAAGCCTTAGATAGGACGTAAAATGTAAAATATCTGGATATTCATCAGAAAGTAGGTCAGCTTCAGCTTGTATAATGTGTAAAGCTTCTTCAAACATATTTGATGGCAATAAAGGCAACGCCATTGTCATTGAAAGTACAGTTCGTGGAACATTTGAAAGGCGTAGTTTTCGCCACTTACGCAGGACAGCCTGCAAGAAAATGAAAGAAAGATGTAATTTAATTGCAATTAAGTAATGCAATTAAGTCACATTTGTAATGATCGTGATGAATAAAGATACGATAGTATCTCGCGCCATATACACATGCAAAGGTACAAGAAATAATAATTCCGAATCGCGTAATAAAATACTATTTATACTGTTTTTATATTCCATTTTTTGTAAAAAAAATATATCACTATAAATTTTTTTTAAAAAATGTAAGGAAACGCCAGGTAAATGCCTCTATGAAAATGTGTTATATAGAAAGTTCCTACAAAATGAGAAAATTACGCTAATTGAGATGAAGAAAATATAAGAAAGTTACGCCAGTGGAAATGAAAAAAATTAAGAAAAACTGTTGAAAACAATAAAAAATAGAAAGATTTACGAAAAATGAATGTAAAAATTCCAACCACACCAAAATAAAGTAGAAAGTAATAGAGCATAAAATAATTATTAAAGATTACAATTTAAAAAAAATTGTATACCTATATTTCTTAACTTGATATTTATTAACTTGACGATTCCTACATTTTTCAAATTATATGCATCTGGTTATATGTACATATTAATCATATTATATTAATATTAATTATATTAATATTAATTATATTAATATTAATTATATTATATTATGTACAAAATACATTAAATATAACTGAGATAAATGATTATATATACCTGATTGAAATGGAACCAACATCCACTTAATTTTGCTCTGGGAAATTTTTGACTCAGTGATTTTACTGCAGCTATTTCAAAATCGCTCATTATAAATTTAACATTTTCTTCAAGTTGTGGTGTCAACTGCATAATCTTGTCCCACAAAGCATCATACAAAGTAGCTGTACGTTTATTGCACATTATGAATAATGTTGCAATACCCTGGAAAGGTTAAATTATTTAAATTATTTTAAATTTTTTTCTGGTGCTTTAAAAACTTAATGATTTGAATAAATATCTTACCGTCCATGTATCGTATATGTACAGAATAAAACTGTGCAATATGAGGCTTGCGTGGCAGAACCTTTAGAAAGATAAGTAGATTAATATTTTTATAACCTTACTTTCTCACACAAGATTAAATTATGTGCAATAATATTTGTCATTAAAAATACTGTAATTATATTTGTTTAAAATTTTTTTAATTTAACAGAAAAACAGTTGTACTTACAGAAAATGTTCCATCGACATAGATTTCGGTAGCGGAAGATAAAGCATCTATTAAATCATTGGTCGATAAAATTATTGCAGTACACCCACAACTTGTCATTATGCTTCCTTTATAGAAATCTTTCAACATATCAGAATTTTCCAGCATATCACGTAATGATGCCAATGTATCAGGTACAGATGGTCTACTCTTCATACGCTCACGATGCATGGTACATCTTATAGATGGAAAACATAAATATTGTCCTACATTTGGATTGCTATAAATAATATTGCAAAAAATAATAAAATATAAATAAAAACTACAATAAATAGAAACTACAATAAATAGAAACTACAATAAATAAACAAAATAATTTTACCTTCTGCAAACTGAATCAAAGATTTCCTTTAGATCTCTATGAGTTTCGCGTGCAAGCTTTAGCATTTCTTCTTTCATTTCATATTGATCCATGACTAATTGTGATTTTGGATGATTATGCTCTTCTAAAATTTTAACACTATCATTTTCAAGTGTTATTAAGCCTCGACATTTTGTTGTTCGACGTGAACTACATCGAAAGGTATCATCATAGCGACTGTCCCTGTTGTAAACATAATCATTATGTATGTAAAGACTCGACCCTTTCTTTTTTCCAGGTACAACTTGCATCTGTAATCGAGGAGATTAGTAGTGCTAGATCATGTGGCGATAAATTACTTCATATGGTAATTCAACCAATCAGAACAGAATTCTTAGAATAAAATATTGAATTCGTGGATAAATAATTTTGTTAAATACATATTTCAATTTAATAATTTAATTACACACATTAATACATAGTAGATATTTTCTTCCCGTTGTCGGTTACTTACATCGGTAACAATACGAGCACCAGACGAAAGAAAGAGGCACTGTGTTAAAAAATGATAACTCCTTGCAACTCCTTAAGAAAGTATGAGCAACTTAGGTCACAATTACGACACGAGCACGATCTTTACAACAAAAGCTAATTATTACGACAAGAACATCACAAGCACATTAACGACATGAGCACGATCGTTACTAAAGAAGCATAATTATCACGACATTATAAGCACATTAACGGTACGTGCATTAGGCGACCGTAAATTACGAGCGTTGCTAACTGTCGCGAGAAACGCGGGAAACACGTTCTCGCATGTACCGCATGCACCACGTGGTTGAGGTGTGTTCTAAAATTCACTGCCAGTATTGAAAATTTATACTTTACGTCACAATATTATAGATTTTTAGTACAAGCACTAAAGTGTATTGGAACTATATTGATTCGTAGATGCCTCCCAGCTAGCAACACAAGTCGACACAAGAGTTATTCTTTAAGGTCATTGCACGTACAAAAATTTTAGTCGTAATCATAAGGCTGTAAGCAAACCGACCAATCACAGTCAAACATTCTTATTACGTTATGAAAATGCTTGATTGTGATTGGTCGATTTGTGTACGGCTTTACGGTTACGACTAAAATTTTTTAACAATGGCTGGGTTCCGTAAAGCGTATATGCACGCATATATATGTATATATATATATATATATATGTATATATATGTGTATATATATATATATATGTCAATCGTATACTTTGACGGTTTGACGACGATTTTTCGTAACCATTGGCTATTTCGACGACTTCTGGCTGTTTCGACGACCGTCGCCAAATTTTTTATCGTTTAATCGTATACTTTGACGACTGTCGTCAAATTATTCATAACCGTGAAAGGGATATTTTTACGACACTGTATAGATTGACGACATGCAATACAAAATAGCAATTTTGACGACACTATACAAATAGTCTTTCGCTTCGTTTTTTAAGGAAAACAACTATTTGAATAACTTAAAAAAAACAAATAGTCGGGCCGAGTATAATAATACTTAATAAAAGTAATTATAATAAAAAAAATGAATGATAAGATAATTCCTTACGGTTTATGTAAATCTATTGTAGACATGATCTATATCACTATATTACAATATATGTATATGCATTATATGTGATAATACATAAATGTAAACCTTTAAGTACAATTATTAAAAATATAATTTTTATAGTTAGAGAAAATTAATTTCTCTGAAAAATAGTGTGCATTGTTCATTTATACAAGAACATAACTGAAGTAAAATTAATAAATATATTAAAAACAATAAAGTATATTAAATTTTTTGTATAACTTAGATAATATACAAAAATATGCTGCATTTAAATATGGTTAAAGCACTGTCTTCATTGATGTATTCATTCATTGAATAGCATTGCAAATGTTTAAATGATCTTATGACATACAATAATACATCATAATTTCTTCAACAAACATTGGAAGTTAGTGAAGGAAGCGTTGATCATTCCATTACAGATCACAAGATTTATTAGCGGAGACTATAATATTAAGAGTAAATATAATTATTATAGCAATACAGATACATTTCTCCAAAAAGTTATATGTATAAACACACTGTCCAATATAAATGTAATTTTATAAATGATTAAAAATAAAATATTAACAGATTTTTACATGTACATAAGAGATACATGTAATATATATAATACAATATGCTGCCTTTAAGTATAATATGTTAAGCACCACCTTTCCTGATGTATCCACTGAATAGCAGTACAAGTTGTCTTCTAATCGTCAACAATATAAAATCATTAATATTTCACAAATCTCTGCAAATGAATGAATGGGCGTTGACCATTCCATTATAAATCACAAGATTCTATTAGCGGAGACTTTAATATTATCTCTCGCATAAAAGATTCTCATGCTTAGTAATGGATTCCATCCTGACACTCGGTGCATCTTGGATCTGTGGTTTACGGATTATTATAAATCTATCACCGTCTTCTGCTAAAATAAAAATAAACATGATACATTATTAATAAGAAGCGTGATGAGAAGATATCTTTTGTGTGAATTGCATCTTACCTGTATAATTATCATCATAATAATTCAAAATTCCTTTAGATTCCACACACAATAAGAAAATAAAATGAAAATTATTCCAGCACTTGTATGTGTGTTGCACAGCATGCATTATTTATAGCAAAGATTCCACTGCAAATAGAAAAAAATTAATTAATTAAAAAATTATTAAACTTATGTAACAGAATCTGTATTATTAATAAACCATGAAAATGTAACAATAATACTCACTCTTAATTAAATGTGTTTACACATACATTCACTTGTCTCACGTTGCTAAAATACTCACGTATTTTAGCAAAAATTGTTTATCCATCGTCATATCATAAGAAGGAGCAATATCTCGTAAACTTTCAAATCCTTGATACTAAAAATACAAAATATGGACGAACAAAATACAGACGAACGCGAGGTTAGGATATCTGTCATATCTGGGCTATGGTCAGCTGCGTTCAACTGCGGTCAGCTACGGTCAGCTGTGGTCCGAAATACGCAATCAGCGCTGTAAGCATCATCTGTCTTCGTTTCACAATAAATATCAAATAAAGATAGAGCGATGCTTTAGCGCTGTAAGTGTATTTCGAACCGTAACCCTGGAGTAGGCAAAGAAGAACGTTATGTTAGAACATTCCTATTATTTAAATAATAAATTGTTATTTTTTAAAATGAAGAAAATAATAAGTTATTATTTTAAAAAAATATTTTTATATAGCGTTCTTCTGCAACGCTAATCCAGATATAACAAATATTGGACTAAGTCTGGCGTTCGTTCCTTTTTTTGATGTCATATTTTGTGTTTTCAATAATAAGGATTTGTAAGTTCACGAGATTTTGTCCTTTTTACGACGTACATATTTCAAATGTGATTTCAAAATAATTAAAAAACATAATTGCATATTGATATGTTTTTCGTATGCTATGCTGTTTGTAATAATTAGAAATTGTACTATATGTACTGTACAATATCGCAATTAAAAAAATCTCACGTATATCGGAGCGTCGTGAGTTTTTTTTTAATACGAAAGAGTACAGTACAATTCTTATAATAAAACGAACAGTCCTTTTAGTTGAAAAGGTATTATTAATTGTTTACAGACAATTATTAATTGTTTGCAGACAGCATAGCACAGGAAAATAAAAAATACAAAACTAAGTATATATTAATATTAATTATAGATACCTTCCGATTCATGCATGATACGCATGAAGTGACAAAAAGTCTATAATTCACGTCACGCATTTTATAGATTTTCTGTCTCTTCATACGCATCATGCGTGAATCAGAAAGTATCATATGATTAAATTTTATATATATATATATATCTTTCTCCGTCTTTCTCTCTCTCTCTCTCTCTCTCTCTTTCTCTCTCTCTCTCTCTCTCTCTCTCTCTCTCTCTCTCTCTCTCTCTCTCTCTCTCTCTCTCTCTTTCATGCGCATACCGAATTGTGATAGATTTCATGTTAAATTAGACAGTATTAATGTTAAACTACATGTTAAAGTTGAAATGAATACGTCGGCAAGTTGCAAATGTTAAAGGGCTCCACGCTGTTTATAAAACAATTTAGTAGCATAAATCGTGCGTGCATCAGCTTATTCGTCGTTCTCTCTAATAAATCTTGAATGGAATTATTGTAATTATACAATGTTGTACATATATGCAGGATGTCCCACACGCGACACGCGACATTATCATCATTTTCGCATCATTTTCCTATCGCCGAAAAACAAAGTGATAATACTATTTCGGCGCGATATCATATGACACGTGTCTCGTCGTTCGCCGCTCGAAGCGTGCGGTCTACCGCCCCTTCTCATGCGCCGAGACAATTTTGCTTATTACTTAATAATTATTACGAATTTTGCAATATGAATAGAGGACTTTTCTTCTCAGTTTGACTGAATCTACCATCACATTTCGTTTGCTCACTCACAATCAGTAATCGCGTTTCACCTGTCGTGGGCAGGTAGAGCATGTTAAACTGAATAGAAAAAAGTCTTCCATTTATTTCGCAAAATTCGTAATAATTATTAAGTAATAAGCAAAATTGTCTCGGCGCATGAGAAAGGGCGGTAGACCGCACGCTTCGAGCGGCGAAAGAGAGACACGCGATATATGATACCGCGCCGAAAAAGTATTATCACTTTGTTTTTCGGCGATAGGAAAATGATGTGAAAATGATGATAATGTCGCGTGTCGCGTGTAGGACACCCTGCATATATGTACAACATTGTATAATTACAATAATTCCATTCAAGATTTATTAGAGAGAACGACGAATAAGCTGATGCACGCACGATTTATGCTACTAAATTGTTTTATAAACAGCGTGGAGCCCTTTATCATTTGCAACTTGCCGACGTATTCATTTCAACTTTAACATGTAGTTTAACATTAATACTGTCTAATTTAACATGAAATCTATCACAATTCGGTATGCGCGTGAGAGAGAGAGAGAGAGAGAGAGAGAGAGAGAGAGAGAGAGAGAGAGAGAGAGAGAGAGAGAGAGAGAGAGAGATAGATAAACGGAGAGACATATATGTATTTAGAATTTATCATGTGATACTTTCTGATTCACGCACGATGCGTAAGAAGCGACAGAAAATATATAAAATGCGTGACGCGAATTATATATTTTCTGTCGCTTTATACGCATTATGCGTTAATCAGAAAGTATTATATGATTAAATTCTATATACATATCTCTCTCCGTTTCTCTCTCACTCTCTCTTTCACTCTCTCTCTCTTTCTTTCACGCGCACACCGAATTGTGATAGATTTCATGTTAAATTAGGCAGTGTTAAACTACATGTTAAAGTTAAAATGAATACGTCGGCAAGTTGCAAATGATAAAGGGCTCCACGCTGTTTATAAAACAATTTAGTAGCATATATCGTATGTGCATTAGCGTATTCGTCGTTCTCTCTAATAAATCTTGAATGGAATCATTGTAAATATACAATGTATATATATGCAGGGTGTCCCACACGCGACACGCGACGTCATCATCATTTTCGCATCATTTTCCTATCGCCGAAAAACAAAGTGATAATACTATTTCGGCGCGGTATCATATGACGCGTGTCTCTCGTCGTTCGCCGCTCGAAGCGTGCGGTCTACCGCCCCTTCTCATGCGCCGAGACAATTTTGCTTATTACTTAATAATTATTACGAATTTTACAATATGAATAGAGGACTTTTCTTCTCAGTTTGACTGAATCTACCATCACATTTCGTTTGCTCACTCACAATCAATAATCGCGTTTCACCTGTCGTGGGCAGGTAGAGCATGTTAAACTGAATAGAAAAAAGTCTTCCATTTATTGCGCAAAATTCGTAATAATTATTAAGTAATAAGCAAAATTGTCTCGGCGCATGAGAAAGGGCGGTAGACCGCACGCTTCGAGCGGCGAAAGAGAGACACGCGATATATGATACCGCGCCGAAAAAGTATTATCACTTTGTTTTTCGGCGATAGGAAAATGATGTGAAAATGATGATAATGTCGCGTGTCGCGTGTAGGACACCCTGCATATATGTACAACATTGTATAATTACAATAATTCCATTCAAGATTTATTAGAGAGAACGACGAATAAGCTGATGCACGCACGATTTATGCTACTAAATTGTTTTATAAACAGCGTGGAGCCCTTTATCATTTGCAACTTGCCGACGTATTTATTTCAACATTAACATGTAGTTTAACATTAATACTGTCTAATTTAACATGAAATCTATCACAATTCGGTATGCGCATGAAAGAGAGAGAGAGAGAGAGAGAGAGAGAGAGAGAGAGAGAGAGAGGGAGAGAGAGAAAGAGAGAGAGAGAGAGAGAGAGAGAGAGAGGAAGACGGAGAAAGATATATATATATATATATAATTTAATCATATGATACTTTCTGATTCACGCATGATACGTATGAAGCGACAGAAAATCTATAAAATGCGTGACGTGAATTATAGACTTTTTGTCACTTCATGCGTATCATGCATGAATCGGAAGGTATCTATAATTAATATTAATATATACTTAGTTTTGTATTTTTTATTTTCCTGTGCTATGCTGTCTGCAAACAATTAATAATTGTCTGTAAACAATTAATAATACCTTTTCAACTAAAAGGACTGTTCGTTTTATTATAAGAATTGTACTGTACTCTTTCGTATTAAAAAAAAACTCACGACGCTCCAATATACGGGAGATTTTTTTAATTGCGAAAGAGTACAGTACAATTCCTTATTATTTAGAGGCAGCATATCATATATAAAAAACATCGATATGCAGTTATATTCATTCAGATACCATATTTCAAGATATGTTTTGTGAGATAGTACATACGAGGGTGGTCTGAAAAGTTTCCGACCTAACAAAGATACAACACATTTTTTCTGAAATTTTTTTTTTATTTTTCAACATAGTCTCCTTGTAACTCTACACACTTCTCCCAGCGATGCTCCCATCTCTGTAACCCGTCAAAATAGTACTCGGCATTTTTCTCTGCAAAATAATTGTTCACGAAGGTGATTGCCTCTTCATTTGACGAAAATCTTTGTCCTCCGAGCGCAATTTTTAGATGAGGGAACAAAAAGAAGTCGCTTGGGGCTAGATCTGGTGAGTAAGGCGGATGGTCAAGCAGTTCAAACGATAATTCGTGGATTTTCGCTATGGCAACCGCTGAGGTGTGAGACGGTGCGTTGTCTTGGTGAAACAGGATTTTCTTTTTCTGCAAATGTGGCCGTTTTTCCGCAAGTTCTGCCTTCAGCTTGTCAAGTAATGATGCGTAGTATGCTCCTGTAATGGTTTTTCCTTTTTGAAGATAATCGATTAAAATAACTCCATGACTATCCCAAAAAACAGTCGCCATCACTTTCCCAGTCGAAAAAACAGTTTTTGCTTTTTTTGGAGCCGGTTCCCCCTTTGCAGTCCACTGTTTGGATTGTATTTTTGTTTCGGGCGTATAATGGTGTATCCAAGTTTCATCTACAGTAATTAATCGGCGCCAAAACTCGGATTTATTGCGTCTAAACTGCGTCAAAAGAGCGTTGGAAATGTTCATTCGAACACGTTTTTGGTCTAACGTGAGCAAACGCGGCACCCAACGCGCGGACAGCTTTCTCATGCCTAAATGTTGATCTAATATGTGACAAACATGTTCTTTTGACATGTTCATAACCTCTGCTATCTCTCTCACTTTAATTCGGCGGTCGTCTAGCACCATTTGGTGAACTTTGGCGATGTTTTCGTCGGTAGTTGCAGTTTTTGGACGTCCCGAACGTTCATCGTCTCCCAAGCTCTTACGGCCACGTTTAAATTCAGCTGCCCAAAATTTCACTGTGGTAAATGATGGTGCAGAGTCCCCATACACAGAATCCAACTCATCTTTGATTTGCGTAGGCGTATTGCCTTTCAAAAACAAATATTTAATGACAGCTCGATACTCGATTTTGTCCATTTTCACAAAAAAACTCACACCAACTCACTCAAACGACTGTTACATAAAAACTGCGCGTCCAAAATGGCTGAAACTTTAGATGAGTAACTGTCAACAGATGAACAACGAAATTCAGTAGCTTTTATTTACGAGTGTTGTCATCTTCACGTTGAGGTCGGAAACTTTTCAGACCACCCTCGTATATGTAAATCCTTAAGTATAATTATTACAAATATTATTATCTTAGCGATACAGATTCATTGTTCTATTTCTATGCAGTTATATACACAGTTATATACACATTTAAATACAGTCCAATTTTATTGTAAGATTGATTAATTGATAAAAAACAAAATATAAGATTTTTATTATTTGATACAGATATGTATGTATACAGGTGATACATATAATATGCTGTCAAGTAGAAATTCATTACAAAACTTGAGAATCTTTTATGCGAGAGTTCAATATTACAGTCTCCGCTAATAGAATCTTGTGATCTGTAATGTAATGATCAACGCTTATAGCGTTTTCGATTTGCACGGGTTTGCTCGACCCAAGGTTGATTAATCACTATTTTACTATGAATTCAAGTCTTTTATTGGCAGAGACGGTGCAATGACGTCATTAATCAACCTTGGGTCGAGCAAATCCGTGCAAAACGAAAACGCTATTATTTACTAACTTGTAGTGTAAAAAAATAATGATTTTGTATTGTTGACGTGTTAAAAAATTGTGTAAACGTTTGTAACGTCTATGATTTTTAACTTTTCAGTTAGTGAGTACATCATTGAAGACTGTAATTTAGCATACTATAGTCAAATGCAGCGTTTTGTATATTTTCCGAATTACGCAAGAAGCTATGCGCTTCTATATATGCGTTTTGTATATTTTCCGAATTACGCAAGAAGCTATGCAGTCTATGGACTGCATAAATGCATCAGACGCATCAACTGCCTCAAGTCGAAATAGAAACAGTCCATGCGCTGGAAGGAGTGCTAAGAATTCAGTACGATTAGTACAATGTAGGGAATTCTCAGCGCTACCAAAGCGCTTCTAATGCGCATTGGTTAAATCGGAACGACTTTCTATGCAGTCTACGCACTTCATGCGTAACTCGGAACGGACCCCATGTGCTATTCTTTATCTATTGCTGTTGTTGTTGGAAATATAACTCTTGTAGTATTTAATTTGCTAGTGTTGTAAAAAACTGCTGTTCATGTCGTCCACTTTGCCTTTGTCAGTCGGTTTTGCTATTGTTGTTTTGCCTACGGAGATGTCGTGCTATAATTTCCGGTAAGATATTTATGTCTTATGGTTATGCGATTTTATTTAATTGTCTATTCTCACATCGCTCAACACACAATACTTTTTGTTTCAGGAAACCAGTTATTGAAAATTGTGCTGCTTTCGAAAAGAATTGTTGCTTTGTTCCGGATTGCGGTTTCTTACACAAATATAAATGCTGCTATAAGTATCAGAATACTACATGCTGCGACGATAAGTGTCCGTTCTTACATTGCACCAGCCTGGAACAGCTTCGTTATGAAACTACTGGAAAAGAAACCGAGAATCTGAAGAGAGAAGTCGGCCGAACTTTGCAAAGCTCAAGCATATGTGGCGATTTTAAAAATGGCATTTGCACACGAACAAAATGCAGGCTACGACATGTAAAGTTGAATGACATAGCATTACAGTGTCCTATATGTAGCGAAAATATGACTGTCGAACGTTTCGGTGCTGGAGATTGTGGGCATGTGTTTTGTTTAATTTGTGCACTACGCTGCTCAAATGACACAAATAAACAATATATAGAAATAATGTGCCCAATATGTAGGCGTATACTCCCATACAAAAAATTATCATGATTTTTGTGCTTTTTATATTTAAATCAATATTTTACTTCATTTCAAATAAGAATTGTTTATTTTTTTTATTTAACATGTTATAATACACTTCTTTCTTTACCTCTTTTTGTCATTATTGTCTTGTATTGTTTTTAAATAGTTTCGTAGTAATTTCTCTCTCTACTCAATAATTTTATAACATTTTATTCTTTGATTATATGTATAACTTTATATTTGAGAAATAAAACATGGAAAATAAATATTAAATATATATCTAATAAATATATTAAAAAACAAACAGAACTGCTTGTCCTGGTATTTTAATGGAAATGCGATACAATTGGTAATAAATTGATCTATTAATTGCTATAAATACTAATTAATTTGAAATTAAACCTTGAAGTACAGTTAAAAATGTAAGAATATGTAAATAAAAGTTAATGATCTGCGAAATGTATTATAAGACATATATTATGATGTGAACTGTTCAACGATCAAACTGAATTTGCCTAAGATTTGTCCATGAGAGATTGTCTTGAACTCTTTAAAGAAAAGTCACTTTTTGTGACATACAGCATATTTAGAGGAGACTTGAGATAGAGAGTGTTGCAATGGTGACAAAATTTTCAAAAAGAAGATGATAACAATGTGTAAGTATTGTAAGTATGAGATGACAATATGGAATAATTATAGCTGTAATTAAAATATATATTATAAATAAATATTATAGCAAATTTAGCAAATATTAGTTCAATACATTTTTAATAAGTTATTAATATATTAATAAGTGTAATATTCTTCTCTTTATTTTTTAGTATGTATTTTTAAGTAAAAAAATAATTCGTACATTGTAGAATTGCTTACTACATTGTTACACAATTACTTTTGTTGATGGTTATTTCTATATTTTCAAGTTGTTACAATTTAAATATCGTATATTTGTCTATTTTCTATTGCAATATATAATACCATTGTAATACTTAATTTTGTCATTTGTAATTTAATTAATACTATCATTTAACTCAAATCTATGTACCAGCGTCACATATGTGTGACACTTGTAGCGAATGTGTTAAGTATTTCACTTATTTCATTTGTGATAATAAATATGTCAGACTATAACACAAGTAGTAAATAAAAGTAATTGGCTATACCTTGAATTATTTGTTTTATGTAATTGTTAATCTCCGTTTTAAAGTTTATAGCACTGTATTGTATTCTGATAAAATATGACATTTTGTACCTAATTTTGCAAGATTGTTTAATTGTTGTTCTTGGAAAATATGTACACCATATACTTTTCATCTGTTTAAAGAATAATAAAGTGATATTGATGTGACATGAATGGAAACAAAGAAATGCATTGCAGAAAATTAGATTTTACAAATTTCAATAATTTTAACTGAAACTGAAAAGAGAATTGAGAGATCTTAATTAATTCTTCAATATATTTTCCTCTTTTTGACATTTGTTTCAATTTTGTTTAGAAAAATACATGTTTACTTATTTTATGTGTAACCTAATAAATATTACATAAAATATACAAACAATACATAAATATAAAATTTGAAAATTAAAAAGTAACTGCAACTTCTTTTAGCCTTGTGTCCTCCATTGCTTAATCTGCAAACAATATGTTTTATCTTCATTTAAAATATATATTAATAATATTAATAATATATTTATTATTATATATATAATTAATTAATAGTTATATATTTTTTTATTATACCGAAGACAATATATAAGATTTTAAATATATTGTGAAGATAAATCTACAATTGTGGAAAATTGAAATAAACAGTCAATATATAACATAAGTTCAGGTTTAAAATTTTATTTATACAGTGTGTTTACACTTTAGAACATTCTGCAAGCAGTATTGACCAAGTTTATTTCAATTTTCAAGTATATAGCAAAAACAGTAAAAAAACTATTTTCTTAACAATACGTGTTTCTCAAAACGTACACAATATAAAAATCGTCGTCCATTTAGATCATACTTTACAGCAATAAAGAGGAAGTGGACCTTCCACTTCAAATGGAAGCCGATCAAAGCAATACGAGCAATACACATGACAACATCTCAAGGCCTTCATGTTGTCAGTTGTTAGTATAATATAACAATTATTGCATGTTGGTATAGTTGCTGAAAGCAGAAAGTATCCTCAATTAAATTATTTTAATAATTTACATATTTAATTAGAAATTTAACAATCTTGAAAAACTTACTATTCCTCAAAGATGTTCCACAAGTCAAACATGGCCATAGGCATTCGCCCAACATATTGAGCGTACAGACCTGCGATCTCCATTCTTTTGGAAAAGTTTCCCTTAAAGTAAACGCTAATCGTTTCATCTCTAGATAAACTTCTTGCCGAAAGGGTCGTATATTACTATTAACTTCAATAAGTTGATCGTCTGTGAGATGCATTTTTTTACAGGTATTATTTCCATTACAAAATGCATTAGTGCAATTTTCCACTTTATGAAGCATTTTGCACGATTTCCTATTGCACATACGAAGCATGAAGTCTCGGCAAATCATTTATAGTATGAAAAAGCAGAGCTAAAAGCAAACACCAAAGTAAAACAATAGCAAAGTAAACGACAATAGCAAAATAAACAACACCAGCTTCAGCACATGTTCAAAGCAATAAACAGAAAGAAGCCTAACCTAATCCCACTAGCTTTTTTGCAATACCGCAATAGGCCCGTTCTACAATACGTCGTATATTGGCGTCGGATGTCGGACGCATGCGCACTCGGTTGTCTCCCACTAATTACGAAGCCCCTAGGGCCACTATTTCTAAAGACTGTTAACTCTAACCGAGCGTTAATTCTTGTTGAAAGAAAATAGTGGCCCTTACAGTAGTAAGCAATTCTACAATGTGTGAATTATTTTTTACTTAAAAGTACATACTAAAAAATAAAGAAAAGAATATTACACTTGATAATATATTAATAACTTATTAAAAATATATTAAACTAATATTTGTTAAATTTGCTACAATATTTATTTATAATATAATATTTTAACTACAGCTATAATTATTCCGTATTGCCATCTCATACTTACAATACTTACACATTGTTATCATCTTCTTTCTGAAAATTTTGTCACCATTGCAACGCTCTCTATCTCAAATCTCCTCTAAATATGCTGTATGTCACAAAAAGTGATTCTTCTTTGAAAAGTTCAAAACAATCTCTCATGGACAAATCTTATGCAAATTCAGTTTGATCGTTGAACAGTTCACATCATAATATATGTCTTATAATACATTTCGCAGATTATTAACTTTTATTTACATATTCTTAAATTTTTAACTGTACTTCAAAGTTTAATTTCAAACTAATTAGTATTTATAGCAATTGATAGATCAATTTATTACCAACAGTATCGCATTTCCGTTAAATACCAGGACAAGCAGTTCTGTTTGTTTTTTAATATTTTCCATGTTTTATTTCTCAAATATAAAGTTATACATATAATCAAAGAAAAAAATATTAGAAAATTATTAAGTAAAAAAAGAGAAATTACTACGAAACTTTTTGAAAACAATATAAAACTGCTAGTACTAAAAATCTATAATATTGTAACGTAAAGTATAAATTTTCAATACTGGCAGTGAATTTTAGAACACACCTCAACCACGTGGTGCATGCGCAGTGATGCCAGAACCGAGACGCAAGCAACACGCAATCGTAGTGGGGAGAATGACGCACCAAGCGAAAACCGCGTACGTGTGAGCTCGGCGTTTCGGCTAGCTTCGGATAGCAGAAGAGAACAGATATACTGTTTTCTGTCTTCTTCTCTACCGAGCCGACGTCGAAGGCGACGGGCGATGCGGCGATGTTATGTTGCTCGATTCTTAATACGCGCGACAGCGTCAAATGTTTTCTTGCAGCCTTCTTGTGTTATAAATAAAATGTTTTTTTTTTTTCACAACCTTCTAACATTATGTATTAAATGGCTTTTTACAGCCTTTTGATATAATTTTACCCAAATATTTTTTAACTTTGTTTAAGGAAATATTTATTAAAACGTAGGTACTTATTATTTAAAAAAAATTAAATTTTTTATTTTTAAAAGACAATATATTTTAATTAATAGTATTAAATATTTTATAAGAACATTATTTAAATGCATAAAATATGAAATTCAATGTGTGATATAAATATTTAATACTCTCTCTTCTCTCTCTCTTTCGTAAAATAATAGTGTTTTTCCACACCACCCATGAGGTATCACCAATGGCGCGTTAGGTTTTTTAAAGTGGACCTTCGCCTGGAGCCCTATTATACCACACTATATGTATAATATTATATTATACCTAAGGACAAGGAGAAAAATGAAGGGTATAAATAATTAACTCAGAAATTATTTATTTTTATTCATTATATTTATTTTTTATATTTTTAAAAATTAATATAAAAGTTTTTATTTATTGTGGTACTGCGGCCCCGCATATTTCTCCTGCTTCGGTAGAGATAATCAGAAATCTTTAAATGATATTAATCTTGGTTTTGAATGTGAGGAATTTCTCGAGAAATTAATGAAAGAAGGGCACGCGGACATAATTGAAAATGTTCGAGAAAATTGTCTGCAATTTTACGTAACTGCCGCCGAGGAAATTAGTAAAAGACTCCCCATTAAAGATAAATTTTTATCGAAATTAAAAGTTTTCCATTCCAACGTAGCATTATATAGTATTGACAGAGAAACATCATTTAATGATGTTTCTTTTGTCGCTCAGACCCTCGGTGGTTTTGACGAAAATGCTTTAAAAAAAGAGTGGCATACTTTACATCTGGATTTTACAATAGCAGAAAAAGAACATTTTTCAAAATTAAACTTTGATGAGATGTGGAAAGACATTTTAAAACGTAAGTATCCCAATATGAAGTCTCTTTTGAATGCTGTTAGATCACTTTCAAATTCAAATGCCGATCCAGAAAGAATGTTTTCTTTGTTAACTGATTTAAAAACAAAAAACTAAATAAACTTTCGTCCGCATGTATAAACGCTAGTTGCGTATTAAAATCAGCGTTAAAAGCAAGAAAAAAAAGTATTCTATACATGGAAATTAGTGAAAAGCATTTGTCTCTCATGTCATCGGACAAATTATATTCCATTACTCCTAAGAAAAAGAAAAGCTTAACATTATATGCAGCTGATAATGCCATTGCAAGTACCTCATCAGTTAATGATATACAATAATAATGTCCAAAATCAAATTAAAAAAATATCTTGTCTGTAAACGACATCACACTTGTAAAAAACAAATGTGTAAAAAATATCTTGTCTGTAAAAGACATAACACTTGTAAAAGACAAGTGTGTAAAAAATATCTTGTCTGTAAAAGATATCACACTTGTAAAAGACAAGTGTGTAAAAAATATCTTGTCTGTAAAAGACATCACACTTGTAAAAAAACAAGTGTGTAAAAAATATCTTGTCTGTAAAAGACATCACACTTGTAAAAGACAAGTGTGTAAAAAATATCTTGTCTGTAAAAGACATCACACTTGTAAAAAAAACAAGTGTGTAAAAAATATCTTGTCTATAAAAGACATCACACTTGTGAATAACAGTACAATATAATATTATATAGTGTGGTATAATAGGGCTCCAAGCGAAGGTCCACTTTAAAAAACCTAACGCGCCATTGGTGATACCTCATGGGTGGTGTGGAAAAACACTATTATTTTACGAAAGAGAGAGAGAGAGAGAGAGAGAGAGAGAGAGAAGAGAGAGTATTAAATATTTATATCACACATTGAATTTCATATTTCATGCATTTAAATAATGTTCTTATAAAATATTTAATACTATTAATTAAAATGTCTTTTAAAAATAAAAAATTTAATTTTTTTTTAAATAATAAGTACCTACGTTTTAATAAATATTTCCTTAAACAAAGTTAAAAAATATTTGGGTAAAATTATATCAAAAGGCTGTAAAAAGCCATTTAATACATAATATTAGAAGGTTGTGAAAAAAAAAAACATTTTATTTATAACACAAGAAGGCTGCAAGAAAACATTTGACGCTGTCGCGCGTATTAAGAATCGAGCAACATAACATCGCCGCATCGCCCGTCGCCTTCGACGTCGGCTCGGTAGAGAAGGAGACAGAAAACAGTATATCTGTTCTCTTCTGCTATCCGAAGCTAGCCGAAACGCCGAGCTCACACGTACGCGGTTTTCGCTTGTGTGCGTCATTCTCCCCACTACGATTGCGTGTTGCTTGCGTCTCGGTTCTGGCATCACTGTGCATGCGGTACATGCGTGAACGTGTTGCCTGCGTTGTCGCGGCAGTTAACAACGCTCGTCATTTTAAGGTCGTTTAATGCACGTGCTATTAATGTGCTTATAATGTCGTGATGATTATGCTTCTTTTGTAACGATCGTGCTCATGTCGTTAATGTGCTTGTGATGTTCTTGTCGTAATAATTATGCTTTTGTTGTAACGATCGTGCTCGTGTCGTAACGATCGTGCTCGTGTCGTAATTGTGACCTAAGCTGCTCATACTTTCTTAAGCAGTTCCAAGGAGTTATCATTTTTAACACAGTGCCTCCTTCTTTCGTCTGGTGCTCATCGTATTGTTACCGATGTAAGTAACCGACAAAAGAAAACAATGTCTACTATGTATTAATGTGTGTAATTAGAATACTAAAATATTAAAATATGTATTGAACAAAATTATTTATCTACGAATTAAATATTTTATTCTAGGAATTCTGCTTTGATCGGTTGAATTACCGTAGAAAGTATTTTATCTGCACATGGTCTAACGCTGCTGCAAACTTAGCTAGAATAAATCGTCACAAATTTGAAAGCAATAAAGCAGTTATTTATTCAATATTTCATACACTTTGATATAAATTTTGTTTGTGTGAGAAAAATGATGCATGTGTGGCATTTATCATATTGTGTATACTGCACAATCTTCCAGAAATCATTTTGCGTATATGTATAATGCAAATAATTACGTTTTAAGAAATTCTTAAGAAAAGCGATAAAATTTAATAATTACGCTTTATTAATGGTTATAATATTGGAATATTAGTGTTGCACGAATTCCATGAAAATAATTTCAAAGAAATTATACTTAAATAATTACAATACTATGCACGATTTTTACAGGAATATTTTGTTCTCAATTTTTATTCCAAGTATTGATTTTTTATTATTATTTTCCAGATGGAGGAAATATGTGGAAAGCGACCTGGTACAACAGTTTATGTTTATGATTATTACACTTATAACAAAGATTGTCGCAATCAAAATATTCTACGATGTAGTACTCGCCGGTCTTCAAGGTGTCCTGCCGCTATCAATATTGAGACTGATGGTCGAATACGTTTAGTCCATGATCATAATCATACAAAGATAGAATGGAAAGTAGTGCAATCTAACATGAGACAAGAAATGTTAAAACTCTGTCGAGAAACATCTTTGTCTTTGAAAGTGTTCCATCTTATTCTAACTATCTGAAAGGGCGCCTGTTAATCACGTGTTTCGTGCGTGATTTCGCGCCGCTGTGTAGCTGTCGCGGATCCAGGATCAATTCGATAATCCTGGCGCCACCCTTGCTCGGTATTCCGAACCGCGAGCGCCCCGCCCCGCGCCGGATGTCGTCAGCCTAGTATTTCGCGCATGATCCTGTCGATTAGCCAATATCGCGGTCGATTGATCGCGCTGGCAATCAATCATTGGCCGATAAGAATTCGCGAGCGCAGACTTCCGCCTTCTTCCCGTGACGAGCGCACACTTTTTTTTCGAGAGTCTTACCGCAGCAAGAAGCACGTGTGAGCGCTAGCAAATTTCGCAAAGTCGTCTTTCGGTAAAATCTCCGTCAATAGTTGCCGGGCTTCGCTCAACGTGACGAACATTGTCTCGCATCGTTGTCGCATCCTTAGACATTAAGATAAGTCAGCAACGCGCGAGACTTAGCAATTTGATTCTGTGCCGGTTAACGACAAGTGCAAAACGGCGCAGCTCTGGCCGCAAGAATCAACTCGACCCTCGACCGAAGCTGAATATTCGCGAGATCTGCTTACGGAGTTACACGCGGTGCTCCGCTACTTATTGTTATCATTTAATTTAATCAAGGTGTCGTGCTATTCACGTGCGGCCTTTTCAATCGCAGTCGTTCGCAAGGAACATTCTCGCCATTATCGTGCTCACACGTGGCCCGTTACCTCTCTGTACATTTATGTTATTGACATTGTCGAGAATAAATTCTGTGTCGTCTAAACCACAGTGCCGAATTTAATCATTCACCTGTCCGCGCGCCGTCTCCCAATCGGGAGAGAATCTGCCGCATTTTCACACAGAAAGAAATATTTGATAGTGTTTGTAGACAGTAAGTAAATATCTTTACTCTTCGTGATTATTCCGTAATGAAAAGTACATCCGTCTTTTTTAAACTTTAATCTTTAGTAAACATAACTTTTTCATTTAAATGGTTTTTAAAAAATATATGTTTTATTTTCTATTAATTTCACTTTTGTGTGATAAAACTTTTATTTAATATTATTATTAATAAAATTATTATACATAGAAGAAATCAAAGTAATAATATATCTTGGTTTTACTTAAACCGAACATTTTGTTTTTCAATTTTATTTCTTTAATAAGAACTCACTTTTTTTATTAAGTTTCTTTTATTAACTTTCTCCTTTTTTTTGAATTTCTTGTTTTATTTTTAATTTTCTTTTTATCAATCGCTATTCTTTGTATTTTTCAGCCTGTTCAGTAATTTTTTCTTGCACTTTCCATATCTACCTTTTGTTTTGTCTATATTTACTACACGAGGGAAATGTAAATATTATTTCAATAAAGTTTCACACATTGCCGTTCAATATTTTTTTCTTTTAGATTAAAAACAATTTTGTTCCTAGTTTCTGTAATGTTTACGTTACAAATTATACAAAGAAATTACTATGTAAACAGATATATTTAAAAGTAATTTACATTCTTTTTGAAGTATATCTTGTAAAATATGAAAAGATCGCGTAAGAAAACTTGACAAAGTTCATGAAAAATGTTCATATTAACGGATTTCGATTTACATACCTCTATTGCTTTGTAGCAAATAAATAAAATTACAATCTGAACATAGATCTGAAAACTAGAGGCCTCATGCTTTTAATCCTCCGGAAATCGCACATTATTTTTGGCTTATTTAAATTTTTCATATATTTTATTTATGTGATAACAAGTTTAGGATAAAAGCCTATGGGCATATTGAAGAGGGATATAAGAACTGGTAAATGACGTCTCAACATTATAATCTAGACCGACTAGTCTTGACGGAAAATAAACAATAAATTGTCGTCTATAAAACGCTAGCAACCCACGGAAAGTCAAATACTTTTTGAACATCCTTTTTAATTGTCTCATTTCAATTATTTTTGCCGAAGTTAAATTTTGCTTATTAAATTTTATCTATTTTTCAGGATCATTAGAAGTGATTCCTAAATTTTTACGAATAGTATGTAAAAATAAAATACAGCGAAACACGTAAACATGTCCAAGAGTTGCTTAGTATAAATGTAAGATTATAGAACTCAGTTGTAGTTAAGACGAAGAAGAAATGTTAATTCATTATATTCTCATTTATTTTTTCCATGTAATATTTCTAAGCATTTCCATTCTGTTCTTATTAACAATCAATATACAGGGTGTCCTAGGTTTTTCCGTACAAATTTTAGTAGTATATTCTATAAGCAGAAATCAGAAAAAAATGTTATACAATCATTGGTCCCAAAACGCTTTATTACTAATTATAGCAAAAATATGAAATGTGTAAGAAACAATTTCACTTACATTTGCATTTCAAAGTGCCGTCCGCCCATATTAATACAAGCTATTACATCGATGTATTATGAATTTATCACTCTAGCAATTTTATGCCGATATTCCTTTATCTCTGCATCGATAATTCCTTGTATAATTGTCACATACCCTTGTTTATGTCAACAAACAAATGACATTGACCAATGTAAAAATTTATAATTGTTGAAATACTATCAAGATCCAGCTTTAATCGAAAATGACATTTTTCTTCTTCTAATTGATTGTAATAATTGTTTCTTGTTTATATAGATATCCTGATGCAGCCATAAAATTGTCATACGCATCATTAAAATCTACACTGTACCGTGAAAGAATCAAACTACGTCCCAATTTACCTAAAGAAATGGATACTCTTGCTGTGATTTTATCAACATACGCACCTCTTGAAGGCTTTTACAAAGGAAGCGTAACCTGTAGCAATGGAAAAAAAGCATTAATATTTACAAGTAATGAACTGTTACAAGAATTACAAAAATCAACAGAACTTTATGTAGATGGCACATTCAATGTAAGCTCATATGCAATACATTATAGCATTATATGTTTCTATATTCTGATAAATACATATCAATAATGTAAACTATTTTTAGATTGTTCCACGTGTACCATTAATGAGCCAACTGTATACTATTCATACCCGATACATAAACGTAGTAAGTACCAAAAGTACGCTCTAACATAGCTTTTATGATTATGAGTTGCAGCTTCTTAATATAGCATGTGAATGTTAAGTAATAGCCAAAATATAGAAAAATAATATAGGAGCTTGTATCAATATTCTACATTAAGTTATTTGTACAATAATGTTCTTTTTATACAGATTGCTTCTATTTTAAAGAATAAATATAGGAAAAGTAAACACAATAGAAAAATAATATTTTATTTTATATGAATATTAAAAGTAGGAATTAAAAAAATGAATGAAGCATTATTTTTTATAACAAAATTTATACATATTTCATAAATGTTTGCTTACTTTCTGAATAGCAGTAAAATAGATTTGAGCAATATTTATATTAACAATTCAGGGTTTACCTTATATCCTATATGATTCCTTTGTGAGATATCTAAATATATTTCTTGGTTTTAATAACAAATCTGTTAAATTTTGTAGGGTATTGGTATGATCTTTGTCCTATGTGAAAGTCGCTCAAGTAGTATGTATAAAGCTATTTGGGAAAAAATTATGGAATTAGTGCCAATGCTTCAACAAAATTTGAAGTTTATAATGAGTGACTATGAGGCGGCTGCCATGAAAGTGATAAATGAACAATTTCCAGCAGCAGAGGCGCATGGTTGCTGGTTTCACTTTAATCAGGTATAATTTATTAGAAAATAATATTGATAACTGATGGGATTAGATTTTGTACAACGGAAATCAATGTGAGGAAGCCTTATTACGCAATAAAAAACGGAAGTAAATTTTTTTTATGTAATCTTAATATGCGCTCCGTACAAGAAAAACAATGATATCAGGAGATTTACGCCAACTGAATATGAAAAAGCAACATCTGATTATCACAATCATGTTTCTTTATTATTTATTGATAAAAGTTATCGTTACTATTTTCATTTTATAACAATGTTACAAGTAACGCGTTACTTTTTAACCTTGTATGATATTCCAAACATACAAGCAAGAAATTTAGAAAAAAATAAGATTTAAACAAAATTAAGATTTAAACAAAATCACTTGACGTGCCCGGATCGTATTAACAACTTTAATGTTTTCTACAAATGTGACCCGGGCACGCTAAGTGTTTTTTGTTTGAATCATAATAATTTTTTTTCTCTTGCTTGTATGTTTGGAATATGATATAAGATTGGGAGTAACGCGTTACTTGTAACATTGTTATAAAATGAAAATAATAACGGTAACAAGTTACTTTTATCAATGGATAATAAAGAAACACGATTATGATTATCAGATGTTACTAATTTTTCATATTCACTTGGCGTATATCTTCTGATATTGTTTCTTTTTGTACAGAGCACGTACATTTGGCACGAGATACTACCGTATTTCTTGATCTTAATGAATACAAAATTCCTTATCTATAACATAGAACCTTCCGAACATATACCCGCAATAGTTGCCTGTATAATTTTCTGAACTGATTATAATTAATGAAAATATTTTATAGGCACTATTGCGTCAGTGGCGGCGATTAGGTTTAGTGGATGCACCAACAAACGTTTTATCTATGACTATGACTATGGCATTGATTCCTTCTGATTACTTTGAGAAAGCATTCTTTCTTATACAGCTTGAAGCTTGTCAAATTTCGGAAAAATATCCTGCTGTTAATAATTTTCTTGCTTATATACACAAGACTTGGTTACCGTTAGCATCAAAAGTCAGTGTTTATGATTGTCCTGCGAGAACAAATAACATAACAGAAAGTTTCCATAATATAGTAGGAAATAAATTCAGCAAATCTCATGGAAACGTGTGGGACTTCTTAGGTAATGTTGCTTAGGTCATTTATTTCCATTTCACGAAGAAATGAACAAATTTGGTATAATATTCTATTTGCAGATAACCTGCGGAAATTGATTGTTGATGAAGAGCTTAAACTAAAACGTCTACAGGCTGGCGAAATAAGTAGGTATTGTACAAGCATTAAAAACAAAAGACGGGATTATAAAATACTGGAAGCTCAAAGAGCTTATGCAACTGGCAGGTTAGATAATAAATTATATTTTCTGAACAATGGCAAACAATAGTTCAAATGTTTTCTTTAATATTTTAAAATAGTTTTATTTACAAAAAATGCAATTGCACATTGCAAATGTTTTTGTAATTACTTTTTTGTAAATAAAATTATATATTCTATAATACATAATATATAAATCCATTCTTCTCATTATTTTATGATTAAAAATTAAATTAAGGTGATTATTATTTCATGTATAAAAATTAAATTAAAGTAACATCACTAAAGAATGAATATATGAGAATAAGAGGTATGAAAATTAAATGCGAAATATCTCGTAAACTATTCACTTTTTTATAATTTAATTCTACTTTTATGTCATTACGATAAGAATAGATCTATATGAAAAAGTACATGATTCAATTAAAAAATTGCTCTTCATGTAATTCTTAGAAGTAAACTCAAAGTCAAACTAATATTAATGTTCCATATCTCAATTCAAACTGAACAATTTTATCTAAAACACTTTTAAACAGCTTTGATATCAAGTATTTGCATTTATATATATGTATACATATATTTTTTCTTATTTCTCGAACACTATTTTTATTCCAAATTTTTCCATTGTTTTTAATATTTACGTATAGTAGTTTTAATATTATGTATAATATAACAAACTGTATTTCTTATTTCTTGTAGACTAAGTCTTCAATGTTTCTTACGTATGTTCACTGACAACTGTAAAGATTTTATTCTGACGGATACATTAGTTTCTAAAGGTATACATACATACATATATATATAATATATATATTATATAAATGTTTTCTATTAACAATAATAAACAATATTTGAAAAAGAGAAGTGCAAGATTCAATTGGACTCCGTAAAATTTAGATGTCATAAACATAAACCAATTAAAATGCTTAGATTGGATTTGATTAGTTTTTCTCTTGTTGAGTTTAATCTGATTGATCGGTATAGTGTCGAAATAAACCGTGTCTATAGGAAACACTGTCATTTTAAGTAATGATATTAATATTTGCATTTTTATATTAAGTGCTTATTGATGATATATGTATTGCTAAAAATTAAATTCATAATCTGAACAAAGTAAATAATTATATATTTCTATTTGTATATTTATCTAATATGCATGCTTAATGACGTGTTAAATTTCCAAATTAGATTTGAAATGAATTAAGAATACGAATTAACTTTTAAGTTGTAAATGTCTACAATGAACATCTAAATTTAACTTTCACGAAAATTTGATTTGTTATTTATCTCTTGTAGTATAATAGAATTAAAATATTAAATATGCTATAAAATAAAATTTTGAAAATAAAATTCATCGAATATAGTTTTTTTTACTTTCTTTAATTCTCACAATCCTCTTCCGCTTATTATTATTAAATTTTTTATTAAAAGTTTTTTTACTTTCTTTAATTCTCACAATTCTTTTCCGCTTATTATTAAAATATTAATATTAATAGCACTCTCTTTGCAGAAGGTAACAATCATGAACAAAATTCAACATCTGATGAAGAAGGTACGGCTGATAAAACAAGATCAAGGACATTGTACGATATAGCCGAAAGTGATATTCAAGTTAACGCTCCATTCCCGAAAAAGAAAACTGTTAAGAAACTGACAAAGAAATTGTTAAGCACTAATAAAGGTAAGAATGCAAATTTCAATGTTACATTTACAAATTTTACATTTTTTAAATCTTTAATTAATTTATATTATTGACTTCATTTTTATTATTTTTCGTTCTTAATTATTAATATTAGACAATTTATAAGGTTTTTTTACTTTTTTTAATTCTTACAATTCTCTTCCGCATAATATTATTAAAATATTAATATTAATAACACTTCTTTTGCAGAAGATAACAATCACGAACAAAATTCAACACTTGATGAAGAAGGTACGGCTCGTAAAACAAGATCAAGGACATTATACCATAATGCCGAAAATGATATTCAAGTTAACGCTCCATTTCGGAAAAAGAAAACTGTTAAGAAACTGACAAAGAAACTGTTAAGCGCTAATAAAGGTAAAAATGCAAATTTCAATGTCACATTTACAAGTTTTACATTTTTTAAATCTTTAATTAATTTATATTATTGACTTCATTTTTATTATTTCTCTTTCTCAATTATTAATATTAGACAATGTTGTTTCTTTTCTAGATTCATTATTCGGTTGCTAATTATAAAATTTATATTTTTTATACATATTTCGTCAAAATTTACGGTGAATCATAAAGTTAACCATATGTCTATATTGAACAATATAACATTTAATATGTGTCACATTTTTCAAGACGCGCAAACAATAAACTTATAAAATATGTTGCTTATATTTTCTACAATAACTTGGACGAATTGTACTTTTTTCTACGAGTGAAACAGAAACATTTCATATGACAACGTTGCAATTGGCCATAACCTACTATCATTAATTACGCAGATTGGATTACGTTAACAGGGCAATCTAAGTGATCTGTATTCAATTGCATGTAATAATATAGATATCACTCGCATAGACCAAATATATAAATTTATTATTTCCCAATAACTTTTTTCTCTTGCTGATTCTAGTTTGTGGAATATTATATTGTTGAATAGGAATAGACGAAAACTTTCATGACATTGTAAACTTCTGTCTTTTTATTAACATACATAAACTTTATTAACATGCAACTCAATTTTGAGATTTCACTTTTCTTTGAAGACCATCGTAAAGTCGTTGTATTCTAACATTTTCTACTTATATTACATACTAATTATCATTTTATATTTTTTTATACAGAAAATTGCCATAAAGGAAACGAAAATGTGCTGAAACATCATACTACTTCAACAAAATTGCCAGAATTACGTGTGGTTTTACACAAGATAGATGAACCATTAAAAAAACGTTACAGAAATAGCAGAATTTAAATTCCGTCAGATAATGCTACCATTGCTTAAAACTTCATAGTTACTTTAAACTGAGATATTACAGTTAAGTAATATTTTACAGTAAGTTTTCATACATGTGTGTGTCTATAGACAATATTCTTAAAATTGTTTCCTCTATTCCTTACAGATAATTTATTCATATATGAGGCGCCAGAAGATGATTACGGATATTTGTATGAGAATGACAACAGTACTGATAGAGAAGACCTTCCATTCCATACTGTTAACTGGAATTTCCAGAATCCTAACGTGTCAAGAGCAAAATCTTCCGAAGAGAATTGTACGGTGTGTTTTGTTAATGAACGGACACATGTTTTCATACCATGCGGTCATCTTGCTTGTTGTATTGAATGCATTGAAAAATTAGAAAGTAATCGATGTCCAATTTGCAATGTTACTTATGAAAACTCTTTTCGAGTTAGAAAACCATAAGAATTGTTTTTGATTCAAGCAATATTTTCTTACTAAATATTTTCAAATATTTTTTGTTTACACAGACTGTCTACGAATTTTAGAAAAAAGAACGCTTTATTATTTTTATTTATTTTGTTTTGAAACTAAAGTTGTTCATATTTCTTACGTTATTTAGAATGTATCTTAAATACCTGTATGTGCAATATTACTTTGAATGTATTTTAAATGTCTGCATATATAATTCGATCTTTACAGGCAAAGTTATGTACTATGAAGTGTCGATACATAATAAGTTTAGAATTTGTCTCATGCATACAGATATTTTTTATTCAAAACAAAAAAATAGTGGAAACAGATAAAGATACCAAAGCCAAATGTTAATTTAATGTTATATCTAACTTGTTGCTAAAGCGATGCATATTTTCTGTTGTAACTAATTGTTTTTTTAAATGTAGCTATAACTCGGTTATAACACAAGACGTTTTGCACCTTTTCTAATTTATTGTAATAATTAATGTCTTTTAGAGAATGCCTCATTATAGAAACTATAGTTCCTAAACTTAATCATAATTAATATACGTAATTTCTATGTTATCAAACATATATGACTAATGACTATTTTATTTTATACCAAAGCTATATAATACGAAAGATATTTTGATAACTATTTCTTTTAATATTATTACGTATAATACAATGCGCTGTGATTATGTGATTTTTTATAACGTTTTATCAGAAGATGACAATATTGTATATTATGATTCTTCATTACTGTTTTAAAATGTATAAGTATTGTTATACCGCTGTTGCACAGAAAACAGGGTATAAAATAAAAAGTTATGGAAATTGTCACGAAAAATACATACATTTTATTAAACATGAATAACCTTTGTAACTTTTGTCTCTGTACATAAATCTCAATGCATTATCTTAATTCATATCCTTACATATTATTAAAATTTTTGACCTAATTATCCTCAATCACAACGATATATCGGGATATGTGGATCTCGCTGTGATAGATGCCAGTAATTTAAAATAAATCAGAAATAATTTTCTATAATTATGTAAAGTTTTAAGAATATCGATTATATTTGTCCAAGCGAGTGAACGGTTGGCATTTGAAACGTGTCTAGGGAAAAGGTAAGCACTTTGAACATATATTGGTGAACAATGCTCATTTATAATATGTGCAAGCGAATGGCGTACATTTTAACGTGTCCTAATGTACGGCGTGCACGTTATCGCGTCCACTGCACAGGCCGCGCATTTTCGTGTCCAACAGCACAGGCCGCGCATTCTCGTGTCCAACTGCACAGGCCGCGCATTCTCGTGTCCAACTGCACAGGCCATGGATTCTCGTGTCCAACTGCACAGGCCGCGCATTCTCGTGTCCAACTACACAGGCCGCGAATTCTCGTGTCCAACTGCACAGGCCGCCCATTCTCGTGTCCAACTGCACAGGCCATGGATTCTCGTGTCCAACTGCACAGGCCGCGCATTCTCGTGTCCAAATGCACAGGCCTCGCATTTTCGTGTCCAACTGCACAGGCCGCCCATTCTCGTGTCCAACTGCACAGGCCGCGCATTCTCGTGTCCAAATGCACAGGCCTCGCATTTTCGTGTCCAACTGCACAGGCCGCCCATTCTCGTGTCCAACTGCACAGGCCGCGCATTCTCGTGTCCAAATGCACAGGCCTCGCATTTTCGTGTCCAACTGCACAGGCCGCCCATTCTCGTGTCCAACTGCACAGGCCGCGCATTCTCGTGTCCAAATGCACAGGCCTCGCATTTTCGTGTCCAACTGAACAGGGCGCGCATCTTCGTGTCCTATTGCACAGGGCGTGCATTTTCGTGTCCAAAAGAACGGCGAGCATTTCTTTTCGTGTCCAACTAAGCCGTGTCCAAAAAAACCGTGTCCAAATGAACGGTGTCCAATTGAGCGGTTTCCAAAGGAACGGTGTCTAATTGACCGTGTCCAATTGACCGTGTCCAAATAAACGGTGTCCAAATGTACCGTGTCCAAGTGCAGGCGACTTGTTTTAAGCGACGGGTGCATGAAGCCAAGTCTCGTGCAGAATATATTGAAAGAATCCTTTTGAGCCAAGGCACTTCTGCATCTACATCTCACTCTGAAACACTTACTAGTCCCCCTCAGAAAATATTTAACCCAGAATCCGAATTTGATACAAAAGTTACTAATAATTTTGCTGTTAACTTATCAGTAACTGACGATCCTAACGATTTAATTACATATTTACCAGACCGTAAGGTATCTCAAAAATTATACCAAAACACAACCGATTCAAAAGAAATTATTAACAAACATAATCAGAGATCTTATCGGAAGATTTATAAATATCTTAAATAAATTCTCTATTACCTGATGAACCTCTTAATATATAAATAAGTAAGAACAATATCTGAATTCTTGAATTGTGTCATACTATATAAGTAATTCAGTATACACATTTTACGAATATTGATTGCAAATAGATCTTTTGTAAATTCAACTATAATTATTATTATCCAATGTATTCTGAAGATTTATAAATATTTATGAATTTCAAACGGGCTATTAGAGCCAAACGCGGATGGCGGTGTGTCGATTTCAGTGAAAAATTAATTTTTTTCACTGAAATTGTTAGCTGTGCACAAGGCACAAATTTTTCTTCGTGCGGTACCAAGTAATTAAATTGAATTAATTCTCATTACTTTGAGATTTTTAATTCGGATAAACCTCTCTGACCCCCCCCCCTCCCTAAAGAATCATAGGCGAGAAAAATATCGGGGCAAAGTCGCTGAATCGGGAATAAATTTATAAATATTCTATAAACTACAGATGAAACCTTTATTCTCAGACGAAGAAATTTACGCCTTAATTAATGATGTACCGAGTTTAATTTTAACGATAATAATCGGACTAATTGAAGAATATTTCAATGGAAACTTGGACATAGATCAACTTATTATTCTTTTAGAAAGTCTTCAAGGCTATTGAGTCATAAATTTTCATTCAACACGCAGTTATACAGGTACATACGATCTAGTAAATTTCTAGCCTTACTCCACTCCCTAGATCACATCAGTCCTTGCTCTCGGCGTCCCTGGGGTATAATCGGTGTAAGCAAGGGGCTTATTACGGTTTTTGAAATGAAATGAAAATTACAAAAGTGAGGAAATTTACTAGAGTATCTACAATTTCATTTGTCGAAATCTAGTAAATCTGTTTACTTTTGTAATTTTCACCTCATTTCAAGAACCGTAATAGGCCCCCCTGGTTGCCCTTCAAAAAATAAAGAGCATTCCTTTTTATCAGTAAAATCTAGTGAGAAAAGGGTCACCCAGACGTGACAGTCGCTTGCTGGAAAACGCCCATATATAGATCAGTGGCAGAGAGAAGCCTGAGAGCGGCCATGCCAGCGATTTTCGTGAGACTCTTTTACTAGGCCGTAGAGCGCCATATATCCACTTTTAGGAATTGGAATTACTGATCCACATCCACTTTCGATACTGTCGGTTATTTGGTTCATGTCCGTACTAATATACATCCACTTTTCGACCTCCATATAATTAGCAGACAAATTTAATATTTCTTATTATCTATTATACCAATCGCTTGGGAATCGTTTGGGCAAATTTAGGAATAGATTCTCATAGTTTAGGAAATAATAGTTTATTTACAATTAATAAAAATAAATTGAGCGTATAGTTAGCAGACATAATATTTAAATAATTTTTTTAAATTGTAATTAACGTGAAATTATTTGGGAAACACGTCTGTAATGTTTTTAACGTTTGCGAAATAATTATTCCATTTGAAAATCAAGTTTAAAGTACGGTTACTGGACATGAGTTGGACAAATTTTATATTTCTTATTATTTTTTATTTTTCATTATTGCAATCGTTTGGGAATCATTTGGGCAAATTTAGGAATATATTTTCATAGTTTAGAAATTAATAGTTTATTTATAATTAGACAAAATTAATTGAAAGCGTATAGTTAGCAGACATAACTTTAAAAAAATCTTTTTTTTACTTTAATCAATATAAAATCATTTGGGAAACGCGTTGTAATGTTTTCAACGTTTGGGAAATAATAGTTTATTTTTTAATAATTAATTTCCTATTAAATAATAATTATATTATATTATAATTATATCCTATTAAATAATAATAATTATATTCCCTGTTCCTATTGCCTGTTTTGCCTGGCATTGTGGAAAGACCTTAACTGATTATTTAGTCCAATGTACGCAATGTCCGATTGGATAATCGGACATCAGACGCAATGTGAATTCACCATTAATCGGTTAAACTCAGGTTAATAAAATTATGCAATAAAATCTAAATAAGAAATGATATGTTACATACATGAAATGATATACATATATATATATATATAAGCACCGTCCGTCTGTCTGTCTGTATGTCCGCGAACTCCTTCCGCATTTGTGGACCGATCTTCACGAAACTGGTACCAAAATGTTGCAAATTCTTGGGGGGGTGCCACTATGTGGTTTATTTTTGGGTTTTGTAAATTTTTTTTTATCATAGAGGAGGGTATGTTTTCGGAAAAAAATTTTTTTTGTAGATTTTTATAATGTTAATGTTTTTGGAATGTTCCAAAACATCGAGAAATAATATTTTTAAAAAATTTTTTGTATTTTTTTAATCATAGAGGAGGCTATGTTTTCATGAAAAAAATTTTTTTGCAGATTTTTATGCTAATGTAAAATAATATTTCATAGAGTGTCATTCTCAGATATCAAAACGTAGAAATACAAAGATTTTATCATAGAGGAGGGTATGTTTTCGGAAAAAAATTTTTTTTGTAGATTTCTATGTTAACGTTTTTGGAATGTTCCAAAACATCGAGAAATAACATTTTTAAAAAATTTTTTGTATTTTTTTTTAATCATGAGGAGGCTGTTTTCATGAAAAAAATTTTTTTGCAGATTTTTATGCTAATGTTTTTGGAATGTTCCAAAACATCAAGAAATCAAATTTTTCATAGATACGATACAAAATAATTATAAAAATCTTTTTAAAGTACTAATTAGTTTTTTTTTATTTACCATTCATAAATTCTCTCTCTTGAATTCTCTCTCTCTCTTCTCTCTCTCTCCCTTGGATTGATCATACATGATTAAGGTAACTCTATATTAATTTTTTATTTGATTGTCATTTTATAAATGGACTATATAATTTGCTGGTTTCACATATTAAATGTCATCGTGAATAAAATAGTAGATCGTAGTACGAAATATTTAGTGAAAGTGAGTTAAAAAATAATAAAATGGAAGATCAATCCAAGGGAGAGAGAGAGAGAAGAGAGAAAGAATCCAAGAGAGAGAATTTATGAATGGGAAATAAAAAACATAATTAATTAGTACTGTAAAAAGATTTTATATAGGTTTTAAATATGTAACATTTAATTTAGTGATGGAAGATGAAATCGAAAAAAACGAATTGGAAGATCAATGCAATGAGAGATTGAGAGAAATTGAACAATTTATAAATGGTAAATATAACAAATAATTAATTTTTAGTTAATTTTTGTATAAGTTTTCGAACAATATATATGGTTTTTTTTAAATATATAACATTTAATTTAGTTATGCAAGATGAAATCGAAAAAAACGAAGTGAAAGATCAATCCAATGAAAAAAATGAGAGAAATCGAAGAATTTAGAAATGGTAAATAAAAAAAATTTCAAGTTATTTTTTATATAGGTTTACGAACAATATATACGATAGACTACACGACAATATACACGATACAATATATTTTTTTTAATATTTAACATTTCAGTGTTGGAAGATGGAATGGATGAAATGTTAATCAATGTAGCAATAGAATTTGAAAGCAGAATGCAAGAGTGTAAGAACGAGGAGTTAAAAAAGGAGAAGAAAGAAAATAAAAATAAACGGAAACATGATGACGATAATAAGAACAAAAAGAACAAAAAAAATAAATAAAAATTAAATATTTTATATATAAATTTATGTAAAATTTTAAATTTAAATTATTTTAAGCATTATAGATCTTTACTTTTTTTAAATAAATGTATAGATATAAATATATTTAGATAAAAAATTATAATTTGCAAAAATTAATTTAAAAACAAAAAAAATAATTTTCTCTATTAAACATTTTATTAAATGTAAAAATAGTTCGCGGTAATAGACATACAGACAGACGGAGGATAATTTATTTTTTTTGTGTAGACTATATGAGGACCGCGCGAAGCGCGGTCCGAATAAAAAAGCTTTGAGGACCGCGCTTCGCGCGGTCCGAAACGCTAGTACATATAATAACCACGTTTATATAACGTATACTTATACACGCAATATTACGTTTTGTTTAATAATTTTACAATTGTTACGCAGACACGAATTATTTATTCATGTAAGAAAATATATTATAAGAGCTCATTGCGCATGACTCATTTATTGCAAAATTTACAACTTCTAGGATTTTTGTATGATTTTGGAAGAACATCCCAGGCAGCATGCTAATGTTCGCAAAATGTTCATGGAATGTTATAACCGTAACTGAAATAACTATTATCTGAGTGTTAGGAGTTCGCACCTAACTAATGTTCAGAGAATGTTCGAAAAATGTTCGTGAAACATTACGATATAACATTCAGGGGACATTCGTCAAACATTCGGATGCTAATATTCGCTGAATAATGTTATAACAATAACTGTTATCTGAGTGTTAGAAATTCGCACCTAACTAATGTTCAGAGAATTAATGTTCGGAAAATGTTCGTGAGACATTACGATGTAATGTTTGGGGAGCATTCGTCAAACATTCAAATAATTGCTCTTACAGAAAGAATGCAGTAACGCTTGTCACGTAGCAAAAGGCGACGCGGTAACCAATCAATCTTTTTCTCTTATGGAAAAGTTGTAAATTAATTACCGTGCCACTTTTTGCCACGTTTGCCAAGCGTTATTGTTGTCCTTTTAGTAGGAGTAATTATCCGCCATGTTGTACTAAGAGACAGATGTGCAATAGTAAAATAAAACAATTAATTTTTTTATTTTGAAGTTGTATTTTACCAGATTATAAATGAATTGACTATTCAAATCTATTTAAAGGAAAACTTCTTAAACATAAAACAAGAATTTTTAAATAGTGGAACTCATTTATACATATCATAAAACTCTAACGGGTTCTATATTTTAAATATATGTATAATAAACTATTTCAGAAAAAGAGTACAATAAACTATATATCACAAAACTATTAACAGAAACTATTAATAAAAAAATACATGTACTCATATTTATTCCATTAAGAACCATCTTATGATAATAAATTAAAATATTTTTAAACTATCTTTACGTTAACACATAAATTGAAAGACTTTTAAACTTATTCTTAAACTAACAGAAATATTGTAAACTGAATATAAAATAAACTTGACACATATATACTTATCATATTTCAGTCTGTAAGAAATGTGTATGAAATTAATTAATGTTAATAAGTTCTGTTACACACAATAAAAATACTGTACTATATGAATACTGAATACTAAAGATAAATAAAAAACATACATCTGTAACAATTGGACATATATTTTTGATAAACTTAATAAACATCAATAAATTCGAAGATTTCTATTCTTTACAACAAACTATCAGTGAATATAAGATATAACAAAGTTATATTAAGGAACATTACGTAATACATATATCTGGAGACTTATTTGTCACTCCTAAAAGGCGAGTAACGTAGATAGTCCATTATTGTTTTGTCTATAATTTTTCCATTGGCATCTGGATGTATAAGTAACACTGCATCTGAGAAAAAAAATTAGACAATATTTAATTTGTTTTTAACACAGTCATAACACAGTTCTGACTAAAAAATTATTTTAAACATTTTATAAAAGAAAAGAGAAATCTACATATCGCCATGCTATTACATTTCTGTATTTCAAAAAATAAAAATTGTAAAACAATCATACCTTTGACAACTTTGCATATTTTTGTGGGAAAAAAAGCAAGTTTTTGTTCCCTCCCTTTTTGTTTTCTTCCCATGTAACTATAAAGACTGCCAACTGCACGTGTGAGTAATTTTTTCATAATGCGATCAACGCATTCCTGCACTGATGTTTCACCTTCGGTAGAAAGTCTTTTGGTCTGGAAATGTTTCATATTTTCTTCAATTCCAAAAATTTATTGTAAAAAAAATATTTTATGTTCTGCTATGGAAACCACTAAATGGATTTCAAATCTGTACTTACTAAATATTCCATTTGTGCTTCGGATGTAGCTAAACATTTTTCCATTTTATCAGCTGCAGTAACGTTTTCAAGAGGTATTTGTGGCATTCCTTCAGGATGAGGTACAATTGTTCCTTTATTCCTAAGTCATTGCAGTATTTCCTCCAATAATATTCCATGATTACGTTGAACTTGTTTTATAATATTCACCTTATATCTGCAATCACAATAACGGAGAATAAATTAGTATTTACACACCGAAAAAAAGAGATACTTAAATTTGTAGGATTTTACCTATGCCAATGGTCTTTTTTGATGCTTCAACTTGATTATCATGATCAGAGTCTGCGTTACTGTCATTACTGTTGCTATGAGTATGTTCAGTGTCATGATTATTCCTTTGTAAATCCTCAAGATTGTCTTCTATATCAGATTTGTTCACGCTAGAATCAACAATATTACTACGGCTAAGAGGTGAAGCTGAAGTGTCAACTGCATTAAAGTCACTAACAGATAAGCTGGAGACTGGAGACTGAGATGCACTGCTATTAATTCCTGTAATAACATTAATTAATGATAAAATAGAGGTACTCGCAAATACATACACAAACTACATAATGCAAATCATCAAACAGAAAAAGAGTACAAATATATAAAAATATTACAATAAAAAAATTTAAACATTTTTTATAGAAATTAAATAACATTCACTGAAGCAGAAAATTTTTAAAAAAACTTACTTTGTTTCAACGGTGAGGGTGAAGCGGAACGCGCTCTATTCCCATTCGAAGTTCATTGTTTTGAAAGAGAAGGTGACGTCGAATGAGCTCTTCTTTTTTGGTTATCAATGTGTTTCTTCAAAGGTGTAACTAAAAAAGATTTTTCCTTAGTTAAAGCAGAGCAAGAAGTCGTACTCTGCTTTGAAGGTAAAGCAGTGTCTGTTTTCTCTTCTAAATTGGCAGTCTTCTGCGTTGAAGCGGAAGGTGCTTCAGCTGCTGATTCACGAGATACATCTGTGGAAATCTGTTCAGAAGATTTGTCCATCATATTTGTATTACTTTTTTGAAGAGGTAGCTCTCTGAAAAAACATCCTTAGTAATATTACAATAACATAATATGCATGTCAAATATAATCTAATAAATTTATTAAAAACTTACTTTGCTTTAGTTCCGATGCAAGCTTTGCTTTAACTGCTTTCTTAATTACCCGAGAAGTATTTTTAAATAATTTATTTTTTATACTGCCTTTTTTTAATGCATGTGGGTTGTACACTTTTTTTGATATCTTTTGTATATTACTTTTCTTAACTACTGAACATGTTTGACTTTTGATCTTGGAACATGCTTGATCTGTCCTTGATTTACTATCATTATATGAAAATGAAATAACAGGAGATGCTTTGACGGATGTCTTTTTGGGTGGAAGATCATCTTCCTCATCATCCTCATAAAGTGTTCGTTTAATCTGACGCCCCCTTGAAGATTTAAGAGATTTTTCTTTATTTGATTCTAAGTCTGATGTAACTTCAGATTTACGAAGTCCGAATCGAGCATCTTTGTATGTATCTGCACAAAATGAATTGTTAGTTTAATGCTAAACAAAATACTTTAAAAAGTAACATACTTATAGTATTTAACATAAACATTAGAATTATACATACGGTATTCATGAAAATTTCGTAAGAAGTCACACTTCATATAATCTTTACCGGGCTCTTGCTTTGATATTAAAGCCTTTTGAATTGCAATGTCGCTTTTCAGGTGGCAAGGCCACCAGCATTTCTTGTTTGGCAAAAGTCATGATTTTAAAACAATCGCTGTTTGTGGTTTCTCACCTGCATTGTCAGGTGGAAATTCTATCACAACATACAAATATTCTAAAAATATAAGTTATATACAATGTAGCTTTAAAAAAATCTAATTTTAATACTACAAAGAACAAAAAACGAAGAAAAAAAACAAGAGAAAGGAGACTGACACTTTTAAAAAGAATATTTTAGGCTCCAACTAATCAATGCCAAATAAAAAAATGTTACATTTACAGCATATTGCTGCTTTTAAGACGTATGAAGCAATTTGATAGCAATACGTTCATTTTCGAATGGAAGAACTATACACTTTCCACGAACTGTTTCTAGTGAAACAGAAATATTCTGATGAGTCCAACTACCTAATTTCCAGATGCCTACTTTGCTGGATTTAATTGGAATCTAAAAAAATCATGAAGATCATTACAAACATCAGCAATCAGAACAATTCCATCCTCAGATTTGAGAATTTTTTTCACCTGTGCAACATTCTCATTTGAGCAAAAGAATGAGTCTTTTAAATTGGTAGAAAAAGTGAAATTTTTGTTAGACAGTGTTTTATATTCATTTGTGGATGAATTGTAACCTGAAGGCAACCATGACGTGAGTGGAAGTTGTTGAAAATCATACAAATAGTTCATTTCAACCAGCCGTCGAGCAAGTTGCTGAAGAACTTTAGCACCAGACCGAATCAAGCGTTTCATCACTCCCAGATAATTTTCAAATAAAAATCCAGAAAAATTTTCTATTACACCATATCGACGAACATCATCACATATATGCAGAAGGCTGTGAATGTTATACGATATAAAACCAGGTCCAAAAATCGTTGGATGTGCACAATGTTCAACAAAAGCTGCAAAAATTTTTTCTGCGAAGTCAACATAAATTTGTTTCTCTATAAGTTGTTCACAAGAAACTATTCTTGTAGCTACATGTAATAAAAGAAAAAGATCATACAACTCCTGTGAAAGTACTTGTTTAAGAGCAACTACTCCTGTATATAGTAGGAAAAGTCGATGTTCAGTTGCTTTCCATCGGGCAACATAGTGTAGAGAACGAGGTTTACGAGCAAACTCTCTTGGAATAAATATACAAAACTCTTCCAGGAGACAAGAAATTTTGTTTGTGTCTGATGCTCTCAATTTCGCTTTTGTTTTAGCTTTTAATATAAGATAGTTAAGGAACCTTTTCGTCACTCCTTCCCATAATAAGTGCATAGAACACAAGGGGAATTGTGTAACAAACTTGACAGACAATTGAGTAAGTGGAGATACACCAATATGATGGTTTTCGTCCGTTCGGAGATTAAAAGATTTATCTGTTCTTACAGTTGAACATTTAGGATCATAACATACTTTCGCACCATCATGTTCACCTTCTTGTATGCATCTCTCACATCCATTATAGCCCGAGTGATGCTTAATACATTTTAAATATGCACGAGCTGGTGCATTACAAATAAAGCACTTAATAAAAACTCTGAATATTTGGTGATGATAATTAATACCGTCATCCTGAAGTACTTTAAGTTCGTCAATAAAATCTTTCAGGTACAAATCTAGTGGTTCTGGCTTGCCTGATCCACAGAAAAGACCAATCACAAATGGTCTTTGGTCATATAATCCAATGCATCTACCTAGTATAGGCCAAACGTCAACAGAACTGCTTTTAGAGATTGGCAAGCCATCAATATTTATATCTATATCTAATTGCAAACAATTTGGTTTAATTCCATTCACCATACGTTTCACAAGCCCCTGTTTAATACCAACATGAATTTAACTACCATTGTTCAAAGCTTTAATATTCACATAGACTGGTGTTAGTACTATACATCGTGGATCTAAAGGCAAGTCAGGATGATCAGGTTTAAATTCGGTTAGCAACATTTTCAACTGAGTCAAATTAGCATGGGAAGAACCATCTTCGAAGTCGTACAACTAATGGTTCAACATCTGATTTTTGATTTGATTCTGACAAACTACTATCAATATAAATTTCAGCCATTCTTGTCGGATGTAATACTACATTTGTTGGAAGCGTTTGTAAAACAGAATTGTCAGCATCACAATTAGTTTGGGTTAAATCCATAGAATAGTTATTTATTATTGAAGAGGTTGTAATAAGTTCATTATTCAAGAAAGCATGAGAAGAATTTGTGTTTGGAGAGCAAATAATGGCAGCAGGATTATATGTGTGTGATGTTTCCTCTTCCAAAAAGAATAAATCATTATCCGATATGTCCTGTATTGATCTCTGCTTTTTTTTCAATTTGACGTTGACAGAGAATTTTTCTTTTCGACATTTCGATAACATTAATTACAAAATATCTAGCATTCAGAGACCAATCAAATGCTTCTAAACTTTCTTACCTGAAATACAAGAAAACGTTTCAAAAAGTTATTTATTAACTTTCAGCAATTATCGTAGCTAAAGCAGTTATCATTCTAAGAACTTTATTTTGTAAAAATGTTCTGTAACGCTGTATCTCTACACGGAAAAAATAAGTTCATTAAACTTTATCTGACTACAGTCATTCACTTTTGGATAGGGCATAATTTCTGAACAGTTTTATATACTATTTTGTAAAAAATCCTAAACGTATTAAAAATATTGAAAATAAGTCATAGAATTATTAAAATCCTGTATAAGAATAACATTCTGTCAATTTTTGTCTTAAATTTTTAGGTTATAAACAAAGTTCTGTAGAATGTCTTTAAGACGACTTAACACTAATATTCAAAGAAAGAAAATTCCAGGCTATAGTAAATAAGAAAAGATATTAGGCTTACCTGACATATATACATGTCTCAGACCACCCGTATCAGCCGATTATATCGAAAACTGAGCGCGGCAGACAAAAATGTTTCAGACAAAAGTTGTAGGGCTTCAAGTATCGCATTACGTAGCAGTATCAGTATGACCTTGAAGAGTGTTGTCAAGGTCATATAAAAATGACCTTGAAATTTTTAAATGGAAACACCTATATTTCATTCCATATTCTTGTAGCTTATCTCGAGAGCTTCTCAAAACACTATAATTAAGTATCTTTTTATTAAGTAGTTTTCGAGTTATGGAGCTTGAAAGTTACAGTACCGCCGGCGTTAGCATTACTCAAAGTCTACCGCGTGGAGATTGCCCGGTCGGATTTACATTTCTTTTGTATGTGCGCGCGCGCGCGTGTGTGTGTGAATGTATGGCTAGATGCAACATGTGATTAGGCCTGATGTTCGAAATATTTACCGTTTTCTTCAATACAAGCACGTATTCTTTTCTTTAAATTATTTGTTGCATAAAGAATTTCATCGGCATCTAAAGAACAAATAGCGTCGCGTATTCTACGAATCATATCCCGTTCCATACTACCTCCCTTCCATGCTTGCAAAAAGCACCGATAGGCGGCGCATGGCGTAACAGATAATCCGTAAGTAAAATTAACATAAGCGGAAATATTAACAGGCTCTCCAGCAAAGAAAAATAATCTTCTCTTGCAGAGAAGCACGTAACGAAATTCTCATTAATCAGCTATGTCGTATTCAAACGCAGAAGCTTCGGATATGATGCTTATTTTAGGTGAATGTGGTGGTCAATTTAGAGCAGCTGCAAGATTGTGGCGAGAACGATACCCAGATCGCGTTCCTTACTCATACAATGTTTTTTCTCGCTTAAGTAAACGAATTATTAATAAAGGTATTATTCAACCGGATCACAATAAAGGTAGACAAATTCGACGCCCAGTTATAGAGGAAAGGACGCCAGAAATTCTTGCATCTGCTCAATTGCATCCCCACGATTCATTAAGGCGTAGAGAAAGAGATTCTGGTATTAGTCATAGTGCCACGATCCAGCGGATTTTTCATGTAAACAAGCTGCAAGCGTACAGGATGAATCTTCACCAAGCATTGACGATTGTCGATTTTAGAAACAGACTTGAATATTGTAATTGGATACGTCAACAACCACAAAACTTTCATCAGAAAATTTTATTTTCTTTGTCGGTTTATCCCAGTCAAAATCATGATTAAAATCTAACTTATGTTTACTGATAACTGAATGATTAGACGCATGCAATTTAATATTATTAAAGTGTTCTTTAACTCTAGTATTTAAAAATCTTTTTGTTTGGCCAATGTATGACGTAGTACAATTTTTGCAGTTTATTTTATATACTAAATTAGTTCTAACATCATTCTCCAATCTATCTTTGCCGCGTTTAATTACAGAATCTAATTTTTTGGGTATTGTATAGACCACATTAAAACCTAATGTATTAAGCGATCGACTAATGCCTTCACTAACATCTTCGACAAATGGTAAAGAAATAATAGAATCAATATCATATCCATTTGTTGTATTATTCGTGTCCTCGTTATTTACAGAATAATTGTTGTTATTACGTTCTATTAAAATATTCATTCTTTTATCAACAAAGTGTTTTATAGTATGCTTCGGGAAGCAATAATTTATTAGAATTCTTTCAACAGTTAAAATATTATCAATATCTGTTGTAATTTTTGTAGTACACTTGAAAAGGACCGAAACCCACGGTCGAAACGTCGTGTTACATTAAATGCTAATTTAGCCAGTATTGGTCGTCAAAATTAGTTATCCCGTTAATGTATTAAATTAAAGCTTATACTCTCTTATTTCTATAATGTTTATCTTTTAAAAGGAAATGTGTGTGTGTATTCATGAGACAAATAAATAGCGTAGCGTTATCTTCCATTATAGAAAATGTATTTTTAATTTTAATACATTATAAAATAGCATTTGTGTCTTTTTGTCCACAATCCGCAAAAAATTTATACAATTTTCGGAATTAGTGTTCGGCATTTCATATTGATAAGCGTCAGAAAAAAGATTTTCGACGAAAGTTTATAAATATGCGAAAAATTGTGCGTTTCGTGTATCGAAACGTGCGCTTTATTTGTAAAAATAATAATAAAACCGAAAATACGATTACCAGATAGCTCTCATTATCATAATGGTAAATATACCGATGGAGGGACTCAGTCCCGATGACCTTGACCTTTACATATATTGTCAAGGTCACTGTCCTGAGTAACATGCAAAAGGTTTTAGCCGTCGCTCATTTTTTATTAAAAAGTTATTAACAAAAGAATTTTCACGAATTATATGCAAATTTCAGACACCATGTATGTTTTATAAAATGAATCTCTACCAGATTCATACATTTATGTGTGGTAAGTCGAAGGCGTGGAAGGGGGAGAGGTGAAACCTCTCCCTCTGCACCCCCCCCCCAAAATTCTAAACCCAAACCAAATTTTAGTTTAAATCAAAAATAGGTATGGGTTAGGTTATATCTTCCGGAAGTGGAGCCCCCCCGTAGGGGGGGGGGGCGAAACCCACTGCATCCACGCATATATTTTACAACGCGAAGCGAGGTCCATCCCACATTGTTTCCTGCTTACACGGCAAAACAAGGTAACAGAAATATAAACACGCTTAGGTATGTGTTTACAGTGTTCAGTAAGAAAAAAAAATATTTCAGATTTATACATATACTTTATTTAGCAATATTATTATTAATAGGATAAATTTCTCTCATTATTTGAAAAAATGCTTCAATTCCTTTTTCAAAAGTATAAATTCTTTTAAATAAAAATTCAGCAAGATAGTGTTTGTAATGTTCTTCAATAATTCCGTAACGAGGAATTGCACTACGCATATCGCGCCAAACTCTTTCGATATTTTGCGTATGGCAGCCACTTATAGAATCAACAAAATTTTCAGAATGATTAACACAATTATGAACATAATTGTGTTTACTTATTGAAGAATATCCCCGCCAACAATCACTATATATTGTTGTTCCAGGTAATATATGACGACGTATTTCCGTTATCAATGTAAATTCGGTACGATCTTTTACAGGAATTACGAAAATACGGCCACTACCACATTCGTACCCTCCAAAAACCCACTGTCCTCGTATAATACGGCCACGATTATATTTTTGTTTGCCAATTTTGGCCTCATCGATTTCCACTATTTTTCCTGGACCACCCAGAACTATATCTTGATCCAACCATTGTGCTAACAACTAAAATATTTGAAAGTAGTAGATAAAATAAAATAAAAATATATACGTATTATATAATTATTTTAATTACCTCTCGACAAAAATTGGTCCAATCAACAATACTATTTGGATTCATTTCCAATTCAGATTGTAAAAACTGTTGTCGGGGTGGACGTAACATCAAGAAATAAGTAATAAAACGACATGCTTTGTCTAAGCCTAGTCGAAAACGGAAGAAGAATGTTCCATTCAATGGGCTTAATTTGAAATTGCATTTCTTCCTTTGCCTTTTTCGTCCACGAATAATTTTATAATAATTACCAGTGCAATGAAACAATAATGTATTATTTATATATACAATATTAAGAACCGTCTTACATCGCGGATACTCAACTATTTGCCTAATTACATTATTTTCACAAAGATACGAAACTAATCCTTCGTAATTGTGAGTTAAATGCAGAAACTCGTAAAGTCGCATGTTCACGTATTAAGAATCCAGCAATTACTAAACACAAGGAATATTTCTACAGCTTAAGCCTCTATTATTGTTATATGTACATATAAATGTAAACACATACCTAAGCGTGTTTATATTTCTGTTACCTTGTTTTGCCCTGTAAGCAGGAAACGATGTGGGATGGACCTCGCTTCGCGTTGTAAAATATATGCGTGGATGCAGTGGGTTCCGCCCCCCCTACGGGGGGGCTCCACTTCCGGAAGATATAACCTAACCCATACCTATTTTTGATTTAAACTAAAATTTGATTTGGGTTTAGAATTTTTGGAAGGTAGGGATGCAGAGGGAGGGGTTTCATCTCTCCCCCTTCCACGCCTTTGACTTACCACACATAAATGAATGAATCTAGTAGAGATTCATTTTATTTTTAGTTCGTGAAAATTCTTTTGTTCATAACTTTTTAATAAACAATGAGCGACGGCTAAAACCTTTTGCATGTTACTCAGGACAGTGACCTTGACAATATATGTCAAGGTCAAGGTCATCGGGACTGAGTCCCTCCATCGGTATATTTACCATCGATTTTTTTAATCTTTTAATTAGATTAGCATTAGTTATGCAATTTCTTTTAATTTGACGAAAGAAGCTATAGGTATAAAAATGACGTTAAATAAAATAATTTTTATAGATCTTATATATGTATTTTTATATATACTTATATAATTATATATTATATGTATTTTATATATACGAACACATATATTTCTTTCAAAATTTATTAAAATCCTTTTTAAAACTGATTTTGTTATACTTTTACTCTTTTTCATAAATGCTATTTAATCAGAGTATATGTAATATTAGTTCTTGTATGAAAAGTATCTTAATTGATTTTATAATCTTATATAAAACCAATTTGTATGAATATCTTTTATCCTTATTAAATATTTCTTATATACCAAGTACTCTCTCTCTCTCATAGTGTCTTATAATAATTTTATATACTGCTGAATTCAATAATCTTTTTCCATTAAAATATATTGCGAAAAATATCTTTTGGAAGGATGTTCTTCCAAAATCATACAAAAATCCTAGAAGTTGTAAATTTTGCAATAAATGAGTCATGCGCAATGAGCTCTTATAATATATTTTCTTACATGAATAAATAATTCGTGTCTGCGTAACAATTGTAAAATTATTAAATAAAACGTAATATTGCGTGTATAAGTATACGTTATATAAACGTGGTTACTATATGTATGTATATCATTTCATGTATGTAACATATCATTTCTTATTTAGATTTTATTGCATAATTTTATTAACCTGAGTTTAACCGATTAATGGTGAATTCACATTGCGTCTGATGTCCGATTATCCAATCGGACATTGCGTACATTGGACTAAATAATCAGTTAAGGTCTTTCCACAATGCCAGGCAAAACAGGCAATAGGAACAGGGAATATAATTATTATTATTTAATAGGATATAATTATAATATAATATAATTATTATTTAATAGGAAATTAATTATTAAAAAATAAACTATTATTTCCCAAACGTTGAAAACATTACAACGCGTTTCCCAAATGATTTTATATTGATTAAAGTAAAAAAAAGATTTTTTTAAAGTTATGTCTGCTAACTATACGCTTTCAATTAATTTTGTCTAATTATAAATAAACTATTAATTTCTAAACTATGAAAATATATTCCTAAATTTGCCCAAACGATTCCCAAACGATTGCAATAATGAAAAATAAAAAATAATAAGAAATATAAAATTTGTCCAACTGATGTCCAGTAACCGTACTTTAAACTTGATTTTCAAATGGAATAATTATTTCGCAAACGTTAAAAACATTACAGACGTGTTTCCCAAATAATTTCACGTTAATTACAATTTAAAAAAATTATTTAAATATTATGTCTGCTAACTATACGCTCAATTTATTTTTATTAATTGTAAATAAACTATTATTTCCTAAACTATGAGAATCTATTCCTAAATTTGCCCAAACGATTCCCAAGCGATTGGTATAATAGATAATAAGAAATATTAAATTTGTCTGCTAACTATATGGAGGTCACTTTTCGATCATTTAGTGGTTCATGTCCGTGCTACATCCATATAATTGTGGATCAAGAATATATTTCGAAACTTCATGAACTTATTAATATGTTTTATTAAATGCGTGTAACGTTTTGGTATTCTAGTATATAATACGATATAAATACAGCGATATAAATTATTACTAAAGAATTTTTACGTATATCCGCATGTGCAATGAAATAAATTTTCATAAATCAATTTTTCTTAATAAGTCTTAATTGAATATAACAGTGCTGGGATTTACTTGCACATTTCGGCCCGATTCCGCGACTCACGCCTATTACCCCCCACTCATCGCTCGCGCGTTAGCAACGAGTCGCCAGATACGCGTAACTAAGGACGCGGCGCTTCGTCTCAGGAGCGTCCGGATGTAAGAATGCCCAAATGTAATAATAAGACAATATTTTTCTAAAAGCACCGCGAAAATTCTTAATATTAAAAGTAAATTATAATATAAAACTACGATTATAATATAATTACAAGACAATAGATTTTCACATCACCCATGAGGTACTATTGTTAATGCGTTTTTTTTTAAGTGGTTTCCCCAGTAGGCCTATTCCACTAAAGAAGAATAATTCGTTCGCATATGTATATAATATATATATTATATTATATACATATTTATTTATAATATATATATTATATATATATATATATAATATATATATATTATACATATGCGAACGAATTATTCTTCTTTAGTGGAATAAGCCTACTGGGGAAACCACTTTTAAAAAAACGCATTAACAATAGTACCTCATGGGTGATGTGAAAATCTATTGTCTTGTAATTATATTATAATCGTAGTTTTATATTATAATTTACTTTTAATATTAAGAATTTTCGCGGTGCTTTTAGAAAAATATTGTCTTATTATTACATTTGGGCATTCTTACATCCGGAACGCTCCTGAGACGAAGCGCCGCGTCCTTAGTTACGCGTATCTGGCGACTCGTTGCTAACGCGCGAGCGATGAGTGGGGGGCAATAGGCGTGAGTCGCGGAATCGGGCCGAAATGTGCAAGTAAATCCCAGCACTGGAATATAATGTAGAAGACGTAGAACTACCAGTAGTTGACGGATCATCTCCTTGATGTGACGTGTTTTCTTCTTTGTCATTATTTACATCTATACATGGATAATCCGTTTAAATTGAATAATGTGACCACGTTTATTTAATAAGTAGTTTCTCACTCGATAAGGACCACAACAAAGTGGTCGAAACGTTGTGAATTTTATCAAATAAACACTGGCTTGTAACGTCAATTTAAGTCTACCAATTTACATTTACCACTAGCGATAAGGAATTTTCAAAGGATAATGTAGAAGATATCTGCAATAAATTACTCTTACTTTTTTCTTATTTTTGGAACAAAGGTATCAAGCATTTAAGCAATCATGCATTTTAATCAAATTATGATTTTAATTTATAGCTTTTTATATTAATTTATTTTTTACTTATTATTAATTTAATTAATTTTTTATTTATAAATTCGATTGGATGCGTAGTCTTTTGAAAATAAACATATAATAGGTGCGCTCTGCTTGACGTTATATTTTCGCTTCAAAGACTAATCGTAAGATTCCTCACCCTATCTAGTTAAAAATTATCCGATTTATGTCGTGTTTGATGTCGTTTTAATCGCCAAAATCTCATTAATCCATTAAGATTATTTTCAAGCTGTTTAAATGCAAAATAGAAGTTTTAGTTTTCATTTCAAGAAATGTTTACATTCGTGAATTGCTATGGATGGGGAGAGCCCATTGTAAGAGACTTCGGAACTCTTTGATGATTGGTCATCTCGCTCGCTTTCTACTCGCGATCTCGCTCTCACTCTTACATTCGACGAGTCGCGCTAGACAGCTCGGAAAGATAAGCTGATCCGAGAATCGAGAGAAAACTAAAACTTTGCCCCTTTGCCCTGTACCAACAGACTTTGCCCCTAGGTGCGAGTCCGGACTAAATATTCCGATTTTATCGACAGACTTTGCCCCTAGGTGCGAGTCTGGACTAAATATATCCAATTTTATCGACAGACTTTGCCCCTAGGTGCGAGTCCGGGCTAATTGATCGCGAGATAAGTAAAAGATGAGAGCACAGATTAAAGCCTTGTGTCCACAATGCTAGAACTCGGTTCGAGTCCTCGGACCGAGAAATGTAGCCAATTTGCAACTTTTACGGAAAAGCAGAAATTTTATTGGCTACACGTTTTTCGGACCAAGATCTCAGAACGAATTCTAGCATCTGGACACAAGGCTTAATAGACAGATAGTCAAAAAGGCCCGGACAGAGAGAAACCTGAAAGGATACAGACACATACCAAGACTTTATCGGCATGTGGATGACGAATATACATGTAAATTTTTTTGCAGAACAATATATGTAATAAAAAAGTTTATATATAAGTGCATTCTACACTGGGCGCAGTGAAATGTATGAAAAGGCATTCTGCAATGCACGCAGATGCGCCTATGTTTTGTAGTAAAGCGCATTCTATACAGGGTGTCTGATAATTACTGACACACCCGAAGTGTGAAGGTAGATTTGCTCAAACTGAGAAGGAAAGTCTTATACTGTTTTGCAAAATTCGCAATAATTGTTGAGTTATTAATTAAATCGTCTGAGCGAATAAGCGCGTAGAAAGCGGTAGGCCGGAATCAGTAGGCATGTAAGATGACTTATTTGTTTGCATCTCTTAGCAACAAATATCACACGTCGCTCATCGCTCGCTGCGTGACTCCACCTCTCGCTCAGATGATGCTTTTATTGCTAAGAGACGTAAACAAATAAGCCATCTTACATGCCTATCGATTCCGGCCTACCGCTTCCCTCGCGCTCATTAGCTCAGATATTTTAATTAATAACGCAATAACTATTGCGAATTTAGCAAAATGGTACAGGACTTTTCTTTTCAGATTGAGCCAATCTACCTTCACACTTCGGCTGTGTCAATAATTATCGGACACCCTGTATTTTGTATTTTATAAATGCTTTTTTTCTCTTATCTTTAGACTTTTTGAGATATCTGTTGCTGTTTTCTATCTCTATCTTTCTTCTTTTTACATGTGTTTTATGAGATGTGTTTTCTTTTTTGTGATTTATTATGAAGATCGAGGAAGGACTAGAGGTTTCAAATTCTTTCTCTCTTACTTTTCTAGACATATCCAGCTTTATTCATATTAAATAAGAAATTGCTTTCTAACAGACATTTGGATTGCACAATATATGATAATGTTGAAAAAATAATAAATAAAGCATAGTGACGACTTTGGTCGTTCAAATAAAGCGGCATATATATGGCCGTTGTCGCCACTGCGAATCATCGCGTTTTCATTTCCGCAAAGTCACCGTTTTTTCTGTTCTCCGGTGAGCACGTAGCTCAGCGTGTTCGTCCGTCGCGCGCAGATCATCGGTTACGTTCTTTTCGCACTGTACTGTATCTCGCTTAGAAAGTTTTCCATACAATATACTCTTTTTTCCAAAAAGTCACTGTGTTCTCTGTTATTTAAAATAACCAGTTCCAACAGGTTATGGGCCCAGTGTGCCTATAAAAATAGAGGCGTTTGAAAATTTGAACATTTTCATTGAAAATTGGGAAGCGCAAAAGTTTCGCGAAAGTTCTTCGAGGTTGGCCGTGCCACGTGTGTGCAAGTGCCTCAAGATGGACAGCGAGTTGATTAAGATCAATAAGTTAAAATCCGTGGAGAATTGGACGACATGGAAATTTCAAATCAAAGTGATGATGATTGCCAACGAGTGCTTCGGAGTGGCAAATGGAACAGTGACTAAACCTGAACTACCGAATCAAAATGCCAACGCCGAAAGTAGAGCGGCGTACCAGAAAGACTTGAAACAGTGGCTAAAACTCGATGGAATAGCTCAAAAATTAATCGTGTTACACGCATCGGAACAATCGCTGCTGCACATAATGAATTGCGAAAGTGCGCACCAGATGTGGAACAAGCTGCAATCAATTTACGAAGGTCAAACCGAAACTAGTATACATTTGTTACAGCAAAAATGGTTTTCTCTAACAAAGAAAACGACCGATGACATGGGAACACACATCGCAAAAATCAGAGACGTAAGTCATAAATTGTCCTTGCTAGGAGAGCCTATCTCAGAAAAAATGGTGATGACAAAAATACTAATGACCTTGCCCACAAGTCTAAACTATTTCTCTGCAGCATGGGAATCTGTACACCACCGGCAGATCGCACTGTCGATAACTTGGTAGCCAGGCTGATAATGGAGGAAACACGGTTATCGGCAAGGGAGAGCGAATCGGGCGGCGCTTTAGCCGCGAAGGGAAACGCGCGAGACGGTAAAGCAGAGTCGGTAAGAAAGCATGCCAAGAATAAAAATGTGAAACCAGGTGCGTGCTACAAGTGTGGAAAATTTGGACATTTCCAAAGGGACTGCCGCAGTAAAATAAAGGGAAACACAAATGAAAAGGAGCAGCAGAATTCGACTAAAGAAAAACAAGAAGCGCTGAACAGTGAGTTAGTTCTTACTTCTGCAGGAGAACTCGACGTGACGTGTGGTACCTTGACTCTGGTGCAAGCAGTCACATGACCGGGCGGCGCGATTAGTTTAAAGATTATAAAGCATTTCAGGAACCAACTTCCATCAAAATAGGAAATATAATGGAGATAGCAGCTCATGGAAAAGGACACATCAATGTCTCATGCACTGGTTTCAAATGGGAAGAAAAGTATCTGAAGGATGTAATATGTCCCGAAATTGGCATATAATTTGTTCTCAATGGGCTCAACACTCGATAAGCAAATGAAATTTGAATCAAATGAGAAGGAATGTCGGTTCGTCAAAGGAGAAAGAACAGTGGGAAGGAGAAAAGGAAGACTCTACGCAATGCAGATCAAGGTAATAGAGCAGAAGAATGTGCCATGCGCAAAACTCAAGGAAGATAAGCCGAGCAATACAACAATGTCAAATATGTCATTATGGCATGAGAGACTAGCACTCCAAAATTTCAAGCAAATAAGGAAGATACTGAAAAAGGCTGGCATTGTGACAAGTGAAAATGATCCATTCTGCAAGGCGTGTGCAAAAGGGAAAGCATGCAGGAAAGCTTTTCCGAAGAGCGCAACAAGATCAAGAGAAGTGGCTGAACTGATACATGCAGCATACAGATTTATGTGGTTCAATGAAAGCTAATTCGCTAGGCGGAGCAAAATACTTTCTGCTCTTTAAGGATGACTATTCGGGATACAGGAAAGTGTATTTCTTGAAGACAAAAGAAGAAACAATAGACCATTTTAAGAATTTTATCAAGAGAGTTCAAATGGAAACTGGAAAGAAGATTAACACGCTGCGAATAGACAATGGATTGGAATTTGTCAACAAGAAGATGAGGAAGATCATGATGGACGAGGGCATAGAGCACCAAACAACTGTACCTTATACGCCTGAGCAGAACGGCAAAGCAGAAAGGGAAAATAGGACCATAACAGAAGCAGCCCGTACAATGTTACTCAGCAAAGATCTCCCAAAATTTATGTGGGCTGAAGCAGTAAATACTGTTGTACATATAATAAATAGAACCGGAAAGAGTGGCAAAGAAGGCCATTCACCATACGAAATCTGGTTTAGTAAAGACGTGACAATAAACTATTTAAAAGTTTTTGGTACAAAATGTCATGTACACATACCAAAGCAGAATAGAAAGAAATGGGATGCAAAATCCAAGGAAGGCATCCTAGTTGGTTACGACGGCTGCACAAAAGGATACAGAATCTGGTTCCCTGAAACGAGGAAAGTAGAAACACACAGAGATGTTACTTTCGAAGCAGAGCAGTCGACCCAAGACACGAAATCGAATGAAGAGAAAGACGAAGAATACATGACGTATGAGCGAACACCACAGAGTGCGTGTAACGAAGAAGATGAGGAAGAAGAAGAGCTAGAAGGAAGGGCTGAATTACCTGAAGAATCGGAGCATGAAGAGGAAGAAGATGATGATGACATTTTTCAAGATGTTGAGCAACAACAAGTGATAGCGATGAAAACCTTCAAGAAGGATACACATTACGTGATAGACGAACAATTAACTCTCCCAAAAAATACGGAGACTACTACAAACACGGCTCACTTGTTGCAGCTGAAAGAGAAGAAACAATATGCTACGAGGAAGCAACAAAAGAAACAGATTCAGCAAAATGGAAGAAGGCAATGCAAGAAGAATTAGATCCACTTAAAAAGAATGCAACGTAGAAGCTTGTCGAACCACCACAGTACACGAAGATATTAGACAACAAGTGGGTTCTTAAAACAAAGCTAAAATCAAATGGAACATTGGACAGGTATAAAGCCAGACTGGTGGTCAGAGGCTTTAGATAAGAAGAAGGACGGGATTATGACGAAATATTTAGTCCTGTGGCAAGATTCGAGTCAATTTGCGTCATATTGGCGTTAGCAGCATCTGAGAAAATGCATAAGATGCAATTTGATATAAAAACGGCTTTTCTTAATGGAACACTCGAGGAGGACATCTACATGAGGCAACCTCAAGGCTTCGAGAATGGCACGAAAAAGGTATGCAAACTCCAGAAAAGTCTCTATGGTTTGAAGCAGGCGGCCCGATGCTGGAACAATGAACTAGTCAAAACTTTAAAGGAGATAGGTATGTACTCGACAAAATCAGACCAAAGTGTTTTTGTAAATAAAGATTGTACTGCAATACTCGTTATTTACGTAGATGACGGTTTATTAGTGTCTAAAAATAAAGAATATATAGTAAATATTATAAAGCATATGAAACGAAAATTTGAAGTTAAAACAAGCGATTTAAGTATATTTCTAGGAATTGAGATAAAAAGACACTAAAAGATGGTTCGATAGCATTAAATCAAAAACAATATGCAAAGAAAATTGTCGATAGATTTAAGTTAACAGAGTCGAACGAGGTGAAGGTACCTACGGATGCACATCAAAATATAACTATGTTTTGCAGAGATCAATGTGAGAAAGAAGCAATACAGGGATCCTATCGAGAGGCAATAGGACATTTACTGTTCTTAGCGACGGTATCCCGGCCAGACATTTCTTATGCGGTAAGCGTAGCCAGCAAATTTGTAGAAAATCCGAGCAAAGGTCATTGGAACGCGGTCAAGAGAATAATAAAATATGTTAAAGGTACTTTAGATTCCGGATTAACGTATAGGTTGAACAATAACTTCTCTAAAATACAGGCATATAGCAATGCTGATTATGCCGGGGATTTAACGGACAGGTGGTCGACTACCGGATATCTACTCAAACTTGGAAGTAGTACAGTAGTATGGGGCTCACAGAAGCAAACCTGTGTAGCATTACCAACTACAGAGTCTGAGTACATATCAGCTAGTCAAACAGTTAAAGAAATAATATGGTTTTGTAAGTTAACAAACGAGTTGTACAAAGGGAAAATGGAAACTCCTATTCTCTTTATTGATAATCAAAGTGCAATAAAGTTAATAAAAAATCCCGAATACCATAAAAGAACTAAGCACATAGACATAAGATATCATTTTATTCGGGAAAAATACAATATATAGAAGAAAGATTTACTATAAAATATATAGATACCAAAAAACAAGAAGCAGATTTGTTCACAAAACCGTTGGAAAGACTGAGATTTGAGCGTTTAAGAGATCTGATAGGTGTTGAAAAAATTCAAGATAGTTAAAGAAACTTGTAAATAAACACAACAGGCTTCACGATTCTCTTTTGAAAATTTATTTAGAAATAAGATATATATGTATATATAGATGTGATTTAAGCGAACGAGCAAAGTCGACACTAAGGGAGAGTGTTGAAAAAATAATAAATAAAGCATAGAGACGACTTTGGTCGTTCAAATAAAGCGGGAAATATATATGGCCGTTGTCGCCACTGCGAATCATCACGTTTTCGTTTCCGCAAAGTCACCGTTTTTTCTGTTCTCCGGTGAATAAGTAGCTCAGCGTGTTCGTCCGTCGCGCGCAGATCGTCGGTTACATTCTTTTCGCACTGTACTGTATCTCGCTTAGAAAGTTCTCTATACAATATACTCTTTTTTTCAAGAAGTCACTGTGTTCTCTGTTATTTAAAATAACCAGTTCCAACAGATAATATGATAATATGCATATATAAAATATTCAAGTCAAAAAATACATACAGGTATACACAAACAGATCCCATATATTTAATGTTTATTTAAACTATAGAAAATTATTAGTTCGCAAAATTGCAATAATGTGCATAAATGAATCTTTGGTGATCAAAATTTGCGCATTTGCCTGATTCAATTCGACAACGTGGTTATATTATCGAGATTTTGCAGTGGTCAACATTTTCTTGTATAATTTCTTCAATAATTCTGGCTTCTTTTGCAATATTATCATTATCTTCGACAGGATGAGAAATCCCAGTATCCTTGGGTATTCATGGTATGGGGTTTCTTCCAATATGCAACTTCGTACGACTTATAAACTTTTCTTTATTAAAGTGATCTGCGCATAATCCTGCTTTCCGAATTGATGCTGGGGACCACTTAAGTAAATTTTCATTACCTGTAGTTAAGCATAAATCGGCTGAACTTTGGTATATAACCCATGCCCGATTTTGATGAAATTTTACAGGCATATAGCACTTACTAAATGTAGTCGAATGCCACAAGTGCGAATGTATGGAAACGTCTAATTTCTGAGATATTAATTTTTAATTATTCAGCTTGACTAATTTAATAAGTGCTACATGTATGTAAAATTTCATCAAAATTTTTCATTAAAACCTTAAATCAGTACTACCTCAAAAACTCAAAATAAAAATGACAACATATGTTTGTTATCTTATTACAGTGTGTTTTAAAAAATTTAAATCATTTAAAAAATTGAAATTTTTACTTGAAATTGTTAAGACAGCCATTTCTTTGTTTTCACAAAATTTAGTCTTATTTACCATCGTCAAATATTTTCAAGAATTTTGTATTTTTACTTACCGCAGTTTCTTATCCAAATGTCAAATCTTTTATCAGTCTTTTGTGGAAAACGAAACAGTTTACAGTTTTCCGATTTGACACTATTACAGTTTTTATACGCACATCTGTCAAATATCGTTATTTTCTTCAAACTACCGTTATCCATTTTAATAAAAAACTCCTGCAATAATTTCCTGCAACAGTTTCCTGCAACAATCTCCTGCAACAATCTTCTGCAACAATCTTCTGCTACAATCTCCGCGAACGGAAGACGCCAGAAAGCACGCAATCTCCGCAAATCTCCGCGAATCTTGTGATTTTTTTTAGAAACTAAAATTTTGTTGAAACTGTAGATTCAACAAAATTTTAATTTTTAAAATCGGATCACTGTAGACTTGGAAACTTCACGTCACAATTCACAATAACACTTTTCAGTAACTACGATAAAACTAAATATTAATAAATAGTATAAATAAGTTAATAAAATAATTAGTTAATAGAATTTTATAAAAATTATAAAACTAAATAAAAAAAAGTGAAATACGCAAGTAGATGAAGTACGCAAATAGATGAAATACGCAAAATTTTTGTTTAGTTTTCGCTTGTTTTCGCTCTGCGAGCTCACAAGCCTTTTGCGTTCTCGAATGACATGTGTCACAGATTGTGCTGCTGAACTATTTCTCTTGCGATTTTTAGTATCTCACGACTTTTATCGTAGTTACTGAAAAGTGTTATTGTGAATTGTGACGTGAAGTTTCCAAGTGTACAGTGATCCGATTTTAAAAATTAAAATTTTGTTGAATCTACAGTTTCAACAAAATTTTACTTTCTAAAAAAAAATCACAAGATTCGCGGAGATTTGCGGAGATTGCGTGCTTTCTGGCGTTTTCCGTTCGCGGAGATTGTAGCAGAAGATTGTTGCAGAAGATTGTTGCAGGAGATTGTTGCAGGAGATTGTTGCAGGAAACTGTTGCAGGAAATTATTGCAGGAGTTTTTTATTAAAATGGATAACGGTAGTTTGAAGAAAAAAACGATACTTGACAGATGTGCGTATAAAAACTGTAATAGTGTCAAATCAGAAAACTGTAAACTGTTTCGTTTTCCACAAAAGACTGATAAAAGATTTGACATTTGGATAAGAAACTGCGGTAAGTAAAAATAAAAAATTCTTGAAAATATTTGACGATGGTAAATAAGACTAAATTTTGTGAAAAACAAAGAAATCGCTGTCTTAAAAATTTCAAGTAAAAATTTCAATTTTTTAAAATGATTTACATTTTTTAAAGCACACTGTAATAAAATAACAAACATATGTTGTCGTTTTTATTTTGAGTTTTTGTGGTAGTACTGATTTAAGGTTTTAATGAAAAATTTTGATGAAATATTACATACATGTAGCACTTACTAAATTAGTCAAGCTGAAAAAATAAAAATTAATATCTCAGAAATTAGACGTTTCCGCACATTCGTACTTGTGGCATTCGACTACATTTAGTAAATGCTACATGCCTGTAAAATTTCATCAAAATCGGGCATGGGTAATATATCAAAGTTCAGCCGATTTATGCTTAATTACAGGTAATGAAAATTTACTTAAGTGGTCCCCGGCATCAATTCGGAAAGCAGGATTATGCGCAGATCACTTTAATAAAGATTTTATAAATCGTACGAAGTTGCATATTGGAAGAAACCCCATACCATGGATCCCCAAGGATACTGGGATTTCTCCTGTCGATGATAATGATAATATTGCAGAAGAAGCCAGAATTATTGAAAAAATTATACAAGAAAATGTTGACCACTCAGATGATCGAGATTACGCTTCGATGGAAGTCAATACTCGCACCGACTTTCAAGTAGACATTGCGGAGATCACCAAGAACGACACGAATAACGAAGTCCCAATAACAATGACGACACGTAGGAAGAGTTACCCTTCTGGAAAAGAACTTTTCTGCAATTTCGGAGATGACTTTGCAGACGACGATGAATGGCTCAATAATGGAAATCCATTTCCACTATTTCTTGATAATTACCCTCAGGGAGAAGTAGGAATGAAAGCGAAAAAGAAAAAAGAAAAACAGCAAAAGAAATCTGCCTCCAAAAAAGTGTTTAATGAATATGAATTTACCGAAATCGAAAAATTAAAGGAAGAAAATTTGAAATTTAAAAATCTTCTTATACAAAGAAAAAGAAAACAAAAAATGTCACTGCTATGTTGCAACGTCGCAATATTGAAACTCGAAAAAAGAACGTTTGCAAACACAGTGTGAATGAATTTTTGGATGGAAAGAAATGTCGAAAACCACTTGCAAGAACCATGATAAAACTTCAACTACACAAGGGGACATTAGAATATACGAAAGAAGAAAAAGATCTTGCAAAACAAATGTTTTATTATTCCGCAAGTGGATATTCACGGATGAGAAAGGCTGGATTGAATATTCCATCAAAATTTTCTGTCAGAAGTTGGATTTCCGAAACAGATATTCGACCAGGATTCTGCGAGGAAATGTTTTCTAAAATTCAAGAAAAATTATCAACACTATTATCTTCTCAGACAACTTGTTGTTTAAAATTTGATGAGATGTCGATTAAAAAATTAGAAGAATATAGCCGAAAATATGATATCATTGAAGGATTAATAGATCTCGGACCCCTGGTACGAAGCGATGAACCAGCGGAACATGTTTTACTATTTTGCCTTTGTTACGTCCAGACTCGTAAGGGAGAGTCAACGGAAGGGCGTAAATAAAACTTACCTCAAACAATGCCGGACCGTACGTGGTTTCGAGGCGAGCGAACGTGCGGAGGCCCTAAGCAGGTCAACGACCGAGAAGGTCGCTTTTACGCTGTTAAAAGGGCCCGTTCACTCGATGGTCCCTTTTTGGCAAGAGAATTTAATCTCTTTTGCGCGGGATGGGACCTTGTGCGATTTCGGAGTTCAGGAGAGAGTGCAGGGGGTAATAATGATCATTCAATTAAGTACGAAAATTTCTAATTTATTCAAATAAGGTAAAATGAAACGAGATTTGTGAGAAAATTCATAATATTCGGATAATACACATATATATATATGTGTGTGTGTGTGTGTGTGTGTGTATTGATTACAATATTTTTTATAATTTAAAATTGCGTGAGGGTGTTTGTGTATATATGTGCGCGTTACATGTGTACGGGGGACATCGATGGAAGCAGAGTGGGGGAAATTATAATATTTAAAATAAGGCTCCGATCGGGTTACAATAAATTATATTAATATAAAAAAAGAGAAATAAAATTAAAAACCGTCAACTAAGCATAAGCAGGATGTTAGAAATCGGGGATTTCTTCAAATTCAATGGTGGAAGGTTTGTAAATCCGCCAAAAGAATTAGATGGGAACGGCCACTGGATATCTGCGGCGGGGATGGAAGCATGGAATAATGGTGTCGGGGGTAGATTTTATTAGTACCTTCCTTAGGTCGGCAAGATTTACAGGATCGGGCCCGATGGTGAAGGCATCCTCGGGGAGAGGATCCGTGTGTGGAGGGAGGGTTCTTAGGCAATAATCCAATAGATTTTGGTAGGTGCGAGGAGAAGGATCATTTTCAGGAGGAGGTGGCGAGGATGATGAAAGGGGGAATCTTCGAGTTCTATGACGGGAGGCGAGGGCGATCTCGGGGACTCGTGGACAGGAGATTGTGAGGAAAAAAGGGGGGAGAGTCTTCTAAATCAATTAAAATCGGTGAAGGAGATCTTGAGAGAGTACACGAGGATTGCGGAGAGGGAGGAGGGGGAGTAGGGCTCTCGGAGACGGAGAGTCTTCGGGAGAAAGAGGAGGAGGAGTCGGGACTCTCGGAGACGGAGAGTCTTCGGTAGAAGGAGGAGGGGGAGTAGGGACTCTCGGAGACGGAGAGTCTTCGGGAGAGAAAAAAGGGGGTACTGAGGGGGAGCAAGACCGTCCCGGGGACGAGATGGGAGAAAGTCGGGGGTGGTAAAGTATGTGTGGGTTGTTATTTAGGGTATCGTTACTTACCAGTTGGGGGACGGGAGAGGGGAGGACGAGTGCGGCCGGAACCGGACCCTGGACGGGCGTCCTCCCCTCTCCCAAGGATGAGATGCGGCGAAGAGGGCCCTCGCGCCGGGAGCCTAGTGCACCGGACCGAGGGCCCCTCAGTCGTCGTAGCGATGGCCTCTCTCCCTCAGAGAGGGGCCATCCGGAGAGGGCCTCCAGGGCTGATCGCCGGATCCGCGTTCCCCCTCGGGGAGCGGAGGGGGCGACAGCCTTGGGGGCGGGGGCCCCGGCTCAAGCAGGAATATGCGAGCCGGAACCCCGCCCCCCAAACTCTTTGGGAGGGCGTGTTGTGGGGTCGGTGTCGCCCCGCAACGCAACCGCGAAGTCCGCATAATGGCGGAGGGAGAAAGGTCGCTTCACGGCCTTTCTCCCGGGGAGGAAAAGGCGGGGGGGCGTGGAGTCGGCATGGGCAACCAGCATCCTCCGCGTCCCCTACATAAACGCCCGAGAAGGACACCCGCTGTGGTTTTAGTGCGGTCCCCTTCTGTGCCCCATCACGGGAAGAACTTCGATTCTTCCCGGGATGAGGAGAAGGAATCCCACATAACCTCTGCCCTCTACCTGGAGGGTAAAGGTACCTCGAGGAGGTTTCCACAGTGTTAAAAAAAAGGGTATCGTTACTTATGCTAGTCGACGGATCCTTATTAGACTTAATCGCTGAGTTGTTACTTATAGTTGAATCATTATTATTACTAATCGAGGAGTCTATACTAGTCGCGGATTTTTCCGAGTGGTTTTCTGCCGAAGCCCGAGCCAGTAGTTTTCTTAATTGCCTGTTGCGGCGATTACGCGACTGCCTGGCGATCTTTCTAGACTTTCGCCTAGATTTTTCCACTGGGGAAAACGGGTAAAGAAAACGGAATAAATAAATAACAGAAAGAAGCAATGGTATCTTTCTTTGTCGAGAAGAATTTCTCGAGATTGCGAAACAATTTTTGGATTTAGTTATCTAAGTAAAACGAGAAGACTAGAAATTTTATGTATGTATATGAAGAGCAATATATATATGTGTATATAAATATATATATATATATGTAAACGAATACGTATGTATACGTGTTAATATATAGTCATCTTAGGCAAGGGAAAGCGGAAACTTGAAGAGGTCGAATGAGGTGTTACAAATCATTGTTATTAATATTTAAAATTTCGAATATTGTATGGGGGAGGATATGATGGGGAGAAAGAAAAAGGTGGCGCGTTGAAATTGCAAGAGAATAGGAAGCTCTGAGCGACGGGTGAGAGATAAAGGAGGATAGCGAGCCTGCGCTGCTATAAAGCAGAAGACTCTGAGCGACGGATGAGAGATAAAGGAGATAGCGAGCCTGCGCTGCTATAAAGCAGGAGAGCCTGAGCGACGGGTGAGAGATAAAGGAGGATAGCGAGCCTGCGCTGCTATAAAGCAGGATACTCTGAGCGACGGGTGAGAGATAAAGGAGGATAGCGAGCTTGCACTGCTATAAAGCAGGATACGCTGAGCGACAGGTGAGAGATAAAGGCGAATCGCGAGCTTGCGCTGCTATAAAGCAGGATACTCTGAGCGGCTTATGAAATTAATAGACGGGGAGTTTCTCAAAAGAAAATTTCATCGGGGGAATGGCAGAGGGAAAGGAATAATAATAAGAATTAAATTTTAAATAATTGATAAATAACATATTTGTTCGCAATCCAAAAATTATTTTAAAAGAGGGGAGGCCGAGCAGTGAATTTTACGCGTTAGAATGACTTACTGCTTATAGAGTGCGCCGGTTTTTAATTGTAGACAACGTATTGGTCCCTGGTGTAGGATGCCCCTGGTTTGGTCTTAGCTCGCTCTTGGTTCGGTTTTCCAATTGTTTGTATGTGCTCGCTGGTCCACAATGTTCACACACTAATTAAAATTTTCTATTTGCACTCTGTATGTTTGCGCTGTGGAAATACTAGAACTGCGGACTTTAACACTGAAATTGACGCGAGACTCAAGAGTAACTGTGAAGTACTTGTAATAGCAACCGTGATAGTGATGGGAGTAGAAGAAGTAGTAATGCTCTCTCGAGGCAATGTTTCGAGTATTTAAAACCCTTTGCTCCTCCTTTTCGCTGGGCAGTCGAAATCTCTATTTAACGAATCAGTTTTCTAATGACGCCCTCATAGGATTTGGAGGGAATCGATTTTTGATAGGAGTTTCTATTTCCCCGGTATGGGTGGAGTCTTTTTTTGTTTAAACATCCCGATTTCGGCCAACGGAAAGGACAACGCATTTATATGAGATAGGCACTTAATTTACCCTTTCGAGTCCGTTGCAACGCGGATATCGCGTAAGGGCGGTCTGTCAAGCGAGCACATGTGGTATCGGATTTATCGCTACCAGCCGTTTTCCTTTCAAGTTATCGCGCTAACTTTCGGGAATTGGTTTGTTTTTGCGAGTCTGTCGGCCGTAGTCTGAAATTTTGAAATCGCTTCCTCGCATATGTTTGAGAATCACATTTATTGGTCTGTTTGTTTTTTCTGTTTTTCTTAGACTACAGTCTAGGACCCGATTTTGTTTAGTTTAGTTTGTTGCTAACGTGGTTTGCATGTCTCGAACTCTACGACTAGGTTTACTTTCGTTTTTTTTATCACGGTTTATTTTCCGACTCGCTTTTGTTTTTATTTTTTATCGTCGCGGATTGTTCGACACGTGTTTTGAGCACCACGGTTCTGTTTAGTTTCGTTTTGTTTCTCTAGGTTTTATTCATCATGTGTTTTCGAATAGCACGACTCGCCTGACAGATGATAATATAATTTATCGCCGCCTCGTATATCGGGAAAGAAAAGAATCGTGGAGTCCGCTGGACGTAACACCTTGATAGTATTAATGCGGAAAGTCCTTGGCGGCAAATAGTAGCATACTTTTTGTTTTACCGGAAAAAATTCAACGCATAAGGAGATTGTTCAATTCACCGAGATATGTTTAGAAAAATTTAAAAATGTAGGGGCAATTGTACAATTGATTACATGTGACCAAGGTGGATCAAACAGAAAAACTTTCAATAATTGGAAAATTTCACCACATGAACTGTTTTTCTCATTGAACAATGAAACTTATTTTACTTCCTTTGATTGGCCCCATCTTATCAAGCGGTTGATTAGCCAATTGAGATCGCATAAATATATTTACGTGAATGGAGAAGTAATCATGTCTTTTCACGACTTATTTGCAACGTGGCAATTTGACAGAAAGTTAAATACTTCAAATTTATTGGGTCACATTACTTATGCGCACTTTTATCCAAATAATTTTGAAACCATGAACGTCAAAAGAGCATTTCAAATGTTAAGTGCAAGATTTGCTGCATCAATATCGACAGCAGGCCAAAGTAATGTATTGAAAAGTACTTTATGAAAAGCATCTGCGGATTTTGTTACAAAATGAATAAAGTAATAGATGCTATGAATGTATACCATTTAAATGATTGGAAACGAGAAAAAGGACCGTTATCAGATGTTCATACAATGGCTGAGAGAAGAGTTATTAACGTCTTTTATTGAATGGTGTGCAAAGTGGAGTACTTCCAACAAGATATCGAAACCTCCGTGCTTTGATGGAATAATTACGACTGTGTAAGCAATTTTATTAATGTATCGTTCCATTAAACAATATTATCCAGATTTCAAGCTCGCCACTGCATTATGTAACCAGGATTCCGTAGAGCATACATTCGGAAAAATTAGAGGACGCGGAGGATTCAACCGTAATCCCACCGCGAGAATGGTACGATTAACGTTGCGCCATATTTTATCAAGTGGATGTATTTACGGAAACGGCAGAGGCAACGTAATTTGCCCAGAAACGTCTTCGTTAACGGATAATACATCAATAGTCCGTAAAATGGAAACTAACAATGTTCCATTACAAGAAGAACTCACTTTTTCAATTAAAATGGATAATGACGACTGTGATAATGATCTCATTGCGACAGCTTTTGAAGAAATTACAAGATATTCAGAACAGAACTATTCCGATAATTTAGTAATGAATGAATCCGACAACAACAACTTCAATTCATCAGAAACATATGAAGGAAATACAATTGCATATTTCGCAGAGTATATTGCTCACAACGGCTATGAAATTACTAAATGCGACAGCTGCCGTGAAACAAATGTGAAAACACCGATGGAAGGATTAAATGATAATGAGATTTATATTCAGCTACGTGAATATGAACACGAAGATGAAGATGGACCTGAAGTTGAATGGCTATCAAGACCAACAGATACATTTTTTAATATTGTCGCTCTTTAACTTCAAGCATTCAACTCATGCTACAAGAAGTATTGGCATTTGAAAGATGTGAAGAAAAAGCTTCTTGAGATTTGTGTGAAACACGTTCAGCATGCAGCTGAACATTGGTTTGACGAAAACAACGAGTGTTATCCACATAGAATCCAAATGTTGGACTTTATGTTAAGAGTCAAAATATATGCAATTGCAAAAAAAAATAATAATGGAAGGAGAATAAATACAGTAGCATCTGGAGGATCAAAAGAAATAAAGACAAAATGTCAAAAACTGAGGAATACAAAACAATTGTAAAAAGAAGAAAGATAGAGATAGAAAGCAGCGCAGAATACTTTTCTATATGCGCACTATTTCTATGCAAGTAAATACTGAGCTGGCTCGTGATTGGCTTTTTAATTAGAAAGTTCAACAGTGTTCCTAATATTACTCAAGTAAAAATATGCATCAATATTTTATCGCGTATATATAATGTATGTGTTTTTTCGAAATCTTTGATTTTTATGTTAATTTTCTGTAACCTTTGGTATTTCGAATTACAAAAAGTTATGCTATGAACATTATAATATGTGAATACATTAGTCTTGTACATTACGAAAAAAGAAACAAGAAGATAAGCATTCTCTATATTTATAGCTAGTTCCTGTTTGGCAGCGAGACAGTTAACTTGCATTTGTTGTCATGATACAAGGTGTGTAAGAAGCTTTGTAATATCATGCATAAGATTACAAAGTTGACGGGAAAAAATTATGGAACAACACAAATAGCACCATTACAGCAAGCTGCTTGGAAGGAACGTTGTATACTTATAGAGAAGCTGGATAAACCTATTGGCGAAGCTACAAAGGAATTCTGTCATGAAATTAATGCAGAAGAAGGTGTATCACTTCATTCAATGTCTTCCTGTTCAATAGCAAAGGAGAGTTGTTACTACAAAAACGATCTAATAAGGTGAGATTTATATGTCACATATTTTAACATAATCTTGAATATTTTAAACACTAGTATGAAAATTAATAAGTATATAAGCATTAGTTTTAATATATATAACATTATATATATTTCGGAAATTAAGCTTCAAAATAAAATTTCTTGTTTATCCCGAGGTTTGATTACGTAAAAATAAATTAATATAGAATAACCCTTCTTGTACACCTGCAAACATCGGATATGCTATTAAAAAAATCTATGTTTATATAACAAAAATTTGTTACATATCTAGATAACATTCCCGGATCATTATACAAATACTTGCTGCAGTCATCCATTGGCAGAGATTCCTTCTGAAATGGAAGAGAAAAACGCTATGTGTGTACGCAGAGCGGCATTAAGAAGACTCAATTATTAACTGGATATATACCCAACGATGCAATCCAATCTCACGAACTACTTTATCTCACAAGAATTTACTATAAAGCAATGAGTAGTACACGTCTAATGCACCAATACAAACTGCTGCAGTGGTACATAATTTAAATAAACTGCAAGATCTCGATAATATAACCACGTTGTCGAATTGATTCAGGCTAACGTGCAAATTCTAATCACCAAAGATTCATTCATGCACATATTGCAATTTTGCGAACTGATAATTTTCTATAGTTTAAATAAACATTAAATATATATGGGATCTGTGTTTGTGTGTATCTGTATGTATTTTTTAACTTGAATATTTTATATATGCATATTATCATATTATTATATTGTGCAATCCAGATGTGTGTTAGAAAACAATTTCTTATTTAATATGAATAAAGCTGGATATGTCTAGAAAAGTAAAAGAGTAAGAATTTGAAACCTCTAGTCCTCACTCGATCTTCATAATAAAACACATAAAAAAGAAAACACATTTCATAAAACACATGTAAAAAAAAGGTAGAGATAGAAAACAGCAACAGATATCTCAGAAAATCTAAAGATAAGAGAAAAAAGCATTTATAAAATACAAAATATAGAATGCGCTTTACTACAAAACATATAGGCGCTTCTGCGCGCATTACAGAATGCCTTTTCATACATTTCACTGCGCCCAGTGCGGAATGCACTTATTATTACATATATATACTTATACATATATATACTTTTTTATTACATATATTATTCTGCAAAAAAAATTTACATGCAAAAGGCAAAGTAATTATTTGCAGCGTATTTGCTGCAGATAAGTTTGTTTGAGTTCGTTACTACATTGGCCGCTACCACGGTATGGCGCTGAAATCAGTGTGACGTCCCGCCATTTTTTCGAACCCATATTTGCAATAATAATTAAGAAATGCTTTTGCTTATAAAATACAGAACAATTATATAACCTATTTGTTCTATTTCTTATTATTAGCGATTTTTATTATTGTTGTCAATTACTTAACGTGCTTATTTCATACGCCTTATTTAACTTAGAAATCTAATATACTTTTAGTCTATAACTACGAACTATAAGAAATTTAAGATTTCCCTATATAACCGCGCTGCGACCAATCAGCGAGCTCCATTTAGGAACTAGCGACACAAACCAATCAGGCGCCGTCCCTAGAACCGAACCACGCACGTGCTCTGGAACTAATCAGCGATTTTTAGAATTATAATTAATATTAAATACCTTAACATAGATTTGGGGATGGTAATACGCTTTAACAGTCATTATTAATCGAGCTTCTATTACGACAAATGTAAGAAATTATAAAGTCATAATTACTTATTGAACCAACCTTTTATAAACTATTAAAGATCTGAAAGCGATCATTGAAATTTATGTTAAAGTCTTTTAAGTAAATAACTCAAATAAATAACTTCAATAATTAATAATTATGGCTTTCTAAATGATTAATCTAATTATGTAAACGCTTCACTTTTTAGCTTAAGCATTATGCGATGACAACTACTCATTAAGATTCCACTGTTATACTTTGTGGAATCATATTTTGCATATAATAATTTGCAAATAGCTTTCTTCTTCTAAAATCTCATCGAAAGACTAAGCTAACAATAAATTATTATAAATTAATTCCATAAACAAGAGAATTAGATACAAATTTTAACATTTTACACACTAGCCTAGCATTACGAAATATTCAAAGATTAAAATATAAGAGTATTCAGATCAATTGATGCATGTAACTCGGTAGAGGGGATGCTGAGACCGGCCGACTCCTTATCTATATCACTCTGGCGTGTATCAAAACATACGAAATTCGCAAGCAAGCTCCTGTCGCTACCCAGTGATTCGATTAAGAAGAATTTTATGACGGTCCTTTCTGGAAGGAGTTATTCCCACCCCCAAAGCCCTTCAAATGACCTATGACCAATGCATGTTCCACACGGCACCAAAGCCCGATTCGAATGCCTTTGTCTTATAGGTATATAAACCGCTAATTTCGCGCTCCGATTCATTATATATTCTATATTCGTCCTTTAAGCAAGTATCTCATTATATTCTTCTTCGAGCAGTATCAATCATCATTCATTAGAACATACATTATTCGGTGTTAAGTAGCATTGAAATCTTTGTGTGTCCGCAGCGACGGACTTCTAATTTTTTCGTAACTGTCAGTCGTGCGCTAGATATTCAATTGTGTAAAAACTGAATAAAGAACTCTGTGCATAATTTCGAGTGAATTAAATTCAACTTTACTCGCTGCGACCAAGGTCCTCCAGGAAGCGTGAAGGTGGAGAGACGTGCAGCAGAGCTAGAGATTGCAGTTACTATACGGTAAGTAATTATAATTCTCCTTAATCCTGATCACGCATCTTAGCGAAGATTAGAAATCTGTTAATGACTGACAGCCCATTTCAATCCATTACCTCATCATCTATTCCATCGTCACTCAGCAATTTGTATGCTCACTGTGACATTCTTATATCCTTTATTTAATAAAGAAAAACTCCTGTCAAGCGCTGGCATGTAGCTGACAGTTTTCAGTCAGTCAATCCTTTAACTAACATAAACTATTATCAAATAACTATCAAATACCCTGAATCTTCCAAATAGTATCAATACTAAAAGAAAGTTAGATTTTGAGTAAAATAATACTACTGTTGACACTCGGACGGTGTCCAACCCTCTGTTAACCTGACACTGAGCATCCTCTGTCGTGCCCTAAGCGTCATTCTATACCTAATCCTAGATATTCTTTTCGTTATCGAGCACCCTATGTTGTGCCCTGATTGACAATTTCCAATCACCACCCAGTATATCTCTATAACAAACCGGACATCCTACGTTGTGCCAGGTCAGTAAAATTTATAACGAAAATATATTTTCGTTATAATTCTTGCGATTATGATATTAACGTAATTAATAATAATGATAATAAAATTGTAATAATAATAAATATTTGCATGATTATTATTATAATATTAAACAAACTTAAAAATAAAATGGAAAAAAAATTTATGAAAAAAAAGTTCACGAGCAGAGGTTCGAACACGTAATCTCTGGCTTAACACGCTGGCCCGCTACCGCTTCGGCCACCGGGCCGCTTGGCAATGGAAAAAACTTTTAGGTATATAAATTGCTACACAAAGTTTGAGGCGCTTTTTCTCGGAACTGGCGGCCTATGGGGTCCTATGGCTTAAGCATGATATGAGTTTCGGACACTACTATTACCACACGAAGCCTCATCCCGAATTTCATTTCCCAGACCGTGGATTCCCCTTGTGAGTGACCCTTTTCTCACTAGATCCTAGTGATAAGAAGGAATGCTCTCTATTTTTTGTAGGGTAATTTGCTTACACCGATTATACCCCAGGGACGCCGAGAGCAAGGACCGATGTGATCTAGGGAATGGAATAAGGCTCAGATGATAGTTACTTACTAAGAATTTACTAAATTTATACGTACCTGTATAATTGCGTGTGTGAATACAAATGTATGACTCCAGAATCTAAGAGATTTTCTAAAAGAATAATAATAATTTGATCTATGTCCAAATTCCCATTAAAATGTTCCTCAATTAGTCCGATTATTATTGTTAAAATTAGACTTGGTATGTCATTAATTAAGGCTTTAATTTCTTCTTCCGAGAATAAGGGTTTCATCTGTAATTTATAGAATACTAACTAATCTTCAGAATACATTGAATAATAATAGTTATAGTTAAATTTACAGAGGATTTGTTTGGAATCAATTTCCATAAACTTGTATACTAATTCTTACTTAGAAGTTCGCGTCTGGCAATAAAGAATTTAATTGTGATATAAAATCTTCTGATAAGAATGGTTCGTTAACATTTCCTTCTAAATTGGTTGCGTTTTGGTATAGTTCTTGAGATACCTTACGTTCTGGTAAATATGTATTTGAATCGTTAGGATTGTCAGTTGCTGGTAAGTTAACAACAAAATTATTAGTAATTTTTGTATCAAATCCGGATTCTGGATTAAAAGTTTCCTGAAGGGGACTGGTAAGTGTCTCAGATTGAGATGTAGATGCAGAAGTTACAGGAATCGAAGAGATTTTTTTAGTAGGTTCAACTTTAGATTGAGGTTTGAAAGCTTGTCGCTCGACCCAACGTAAATGCGAGGTTAAGCGACTAGCGCGTTTCTTTTTGCCGGTTCTATATTTTTTCTTCCTTATGATAACTGGTATGTATGCCGGTCGAACCATCTACAAAGGCATGTAATAAAATAGTGTGATTTACCGGAATTAACGATAATCTAAATAGTTATTACTAAATAAAACTGAGACATTGAAAATAATTCGTTGAAACAAATACGAAAGATAGTATGTTTATTTATAATTTAGAAACAATATTTATATGTATTTGTTAGTTTATATATTAACATGCGGTTAATTATTAAGATAAATTGGAGAATTGAAACTCGTTAGGATTAGAAAAATGAAGTATAATAGCGGAGATATTATATATATATATATATATATATATATATATATTGAATCTCTTGTTGTCAACCCTTAATTAGAGGAGGAGAAATATAAGGAAATTTAAAGCAAATCCTAGCATCGCGAGGATGCGTGGATTGTCTTACTGTAAATCCTAGCACCGTGAGGATGCGTGGACTGCCTTATTATAAATCCTAGCACCGTGAGGATGCGTGGATTGTCTTATTATAAATCCTAGCACCGCGAGGATGCGTGGATTGTCTTATTGTAAATCCTAGCACTGCGAGGATGCGTGGATTGTCTTATTGTAAATCCTAGCACCGCGAGGGTGCGTGGATTATCTTATTAAGAGATTGGATGTAGATTGGTTGACAACAGTAGTATTGTTTTTATTCAAGAGATTTAAGTATTTCTAATGACGAATTTCAATTATAGATAATGGTCAAGATTGTATAAAGATGTATAACTTAAGTATAACTGTCAGCTACGTGCTAGCGCTTGACAGGAAGGTTTTTTATTACATACGGATTAAGATCATTGTCTAGCATACAGGATATCAACCCATACAGCACTGAAAGATAACAAAAAGATTGCAGAAATATCTCATTGCAAGATTGCAATATTGCATATTGGTTGCGCAATGTAGATACAACATCGATGCAATGTTACAGCAACATCAAAATGTCCGCCCTTAGCAAGATTGTGCTGTAACATCGTAGCAATGTTGCAGCGCAATGTATCCACAATAATAGATAAAAATATTTCTCTTATAGAATTAGAATTAGAATTAGAATGTCTTTATTGATTCCCCAAAGGGGTTACAATTATATACATAACTCTAGCGCATCTTATACCTATTATCCTTAACCTATCTTATTTTCTACTACTTAAACTAACTTATGCTATCCTTATTCTATCCTTCTCTTCCTGCCTATACACACACACACACACGCGCTAAATTTCCTAAACTATCTTAGTCTATTTGGACCTCCGGTTTTTAATAATTCGCTTCACATTCTCTCCTCTTTCAAATCTCCCTCCTTCACTCTCTCATTTTTCCCGCTCTCAGTCTCTTCCTCTCTCTCCCTCTCTCTCTCTCCCCCCTCTCTCTCCTTCTCTCTCTCTTCCTCTTCCCCCTCTCCGTTATCCTGCCTTCATCCACTTCCTCTTCTCCCTCTCACTCTCCTCCTCGTCCCTCCCCTCTGTCCCTTCCCCCTTCTCCTTAATACTTCCTTCATCCATTCTTCACCTCTCCCTTCGTCTCCTAATATTCTTTCTACCGCCTCTTGCCAGCTTTCCTCTCCCCCTCATTCTCCTCTCCCGCATCATTCCCATACGTGTTCCCATGTCTCCCTCTCTCTACCACATATCCTACATACTTTTTTCTCTTCACTTTCCCAATACCTACTTTCCCTCATTTCATTACCTAACCTGAATCTTGTCATCCTTCCCCATCTCTTCTCCGACCAACCCTTTTTTAGATACTCTGGTATTCCCTCACTCCTTATTCTCTTGTACCACCTATTAAACCTCGACTCCTGTATTTTTTCCTTTCTTTCCTCCCTCTGTAACTCCTTGTCTTTCTTTTCCACCTCCTCATACTCTACCATCCCCCCTCTCCCTCTCTATTCCATGCCAATTCCTCTAGACCTGCTCCTCTAAAAAATTCCTCTCTCACCTTCTCCCATCCCGAAATTCCTCTACCTTTCCCTGTTCTTTTCTTGATTTCTTCCAAACAGTCCTTCGCTAATCTACCTCCGTTCCCTTCTTCTAATATTTTTTCAAAATTCCAAGCTCTTCTAGCCGCTCTACTCCTAAGCTTATCTCTTTTTAGTTCCTCCCTTACCATGTACCCTGGTGTTCTCCTGTCCACCCCTAGTAACCATTTCAAGAATCTTTCTTCTACCTTCTCCACTTTTTCTCTTTCCTTCCATCCCCATATCTCTGCTCCATAATTTAATACCGTCCAAACTAATGCGTCAAAAAGCCAGGTTCTTTTTCCTATATCTTTTCCAAATTTCCTCTTCCCTATACTCCATACTTGCCCCATAATTCCCACCGCCTTCCTTATCCTGTTTCTTACATGACCATCCTGACTTCCATTTGACTGAAACACGTATCCTAAATATTTTATTTCTTTATCCTCCTCTATCTTTTTCCCTTTCCATATCCACTTTATTCTTTTTCTCCTGCCCCCTCCCTTTCTAAATACCATTATCTTTGTTTTCATTACGTTCACCTCCAGTCTCTTATTGTCCATGTATCGTTCGGTTCTTGCAAGCATTGCCCTCATCTCATCTTCTTCCTCCGCTAACAGCACTATATCATCCGCGTATGCCAAGGAGAAAATCTTCTTCTCTTCCAACTTAACTCCACCCCATTTTCCCCTGGCAATCTCCTCTTCTAGATCTGCTATCAATATATTGAATAACAGCGGACTTAACGGACATCCCTGTCTCACTCCTCTACCCGTCCAGAATTCTTCACTTATCTCTTCTCCTATCCTCACTCTACTTTTTGTCTCTCCTATCACCTCTTCTACTCTTTCTATCAGTCTCTCTCTAACCCCTCTTTCCCTTAAGGCTCTCATCAACACCTCCCTGTCTACTGAATCAAATGCCGCTTTCAAATCTATAAACACGCTTATCAATTTCTTTTTCTCCCTGCTAATCTGTCTTTGCGCCAAATAATTCAGTACATATATATTGCCTATCACCCCCCTTCCCTTTCTAAATCCTGTCTGATTCTCTGGTATTATACCTTTCTCTTCTACTTCCTCCCTTAATCTTTCTGCCAATATCGACGTGTATATATTATACGTAGGCATAAGTGTAACTCCTCTATAATCCGTGACTTTGTCTCCTTCTCCTTTCTTCACAATCGGTGCTATTATTCCTTCCTTCCATCCCTCTGGCCACCCCTCTCCTCTCCATACCCTTTTACACATTTCCCATACCCATTTTCTTAGTTCTTCTCCCCCGTATCTCCATACTTAGTTCGGTATACCATCTAATCCCATAGCCTTGTTTAACCTTAAATTGTTCATAATCTTATTAATTTCTTCCCATTCTATTTCCTTCTCCATCTCTCTTCTATTCCTTCTCTCTCTTCCCCTCCGCACTCTTTCCTCTACTCCTCCTACTAACCCCATAAAATACTCCTTCCATTCCTTCATCTGAATCCCTTCATCTCCGCCTTTCCCTTTTCTCCTCTCCCTGTTAACTATCTCCCATACTTTACTTTCTGTTCTCGCCTCTCCTGCTTCCCTTATTAATCTCTCTCCCTCCTCTTTCTTTTTCCTTTCACACATCTCCTTGTATTCTCTCTTTTCCTCTCTATACCTCCCTCTCTCTTCCTCACCTCTCCTCCACCTCCTCAACTTAAGCCTTACTTCCTTCTTTTTCTCTACACAGTCCTTATCCCACCACCCCCTTTTTCTTCTCTCTTCCTTTCCTTCCCCCTTCTCGCATTCCTTCAAGGCCTTCTTTATCCTTTCATTCATTTTCCCTATCTCTTCTCCCGTCTCTCCTTCTCCCCCTCCTGTCTCTATTCCTCCTATTTCCCTCCTAAATTTCTCCCTCCCCTCCTCGTTCCATACCCCCCTACTGCCTTTCTGTCTCACTTTCCTTTTCTTCTTCCCATCACCTTCCCCTTTTATGAAGCAAATCACCGGGTGATGATCCGAGTCAATGTCCTCTCCTATCTCTAATCTTTCTATTTTTTCCCATACCCCTTCGTTTCCTAATACATAATCTATTACCGTGTTTCCTCTCCCCCCACGTGTACGTGTATTCTCCTTCTTCATCCCCTCTTATATTACCATTTATTATGCTCCATCCCGTTTCCTCTAGTACCTCTACCAATCTCCTTCCTTCTCTGTTAATCTTCTTATTCTTAGAGTTCCTACTCTTTATAATCTCTTTATCCTCCCCCATATTTACCCGTCCTCCCATCTCTCCCGTTCTGGCATTGAAATCGCCTCCTATTACTACTCTTCTTTCTTCCTCCTCACTCTCTTCCATCCACTTCTTTAACCCCTCTATCTTCCTCTCTAAATCCTCGTTCACATATATTCCTACTATTCTCCACTCCTCCTCTCTTCTTTTCAGTGTACTCGTCATCATTCCTTCCTCCGCTATTTCAATTTCTCCTACCTCTATTTCCCTATTTCTTCTTATCCCCATTATCATTCCTCCCATTACTCTTCCTTTTTTATTCTTTTTGCTCGCGTATTGCACCCCCATTTAAAACCTTTCGGTAACCTGCTTTTTAATCCCCTCCGTCCTTTCTCATCTACCCATGTCTCCATGAGTATTATAACGTCCCACTCTCCAATCCTATCCCAAAATCCCTTATCTTTGTTTTTCAGACCTGCTGTTCCAAAACGTTACCTTCCATATATCTTCCTCCTTTCCTCCCCTTTCACATCTCTCCGTCCTCCCTCTCATCTCCCTCTCCTCCCTTATCACTCTCTTGTCTGTTCTCCCCTTCTTCTCCCCTGCTCCTAATAATAGCTCCCCCTCGACTTCCTTTCCCTTTATTGCCCCTGTCTTTCTCTCCTATGTCCTAATCTCTCCCCCTTCACTTCCCCCTTTTCACTTTCCAACACTTCTTCTTCCTCATTCCATTTCTACCATTTACCATCTATTTGCAATCCTCCCACTCGTACCCTCCTGTCTTCTCCTTCCTCTTTCCTAGCTATCTCTCTGAGCTTCCATCTAACCTTTCTTTCCTCCCATGTTAAATCATCATCTATCCTTTCCTCTCTTCCCCTCAACTTTTTCTTATTCTCCATAACTCTTCTTTTCTGTTCAATGTTCCCTAACGTTACCACCGCCATTCCTCTCTCTCCTTCCGTCATTATCCCAACTCTTTTAACACTCTATTTTTATATCTACCCCTAATTTTTCCAAGATCTTTTCTACTCCTCCTCTTACATCTCCTTTTTCCATTCCTACTCTCCTAATTACTATATTTTTCTTTCTATCCTCTCGTTCCTTCCGTTCTAGTTTCCTTTCTATTACCTTTATTTTCGCTCCTAATTCACCTCCTTCTGCTACCCCGGTTCCATCCTTGCCCCCCTCTCCTATTCTTCCTATCCCTTCCTTTATCAACCTTTCTAATTTCCTTTCCAGATTTTCTATCCTTTCTCTCATTTCCCTTCTTTCTTCCTCCCATTTCCTCTCCCTCTCTCCAAATTCCTCCCTTATCTTTTCTAATTCCTCTTTGATCCCTTCTCCTTGTCTTGTTAAGCCATCTTTGATCCCTCTTAAATCCTCTCTTATCTCTTCTCCTAGCGTTTTTATCCCGGTTGTTATATTCTTTCTTAATTCCTCCCTCAATTTCCTCCCCCATCCCTCTCTATCTTCCGCCTTTGGTGATCTTACTATCATTTTACTTGATCTAAAAATAGAATCCTCTTCATTCTTATTATCCTTTCTCTCTCTCTCTCTCTTCTTTTTCAAAAATTCTGAAATGTCTCCCACGCTTCCCTTTCTCTCTTTCGAATGCTTTATACCTCCTTTATCCATTCTCCCCTACTTCTTTATTCTTGTTTCCCTTTTAAAATTCTTGTTTTATACTCCTATCCTTTTCGCTTCCTATCTCCTCTTTCTCGTCTGTATCTGACTATCCTTGTTTCCCCTCTATCTATTCTCTTTGCCCGTGCTTTATCCCTCACTAGCGCTCCACCTCTCTTTTCTATAACGCGCGCAATTTCCCTAGCGCTCCGTCGCGTTTACCACTCTACTTAATCTATACTCCGTGCCCACTCGCACCCAACGGCCGGCTCGTAATGCCCCTTTTATTCCCTTCTCCTTTATTCACCTAGTTCTTCCTTCACTCTCTCACTCGCTCTTTCACCTCCACTCTCTCTCACTCAACACCTCTCTCCTGTCACTCTTCTAATTCTCCTCTCAAACACCGTCAAAAGCTCCTTCCACACACACACGTGTTACACTCTAAATACCGGAAACGGAAGTCCTAATATTTCTCTTATTATTATTGAATATTATGTGAAATACATTTTGTTGCAGAAATAAAAGGACGAATTTAATGAACAATATATATATATTTTATTTTATCATAAATTTATATTATTAATAATATTTTGTACATTAGGTTAGTATATATTAATGCATATTTTGTATGCAGGTTTGTATGCCACTAAAATCAGCGAGATATATCAAATCATTTTTCCTTCGTTTGAGCGTTTTTCCAAAATATTGAGAAAAGAAATTGATGGCGTTATAATACAATTAAATCAAATGAAAGTAAAGGCATATTTGTAATTTTATTAAAAAGTGAATACTTTACGAGATATTTCATACTGTATGTCAAAATATATCAAAATAAAGTATGCAATTTGTAGTAAAGTATTTACTTTCCGATTAATATATCTTAATCTGCTTACGTAGAATGACGAGAATAATCGATTTATGTATAATAATATATTACGTGATCCCATTTAAAGAAATAATCTTGACCTTGAAATTTATGTCAAAAAAATGGATAAAATCTTTTCTGTAATGTTGTGCCTCCAGAACTATATAAGTCCATATAATCCATTTTTTTAAATATAAATGTCCTAAATAATACCTTACATGTTTGAGTAATGTTATATTGACACTAATTAAATATAAAATTATTTAAAAATATGTACATAGATATATGTACTGTGACCGTGATTATTTTCTTAGGTAATTATAAATATGATTAGTTAAAGAGTCGTTGTTAATGACTATCGGCACACCTTCGGCGCACACCTACGGAAACCGATCGACAGATGAAGCGAAACAATTATACAATAAGTTGGGCGCCAGGCGCGGAGATCCGCGCCGTCGAAAACGAACGTTACGAAAATCACAAGTTTTGCATCGGTTGAAAATCGCGACGGAAAATACGCGGCTATTCAGTCAACGGAATTGGTAGAGGGGGTTGGTCCTTCCGGACGGGACGGGAGAGAATCGAGATAGGCACGAATAAATTGTACAGATAAATTGATGTAGAAGAATATAATATAACAAATCGGATTTGAGAAAAGAATTATAATTGAACCGATAATGACAGAGAGAATATTATTATTGAAAAGATATTGACAAAAAGAATGAGTTAATTGAAAAAATATCAAGGAAGAGAATAATATAAAAAAATTAATAATAAGAGATATAGTTCGTAATATTCTGGTTAGATGCTTGTCGGCCGAAAGGCTCTCGCGATCGAGCGCAAGAGTATCGGGTTTCATGCGCGAGCCAAAAGTCAATTTTTCGGCGAAGAGTTTTACTGCGACTCGAGGCTTATCCGGGCCTCAGCAGCGAGAAAAATTTCTTCGTAAGCCGACAATTACTTGCGCTCGCCCGCGTGAAATTATCGAATTTTCACAAAGTCGAACAGGATATAATAGGCGCGTAGAGCAGCCGTATACGTCGCGACGATAACATTTGTCGATATATTCGATCAATATCGCGGTACGACTCGTATTATCGATCGGAATTATATGCTAAACGAACTGCCTGGAAGGCAGCGACGAACTGTTCAATCTAATAACGCGAAAAATACCAATGTCCTTAATTTACGCAATAACTCGGAAGTGACGAAATAAGATACGAACTTTTACGCAACACATATAATTCCGCTACTGCACAATACGAAACGAACATACGATATTACAGACGCGCAATATACAAGGCGGTTACGTGTACGAGCTCATTAATACAGAAATCACACAAGATAGCGAAAAGGAACAAACTAATAAGTAACAAGACGCAAAATATTGACTGTCGGCGGCAAATGATCTCGGGAGAGAGAGTACTCACGCGGATCCGTCGGCTCGGATGAGTCGTTTCGCCGATCTACTGCGTAATGACTCGAAATAACCAAAATCAGGTAAAATAACGATACGAAAACCTTACTTACGATAGCGATGACTCAAGGGCGCGACTCATCCGAACCTTACTCGTAATTTGGCAGCTTCACAATTAGCCGACGTCGGTCTCACCGGTATTAACCCTCGGAACTTCCTTCTAATGGCTTATCGATAAAGGGCCTTCGCTCGATTCGCTAGTCCGCCGAACAGTGACGAACGGAAGGCCCGCAGGAGACACGCCGGCACATTAATATGTGATAAAGCCACGTGTGGCGCTTCCGAATTACGCAGGGCCGTGTCGCGGCCGTGAGGGTCCTTGCGGCCTTCGCGCTTCTAATCTCAGGCCCCTGTCTTCTCTCGCTCGCTTCTTTTTAATTTCAGGCTTCGGAAAGCACTGATTGCGGCAGCGTACGGTTGTATCCGGACCTCCTTATTCTTTATTCGTAGGATGTATCTCCGGTTGATTTCCTTTTCGATCGAGCTTCATCCGGCAAAGAAATTCGGGCCCGCGCTTCGGATACAGTTCCGTAGCTCCTCTTCGGGGCTCTCGCGCTCTTTGCGCTTGAGTGGCCTTCCCTTTCATTGCTTCCTTCGAGCCTGTGAAGTGTAATTATTAAATAAAAGGGCGGCAGCTTCGGTTCTTTTGTTAATTGCAGTAATTCGGTTTGTAATGTAGTGACTTTTACCGGGCGTGCTCCCTTTTTCGGTGCCGGCCTCTCCTCATCTTCAACGTTAACGTTGTTCCTTTGGTCGCTCGCCGGATGAGATCCCATCGACCGTATGATCGCCACCGTTACTATGCTAATTCTCGTCAAATACGAAACGCCAAAAGAAAATATACAACGACAACCGCGGGATCGCGTCCGATCCCGCGCTCAGACCGCGCTCTCTCTCGCTAAATCGAGAGAGCGGAGGCCCGCGCAACCGATCCCGACTGGGCTTATCAACCCTTGTGATGGACGCACAAAACGTCACGTCACAGTACATATGTGTAAATATATATATATTTCTCTTTGGGTCCTCAGAGGAGCTTGTGCTAGCCATTTTGAAATTGAGAGTGCAAATTCGGCATCTGTAGTGTGGTTAAATTGCGTGTGTAATCGAACAGCTTCTGTAAAATAAGGATATTATTTCAATTTTTAAATATATTTACTGATACAAGGCATTTTCTAAGTTTCATGCATTTCTTTTCATCTGCGTATTCTTTGACCAATTTAAGAGTCGATTTTTTCTTAACGATTAAAATTCTTTAAAGATTCTTTAAGGACGCTATCTTTTTCACATCTTTTTGATATTCAAAAAATATATATATATTATTGCAATTAACTCTCAAATTAAAATTTTAAATTAAAAATAAGATACAGTTCTATTATCAATTATAATACCTATTTGCTCCCCCTTAACTCTTAAAAATTATAATTTTGCAATTTGTTATAATCCAAAACTATAGCTGCATTGACATTTTATTAAGGACAAATCTATTCCAAATTGATCCAAGATTCCGTAGATGAAAGAAAGTTCGAATGCCTAAGACATCCAGTATATCTTTTACAAGAATATGAAACTTGATAAAAAGAGACCTACGCATAATGATTTTCGCAAGATATATATCCTTAAAGATAAGCTTTTCTTTCATTCCAGCCCAACTAAAGTTTAGAGCTAGAGTATTTACCATAATTTTCTTTAAAATATTATTAGTCATAATATGCATGGTACTTCCGCCTACGAGTTTTAAAGTGTTTAGCTGAAAATAATTAATAAATTCATAAATAATACTAAACCAGTAATGTAGATCCAGTACTAATAATTACACATAATGAATGAAATGATGAATTAAAATGCATGGACCCATAGGCGCACTATTGCATTAAAAAGTATTAATTTTTGGTTAATATCATACAGAATAATTGATTAAGATTAAGATTAAGATTAAGATTAAGATTAAGATTAAGATTACAGACCAATATATGTGAAGGTATATTTGTCTCGAAAGTTAATTAGAATAAAAGACATTAGGAAAAAATGATATTAAATTGAATGTTATTCCGAAAAAGTAATGTGACTTTAAATAAATGATATCTATGATTTAAAAGATAGAGTCCTTAATGATATCTTTTGTACATAGAATAATGCAATATTTCAAAAATTATTACATTGTATGTTACTTTAAAAATTAAAAAAAACGAAACTTATAATTTATATATTTCGGCAAACTAACAGGTCTTTTGTCACCTGTAAATTTTTGTTTCCAATACATGTTATCATTTCGAAATAAGCAACTCAGTGGGTATATGAATTAAATAAAGTTTTTAAACATAAAGGTATTGTAAAATAATAAAATGGAAGATGTATATATCATACCACTTTGTTTTTAAATTGTGTGTGTGTGTGTGTGTGTGAGTGTGTGTGTGTGTGTGTGTGTGTGTGTGTGTGTGTGTGTGTGTGTGTGTGTGTGTGTGTGTGTGTGTGAGTGTGTGATTCCTGCAGTTGCTCCTCGAAATTAGTCAAGTCTTGTAATGAGACTAATGGGAATTGAATATCGCATTCTTCATCGATTTCATTATTTCTAAATTGAATCCTTTCTTCAAATCCATTAAGAATATTTTCAAGTCTCTCCATTTTATATAAAATTTTGTTCAGTTTGAACAAAACTTGTTTTTTGAACTCATCTAAAATAAACGATTTTTTATTGAAGTGTTGCATTTTGTAAGTAAAGTAACAATAAACATAACAATAAAAATATCTGCTATCTTTCATTGATAAGATTTATTTATTTTTATAAAAAATTACCATGTGTGTGAGCAGAAGAATCTTCTTTATCAGGATCTGTCGCTTTAATAAATTCTTTATTCTTCCGAATAAATGGACCCGCAACATCTTTGTCAGAGAGCTACAAACACAGTAACATTTATTCATGGTTATAAAATGGTAATTATAGAAGTTAGTATCACATCACAGTTAGTATTACTCACTGTACTAGTAAATATGTCGTCGGACATTATATTTTTAATAGGCTGCGTAGATTTTTCCTTCAGTATTAGTATGCTGTTGGAAATAAATTTTTCTATTTGCGGAAAAGAAGGGAGTTTTTTATTTTGCGTCTCACAATTTTCTTTATTTGCGATTGCCATTGACTCTTCGTCCTCCGAAGAAGAGGAAAGTTTACGTTTTGCGTTTAAACGTCTCCTTTTCTTGTCCCGTTCTCTTACTTCCCCAGATGACATATCGGTATCATCCACATTGGATGTATCTTGAGCTAATACTAGTTTCTGCATACTCTTCTCATAGGTACCTTAATGATTTAAAACAATACAGTAATAATAAATAAAATATATACATACATATATGTACATATTTTTTTATTTTTAACTCATTTACCTGCGCTCATAAAAATTCTTTTTATTGGCAACTCTTCCCAATCACATTGTTCTTTGGGCATTTCTATTGTTATGATGGCTCTATTAATCCGAAGTTGTGTTTTAAAATGGCTGGGCCAAATACATGTTTTTTTAGTAGTGTTAAGCCATACTTCAGGTATAATTTGTAGCCCGTTAGAGAATTCCACAATTATAAATGCTTTATTGCTATCCATGCTTATAAGCAATATAAGCTTTGGATATGGAATATACGCAATGTAATACTGTAAAAATTGTAAGAAATATCATGTCTAACGCCCGAAACTATTTAGCATGAATTAAAGGAAATATTGCAAACGTATTGGGATCATTCCCGTAAGGAATTTTCCATGTTTTACATCTTAACTCTGTAATCGGGCAGGAATAAATATTATCATTATTTATTGTCATTATTTTAATAGTGAGCTCGTCAGATTTGCAAGGTAATTCATACAAGTTTTCCACGTGCTTAAGTTTTCTGCTTATTAAATAAATATCGCCATTGTTGGTTTTGACTATATTAAGAATTAAAATACATAAACCACTTTTTAAAAGAAAACAATTATCACTATCTCTTTTACAATTTATATTAAACTGTTTACTTGACAATTGCAGATATTGTGATTGAAAACCATAAATGTCTTCAGATATTGGTCCATTTTTGTGTAAATTTGTGCATGAATATAGTTTATAATTACTAAGATTACTTTCTGATACCATAGGAGAAACATTTTCAATTTCACTATATCTTTTGATTAATTGTTGGAGTGGTTTTTCATTTTTTCTTAATAATCTCTTAATTGATGTGATAAAATTTTCGAATCGAAATGCATTAAAATTATCTAGCGGTCCAAAGGTTCTTACATCGGAACATAAATGCAAAGATTATGAACATTATGTGAGACATACTGTTTACCATATAATATTTCAAAGGAAATCACAAAATTACTAAGCAAAGCTTCTGCATAATTTATAAGTCTATCTTGGCACAGACTTGGGCTCGCAAGTATCGTTATAGCTACATGAAGTGTATTGAAATTATTATATATATCTTTTTTAATATGTTTTTTAATACAACCGGTCCTGTGTATAAAAGAAAATTTCTAAATTCCACAGCTTTCCACAGTTTGACATCTCTCAGAGATCTAGGTCTTCTGACAAAGTTATTTGGTGTAGAATTTCTAATTGAAATTAATAAATGTGATATCTTGTTAATTGATCTTGAACCTATACGTACAGAGAATGGGCCTTTTATCCAAAAAAGTATAACCTTTTTAACAACTCCCAAACACAAAAGATGCATATAATCTAATGGAGTGTGTGATATAGGTAAAAATTTCGGAATGTTATTTAAAATAGAATATCCTGTTTGAAAATCTTTATAGCCATTAACAGCGAATAATTCATTTGTTCTTAAATGACACGGAAATGTTGTACTTGGAAAACAAATTCTACCATGTATATATTTCCCTTTAATTGTACATTTTGTACAACTATAAAATCCAGTGTGGCCTTTTATGCACATAACGAATGCTTTAGCAGGTGCATCACATATTAAACCGAATAATTTAATTTTGCTTACTTTATCACTTCGCGGTAACCTTCGTTTATTAAGCGAGTTAAATCATTTACTAAACTTTGCAGAAAGACATTAGAATCTCGAGGTTTTTCATATCCGAAATAAGCTCCAACAAGATACACTGCATCATCCATTATATTAGAACATAAAATAGGCCATAATGTAGATGATTTAATGTGATGATTTTCCTAATGGAAGGCCATCAATATTTATAAGTAAATCAATCGATTTAATTTCATTACATTTTAATATCATTTTTTTAATAACATTATCTAGACCCCAATGAAAATATTCTGCTCCACATACTCTCATGATGTTTGTTTGTCGTGGAGTCTGTAATAACGTTCGCATTTGTGATGGAAAGTTACAACATGTGTATTTTTGCAAGATATTTAATAATGCGTTACCTGCATTTTGAGGGACATTGTACGATACAACCCATGTAGCTATAGCGTTTTTGAACTCTTTTTTATTTACATTGTCTTTGCTTTTAACATTGTCAGTAGTAATGCTGTATAAGTTATGATCGTTACCCCTTTGAATAACATTAGTTATTTGAATAACATAGTCTCACATTGTTCATAATGATTTGCATATTTATTGCTTGAAGACAGAATCTCATTACCAACATTAATAATACTGTTATTTGTATCAAATGCGTCAATGTTCTTATTAATAATTTCAACTACATCTGACTCATATAAATCTTCAATACAAGTGTGAATAATGTGCGATTGTTTTGAAGATTGTTCAGAACATCCTGCAATGTCAATATTCGTTTCATTTGCAATAATTCTTCTAATATGACGCTTAGATAGAAAATTTTTTCTTTTTCGTACGTTACTCATATTTACTTACAATATTTACTTACAATTTTTATAATAATTTTACGGATTTTTTCTGAAAAAAACGATTACAATACAGAACTTTAATCAAATATATAAATTGTAAGGAACCATAGGGTATTCCTTACACACACACACACACACACACACACTCTCTCTCTCTCTCTCTCTCTCTCACGACACACAGAACCACTCAACTAACCTAACGCAGCGCTTGACGAGGCGCTGCTGTGCCGGAAGGAATAACGTGATTGGCCAAGCGTGGTCACGTGAGCAGGGAAGGGAGGCCTCGAGAGCGGGTATCCGGAAGAGAGCGAGGGACTCGCACTCTTGGGTAAACCACGACGTAATGAACCTCGTGCGATACAGTGTACACGTCTATTAACGATAACCTGTCGAAATATATATATACCAGCCTAACGAGTCAATTAATTCAGCGTCTCCTCCGGCCTCTACCAAGATCTACCTCCTGCTTCGCTTATCCTGACATCGCGGACTCTTCGGATAACCTCAAAGAGTTCCCTTACAGCATCAGAAGTGGGATGCAACCGGTAAATTGTCGGATTTTTTTTACGCTGTTTTTTGGAAAGGAAGAAGAGTTACTCAGTTCACATGAGTACGCATCAATTTCCTTCATATAAGAAAAGATCGTTACCTTAACAATAAAGGCAACGAACGATTGCGCGGGAAAGTTTCCATTGTGCAAGACGATATATTGCAGCCATTGCAATAAAGGCAATGACCGATTGCGCAGGAAAGCTTCCATTGTGCAAGACGATATATATTGCCGCCATTGCAATAAAGGCAACGAACGATTGCACGGAAAAGTTTCCATAGTACAAGACGGTATATGGTCTCAGTATCAATAATGGCAACGAATGATTGCATTATTTCTCTCGTGCAAAACGAGTCAGTCGCTACAATAAATTAAACACTCGTAACATTTACCAAATACTGTACAGTGGACAAGAGACTACTACAAATATTATACAATGGAGAACTTTGAAAATCACACGTACAACGAACTAAAAGAAGAATTACAAAGCTACGGTTACACTACGTTATCTAAATCTAAAGCAGGATGTATAGAACTAATTATCAAACATCTGAAGAAAAGTGGTCCTTTAGAAGAAATCCAAAATGCAGAACCGCAAGAACCTACGGAAGAAGCAGATTATCCAGCAACGTCAGCTCAAGTACGTACTAATGAAAATATACAAAATAACGCAATATCTGATAATCAATTTCAGAACACGAAAGAGAATATGACACCTCAATTCTGTATGTTTATGAAAGATACTATACAGAAACAACAGGACATGATCAATCAATTGATTATGACTCTTACTATAGGACAAAATTCAAATCAAAGTCTATCGCAACAAGAGGCAATACCTTCTACGTCACATACCAGGGACACGCAGGACAGATTCTCAGCAGCAACGGGCAATGCAATCAAATTCTTGATTTCCCAAATACCTGTGTTCGGAGGAACTGAAGACGAAGACGTCGAGCTTTGGATAAAAAAAATAGAAAGCATTGCGGAAATGCATGGTCTTTCCCCAGTTACAAAGCTAGCAGCAGTTACGTCCAAATTAGTGAAATCATCAAGAAAATGGTTTGATATGAGCTCAGGTGATATCAACAGGTCATGGCAGGTTTTCAAAGAGGAATTGATTGATCGTTTTAAAAAGGAAATTTTGTTCAATGAAGTTATGCAAAAAGTCAATGCGAGAAAGTGGATCTTTCATAAGGAAAGTTTCAACGACTACTTTATGGATAAGTTATCATTAATGAAGAATTTAAAGTTATCAGATAAGGATGTCATCCAACTCTTAATAAAAGGAATAGGCAGCTTTGCTCTAAGAACTACTGCAGCAGCTCTCAAAGTAGCGTCTCTCAATCAATTTATACGAGAGATGCAAAGTATTACGTCCGTCCGTGGAGAAAATACAAAGAGATCTCCTGTTACAAAACCCAAGTTCGAGAAATTTAAAGAGGATAGGGACTACAGTCAGGAAAATCAAGTGGTAAAGAAGATCTCAGCAAAACCAGAAAGGAAATCTCCTGTTCATATTGCCATCGTAAGAACCATTCCAAGGAGGAATGTTACAAGTTGAAGAGAAAAGATCTAGATAAGAAGGAACATCCCCCTCAACCCTCAGCAGTAAACGCTGTGTCAGCAGTTAAGGAGGCACAAAAGGAGGCCGACAGTGCAGTAACCTGCGTCGCATTGGGTATCGTTAATACAATCTCTACCGATAATTCTCTAGTCAAAGTTTATTTATTAATGATAAGGAATGTTCCTTACTGGCACTGTTAGACACAGGCAGCCCAATCTCTTTTATGTGTTCCGATAACTTTTCAAAGTTTTTTAGTTCCAAAGATTTGCAATCTCCTAATAAAGAATCGTATAAAGCAGTTAACAATAAACCAATACAGATTATGGGTACGGTTTCCACTTCCATTATATTGGAATCACTCCCTAAAGTAAGTTAGAGCTAAAGTATCTTTTCATATTTTACATAATTCTTTTTCTAAGCAAATAATTCTAGGTCGCGACTTTTTGGTAAACAATAAAATTTCCTGCTTGTTTAATCTTATAGAGAAAGAAGAAAATGATAAATTGAAACTCTTCTCGGAAATAGCTTCTGCGGAGTTAATAAAAAATCAAATCAGTGATCTAGAAAATAAAATTACAGATCTCAAAATTGATTTCGACAAGAATGCCAAAAAGCAATTAATAGACATTATTATGGAGGTGGAAAATACCGAGGTTGTTCCAATTAAAAATGATTATCAAGTTAAAATTAAATTAAGAGATGACTCGATTTACAGATTCAGTCCCAGACGTTTTGCATGGGCAGAAAAGGATCAAATAAGAGAGATTGTAGAAGATTTGCTGCAAAGAGATATTATTAAAGAAAGCATTTCAGAATATTGCGCGAGAATAGTACCAATACGAAAGAAAAACGGTACTTTAAGGTTATGCGTAGACTTGCGTCCACTCAATGAGAGAGTTCTCAAACAAAAATATCCCTTCCCTCTGATCGAGGATTGCTTGACTAGAATTTCGAATAGGTCTGTCTTCTCTTTGTTGGACCTCAAAGACGGCTTTCATAATATCAGAATCCATCCGGATTACACTAAGTACTTTGCTTTTGCCAAGCCGGAGGGCCAATATGAGTATACCAGATTGCCGTTTAGGTATTGTGAAGCCCCAGCAGAATTTGAAAAAAGATTATTATCTATTTTGCAATCCCTGATCAAAGAGGTTAAGGTAATAGTATATATAGATGATATATTTATTCCGTCCTATACAGTTCAGGAAAATCTAGAAACGATAAGACAAGTTTTATTTTTACTTAAGCAAAACGATTTTAAATTAAATTACGATAAATGTAGCTTTCTTAAGATGACAATAGAATTCCTAGGATACGTTTTATCACTGGAAAGTATCACTTTAAGTTCAAGGCATATACAAGCAGTAAAAGATTTTCCTATCCCAAGAAAAACAATGGAATTACAACGATTTTTAGGGCTAGCAAATTACTTTAGACGTTTTATAAAAAATCTATTCGATTAAGGCCAAGCCATTACAAAACCTTTTAAAAAAAGACGCTAGATTCGTGTTCAATGAAGACTGTCGACGTGTCTTTGATCAACTTAAAGACGAACTCATTTCTTATCCGGTATTAAGATTATATACTGTGAGATGGTTTAGAGGATAGAGCTTTTAGCGTAGGGATGTCAGGAGTACCTTCCCAGCGTGGCTGGGAAGGTTTCTCGAGGCAGGTTGTTAAATGAGACGAAGTGTTTGTATCAGAAACACTCTTTATTCCGCGAGCCGATGTGCTCGCTATCCGTCTCTAACAAAGACTGCCGAAGCAACCCCCCAAACTAGAAACTGAATTACATACAGACGCTAGCATTCTAGCTATAGCAGGCATATTATTGCAAAAACAGTTAACTAGTGGGCTCCGGTTTCATTTTTTAGCCAATCTACCAATAAGGCAGAAACAAATTATCATTCGTTTGAATTCGAGATGTTGGCGGTGGTAAGATCAATCGAGAGATTCCACATATATCTATATGGCCTAAACTTTACAATTGTTACAGACTGCCATTCTTTTGTTTATGCCATGAACAAAGTGAATTTAAACCCAAGAATAGCGCGATGGACGCTTAAACTCCAAAATTATTCATTTAAGATTAAGCACCGAGAAGGCAAGCAAATGGCACACGTCGACGCTTTGAGTCGAGTCGTGGCGTATACCGACGCAATGCCAATTGAAAAAGAATTATTGTTCCGCCAATTACAGGATCCTAAATTAAAAGCTCTAGCGAAAGAGCTATCACAAGAAGAACACGATAAATATGTGTTATTTGATAGCTTATAGAAAAAATAAAACAACGCCTCGTTTCGTTGTACCTGACCAGATGGTCCACAGTGTCATACGTCATTACCATGACGAGATGGCCCATTATGGATTTGATAAAACCCTACAGGGTATATACGGATGACAGGGTCCGTACATTACTGGTTTCCTTCAATTAAGAAAAAGATTAGAAATTATATAGATAATTGCCTAGCATGCTTAATGACTAATACGTCTACGAATCAACGAGAAAGTGAAATGCAAATAACAGATTCTCCTGCGTACCCGTATGAATTAGTTCATGTGGACCATTTTGGCCCGTTAAAAGAAGCTGCTGATGGATCCAAACATGTCCTAATCGTGATAGATGCTTTTACTCGTTTTACCAACTTATTTCCGGTTAAATCAACTAGTAGTAAAGAAACTATAAAAAATTTAGTTTATGTCTTCAATGATCGAGGTAACCCATCTATATTAGTTTCAGATAGAGGCACAGCCTTCACTTCGGCGGAATTTTCAGAATTCATATCTTCACGTAAAATAAAGCATCGGCTGGTAGCGGTAGCACCAAGGGGCTAATTTGGGCTAACGGAATGGTGGAAAGAATCAATCGATTTTTAAAATCTTCCCTAAAGAAAATCGTAGAGGATCAACTATTGTGGAGTTTGCATCTGGATACAATACACTATGTCATAAATAACACATTTTACACTGCTTTAAAAGCTTCACCATCCAAGCTTCTATTTGGCTACGATCAAAGAAACCACGCCGATTTGCAGTTAACATTATATCTCTCAAAAATTGCAAAAATTTATTTAGATTTAGAAAAAGAAAGAGAGAGCGCACGAGAAATCGCCAGTAAAGCAACTATAAAAATAAAAGAATATAACAAAAGCTATCACGATGAAAGACATGTAAAACTATCTATGTATAACGTAGGCGACTATGTTTTAATACGCGATTCAGCCCTTAAACCGGGAGAGGATAGTAAATTAAAACCTAGATATAAAGGCCCGTATCTAGTTGCTAAAACATTGAAAAAGAATCGGTATGTAGTACAAGATATACCGGGATTTAATATAACCCAAAAGACATATAATTCTGTACTTTCAACTGACCGCATGAAAAACCCTGGATAAAAACTATAAACGAGATTACCTAGCGTATTATATTATTTGTATTATAATATATATACGTTCTTTTACTAGATTTAGATATAATTCTGAAGTTTATCATATACTAAATTTTCAAATAATGATAGTTTGAGTCATTAGTTAAGTCTATTAGTCACATTATATATTATACAGAATTTAATTCAAAAGTCTTTTATTTTTTTGTTTTGTTTATGTGATAAAATAATTTTAACAATTTTAAGTTTATTTCTAGAAAAATATTTTCATATGTGATACTATGATGTGATACCACCGATAAAAGTGATATCAATTAGTCTATTGTTAAGCTTCAGCCAAATAAGAGATTTATAATATTTATATAGCAATACTCACAAATACATTTTAATATTTACATAAGCAGTTATGTTTAAATATATAAATTTATAACAATAGTTAATAAGTCAATAATGTTCGTAGTTAATAAGAATTATATTGTAAGTTTTAGTATAATTAATTGGATAATAAACAGTCGCATCCGAGTCGAATGCGGCCGTCAGGAATGGCCGAACTGTAAGGAACCATAGGGTATTCCTTACACACACACACACACACACTCTCTCTCTCTCTCTCTCTCTCTCTCTCTCTCTCTCTCTCTCTCTCACGACACACAGAACCACTCAACTAACCTAACGCAGCGCTTGACGAGGCGCTGCTGTGCCGGAAGGAATAACGTGATTGGCCAAGCGTGGTCACGTGAGCAGGGAAGGGTGGCCTCGAGAACGGGTATCCGGAAGAGAGCGAGGGACTCGCACTCTTGGGCAAACCACGACGTAATGAACCTCGTGCGATACAGTATACACCTCTATTAACGATAACCTGTCGAAATATATATATATACACGCCAGCCTAACGAGTCAATTAATTCAGCGATTTATACAATCTTGCTATTACCTTAGTAGCAGTAATAACGCATATATATTACAATACCTACAATGTCTCTGCGAGATTGCAACGCTCCTGCAATATAACTGCAACCATCTGTGCTGTATGGGAAGAAACAGGAGAAATGGGGAGTGAATAGATTAGTAGCTGGTTGTCAGTCGTTTATAGACTTAAATCTTCGTATAAGTACAGTTGTTCTGAATTAGAATTATTCACCGTATAGAGTCTGGAACCTTAGATGTCCAAAATCGCTGTCTACGTCTCAGCCTTTGCTTCCTCTCAAGGACCTCGGTCACGGAATATGAGGGCTGGATTGAAGTATGCGGATATGTGCACAAAGTCTTTTATTTAAACTTTATTTTACAATCGACTTGGACTTTATAATCTAATGTGTGACTGACAAAGAAAATGTATCAGAGAATATCGGAGAGATTGAAAGAGTAACTAGAATGCTCACTGTCGAATGCTACTAATGTAAGTGTAATAATGTAGTGACGGTAATGCAAGTAAGTAATGTAATGCTAGTGTAGTGATAGTGGTAAAGCGGGGCTCTGTCCGGGCGGACTTTTCCGTTCCCTAGCTACTCGTGGGATCAGAATGGATATTGAAATTTGTAATGACCTTTCTGAGGGGGATGAGGAGGTGGGCTCGCAAGGGCCCTCCTCCTCTGGGGACGCGACATCGGCTCCCAAACGGGCTCTTCAGGGTCCAGAAGGGACTGATGCTCCGGTCGGCGAAGCATTGGAGACTCGCAAGAGGAGCCGAGAAAAGGAGGGCCAGGAGAGAGAGGGAGAAGGCTCTAGCAGGGCAGACTCCCTGTCCCTCTACGACCCCCGAATCGGCGCCGAAAGAAGGAGAGAAGGGGCACGCTGGTAAAAGGAGCCGGCTGGGCTCTGTTGATACTCCTCCCTCGGCGCAAAGAGTAAATAAGAACCCCAGGGCTCAAGATGCTGGGCCCTACGTGGCTGCCGCCGACCCCTTGGCGAGGGCGATTGTTCCGGAGGGCTATCCTGAAAAGGCGCTGATCCCCGAACAGTTAACTTTGCTACGAGGTGAGGTGGTTAACGAGCTGGCGGGGATCCGAGAGGGTCCTCTGCCCAGATTTACGGGGACTGCGGTACTAAGAAATGGTGCCGTGGTCATCCGTGGCGAAAACGAGTTGGCGCTCAACTGGCTCTCCGAGCGGATTGGGCACATCTCTCCTTGGGAAGGGGCCAAGCTCAAAGTGGCGGGCCTAGACGCGCTTCAAAAGCGGCACAGAGCGGCTGTCTGGCTACCGGGACCTCCGGTGCCTGCGGCGGATGTCCTGGGACTGCCTGAGAGGCAGAATCCGGGCTTCGCCACCGCCAGCTGGCAGGTCTTTGCCGAAAATGTAGGGGCTTCCCCTGAGGGGAGGACTCTCATTCTTGGTATCCCGGAGTCCAGTGTCCTCAAGTTAAGGGCGCGGGGCTTCAGAATGAGCTATGGGCTCGAGCAGGTGTCTATCAACCTGCTTGGTGCCCGCAGCGGGGGGACTGGGCAGGATGAGTCCCGGCCCGGGCCGCGCCCTCAATAAAGTGGGCATGGCGAGGGTGGGACTCACCCAGATCAACTTGCATCACAGCAAGGGTGCCTCGGCAGTACTGGCCAGACGCGTAGCTGTGACGCACACACATATCTCCTTACTGCAGGAACCCTGGGTTTTCAGGGACTGCATCCATGCCAGAGGTATTACAGCTTGCGGCAGGCTTTATAAGTCTCCGGCGGAGGCTAAACCCAGGGCTGCAATTGCGGTCAAGGGCGTGAATGCACAACTTATGCCGGAATTCTGTTCTAGGGATGTTGTGGCTGTAGCAGTGGAGCTCGTCAAGACAAACGCTGGAGACTTGATGAGGGTAGTGGTATGCTCCGCATACTTTCCTCACGAGGAAGAGAACTTGCTTCTCCCGGGACCACTGGACAGGCTGATAAGGAACTGCCAGAAAGACGGACTTCCGCTGATCGTGGGGTGCGATTCAAACGCGCATCGCGTGGTCTGGGGGAGCACGGATATTAATGATAGAGGCAGAAGGCTCCTGGAGTACTTGGTGGCCACTGACCTTGAGATCCTGAACAGGGGCGGCGAGCCCACGTTCCAAACTGCGGTGAGGAGCGAAGTGCTCGACCTTACCTTCTGTTCCAGAAGTCTGGTGGACAGTGTGGTAGACTGTAGGGTCTCTCAAGAGCCCTCTTTGTCTGACCACAAGCAGATTGTCTTTGGGCTTGCCAACATGAAGCCTGAAGTCATCCGACGTAGGAATCCCAGGAAGACTAACTGGACTACCTTTGGACAGCAGCTAGCTAATAATCTCGAGGGCTTCTCTAGGAGGCACGGGACCAATGAAGAGGTAGAGCTCTGCGCAGAACACCTACAGAGGGCTCTCATCAGCAGTTATGAAGCAAGATGTCCAGAAAAGACGGTTGGCTCGAACAGGAAGGTTTCCTGGTGGGGACCGGAGCTGCAAAATCTAAGGGCGGAGGCTCGGCGTGCCTGGAACAGAGCCAGGAACACGGGTCGCCAATCCGATTGGGACCTCTACAGGAGGTCTCAGAAGGCCTACAGGGACTCCATCTTAGTCGCTAAAAGAAGGAGCTGGAGAGGTTCTGCAAGTCTATGGAGAGTTTCCCCGAGGCCTCAAGACTATGCAGAATTCTAGCAAGAAATCCAGACTCGACCCCAGAGGCCGTACGTCTCCCGGAAGGGGAGATGGTCTCGGGGGAGCGCTGTCTGGTACATCTGTTGGAGACCAGTTTTCCTGGTTTCAGCAAGAAGATTGGAGATGAGCTTCATAGATGGTCCACGGAGCCTAATCTAAGAGCACGTGGAGAAGACTGGAGCTTAGCGGCTATTGTCGTTAAGCCTGAGAAAATTAAATGGGCGATTGGAACCTTCAAACCTTTCAAGTCTCCGGGTCCGGATGGGATTTTTCCGGCGCTCCTCCAGGAGGGGCTCGGACTGATCATTGGACCACTAACGTTGAGAGCTTGCCTCGCTTTGAGCTATATCCCCAAAGCTTGGAGACTGGCAAGGGTAGTATTTATTCCTAAAATGGGAAGAACATGCTGCTCCTCGGCTAAGGATTTTAGACCGATCAGTCTGACGTCTTTTCTCCTGAAGACGCTAGAAAAACTGATCGATGTCTATTTAAGAGATGTGGTTCTCGGGCGGCACCCGCTGCACGTCAACCAGCACGCGTATAGAGCGGGCTACTCTACTGAGACGGCGCTTCACGCGCTCGTTTCTCAGATTGAGGGCCAGCTTGAGACAGGAGGCTATGCTGTAGGGACCTTCCTCAACATTGAGGGTGCCTTCAACAACACACCACATGAGGTGATATGCGGAGAGGCGTCGCGGCGGGGTATCCCGGATAGGCTGGTTAACTGGATCCGGCATATGCTAAGGCGACGCATTGTAGCTTCGCTCGGCTCTTCCAGGGTCGGCGGTTTGGTGGAACGAGGGTGCCCACAAGGCGGGGTGCTCTCGCCACTGCTTTGGTGCTTAGTGGTCGACAGACTGCTTGAGGATCTGAATGATAGGGGCATCTACGCGCAAGGATATGCTGATGATTTGGCTATACTTGTGCGTGGACCCTTTCTTGATACGCTTATGGAGATTACGCAAAGCGTTCTTGAGACTGTAGAGGGTTGGTGCAGGGACACCGGTCTTTCGATTAATCCCCGGAAGACTGAGCTCGTTGTATTCACTCGAAAATACAAGTTGGGCACCGGTGAGGGGCCCGTTTTGGGAAGCATCAGACTAGCTCCGACCGAGTCAGTGAAATATCTGGGAGTCATCCTGGATAAGAAACTATTATGGAAAGAGCATCTGGAAACCGATGTAAGAGTGTCATCTCTTACTTCTGGATGTGCAGAAGATCCTTTGGCCAGACCTGGGGCCTCAGGCCGGCGATGGTCTACTGGATCTACTCTGCAATTCTTAGGTCTCGGCTGCTATACGCTGCGGTAATATGGTGGCCTAGGGCTCAGAAGGTAGCGACAAGAGTGGCACTGGAGCATGTCAGGGCTCTCATTCTTAGGGGGGCACTGGGTGCAATCAGGACCACTCCTGTGGTAGCGATGGGAGTTCTGTTCGACGTCGAACCCTTCCATCTCTCAATCGTAGCCGCTGCTGCGCGGGTGGCGCATCGACTTCAGTGCGAGGGGAAATGGAGGGCTGGTACCAGGCATACCAAACTCCCTAACAGCATACTCTCCGACCCTGTCTTCCGAATGCCACAGGACAGGATGTCGGCTATACGCGCGTCGAAGGCTACTTACAAGGGCTGCTTTCCGCAGCGTGAGGACTGGCTCAGACCGCAGAGTCAGAAACTGAATTGTGGGATCATCCTTTTTACGGACGGTTCCATGACCGGCTCGGGCTTTGGGGCGGGCATTTACTGTCGAGAAAAAGGGATCAGTGAATCGATCCCACTCGGAAGGTTTGCCACTGTCTTCCAATCGGAAGTGATGGCAATCTTATGCTGCGCTCAAGATCTTCTTGCCAATGGGACCAGAGGAGAGCGCATTAGCATCTGTTCGGATAGTCAAGCGGCTCTTAGGGCTCTTGACTCTTTGACCATCAATCTCTAGGCTAGTTTGGGACTGCAAAGCGGTCCTTGAAGATCTAGCAAAGAGCAATAAGGTTGCTCTGGTTTGGGTGCCTGGGCACTCTGGCATCAGAGGCAACGAGGCAGCTGATCAGCTAGCAAAAGCTGGTTCGGAAGCTGGGCTGGTGGTTCCGGAGCCGGCGGTCGGTGTTTCTTATTGCTTAGGTAGAGGGAAGATCGGTCGCTGGCTGCGGGCCCAGCATCTGCTCTGCTGGAGAACTACAACTGGATGCAGGCAGTCGAGGGCGCTGCTCGGGGATTCACCAAGCGAGAGCCTTGCTGCGGGCATCAGGAGACTGAGTAGAAAGGAGGCCGGGCTAGTGACGCGTATACTAACTGGGCACGGCACTCTTAACTATCATTTGCACAAGCTGGAACTCAGCAATAAGCTTAATTGTAGCGGATGTGATGCACTGGAGGAAACTAGCCTCCATGTGCTGTGTGATTGCCCGGCGTATGCAAGGGCGAGATTCGATCTGCTGGGATCAGTCTTTTTGAGGCCGCAGCAGATAAGCAGCCTCTCGGTTGGGGACCTCCTCCACTTTTGGGGGAGGGTGGGCCTCGGCTAGGAGCTATCTTTGTCGGGGCGGTACAATGGACTTTGTCTGCATACCTTAAGCAGGGCTTCGATTAAGAGGCTCCTCCCCCGTCTCATCATTATTATTATTATTATTAAGGTTCAATAAGTAGGATTTGAATAGTTTGTAGTCGCAGAAATCGATAAAAAGTTCAATCGCAAATATTCTTTTATAATTTGTTTACAGAGTCATTTTTATAATAATCTGTCTTTTAGTTCAGCCATGATCTGAGTAGGTTGTTAGTATTTTGTGAATAAATTTAAGTAAATTCAATTGAAATTCAATTTATGAATAAAGTTTACGACAAATTATTATGTGTATTTCATGTTTCTGTAGGTCGTAACGCATATATCCTTTGGATAGAAAGTTTGTAGAATATTCTTGAATAATCCAATTAAATAATATCGCTGGTGTCATCGCAAAAGAGTCAAAATTCGCTCGCAAGTTTATCCTTGTAAAATAGTCGCAAGTTAATTCTAGAGTGTTGCGCGCGCATGTCCTGGTGGTTTGGACCGACGCCTGATTGGTTGTTGTTAGTTACTCTAGGTAATTATAGTTCTTTGTGCAACTGAACGATAAATCCACAGATATCTATATGTATACTTGACTGCTAACTTCGCCAAAATACATGGCCCCAAAAAGTATGTACAACACACATGTACACATGTGTCCCATGTACACACTTTTCGTCTGTAGCATCGGCCATATCACATATACAGCACACTCCTCTTCTTTACGACTTACACTGCACATGCGCAGATGCTCACTCGCCTTTGTAGATACTTTCCGGGGTCCATTTTTGTGTATAGTATATAAGGGAGTTAGCGGTCTAGTATACATATAGATGTCTGTGGTTAAATCTTAAATTCCTAAGCTAAATAATCATATGGAACAAAAACGATAAGCAATAAAATGCACTAGAGATTAATTTTATTATAATTATAATTAATTATAAGAATAAAAGCAAGCGGGCTAAATAATCGTTCTTTATTCCATTGATATACTATAGAAATAAAAGCGAAACGTGATTATTTGCAAAAATATGGTTTCGAAAAATGGCGGGACGTCACATTACATACGTAAAATAATCCTAGTGAATCCCTAGTAAATAATAAATTACTATTCTGTGTCTGCACACCCCATTCCCCTAGACCTACAAGTCAGGTCCTAGCTTTCGGCGTCCCTAGGATATAATCGGTGCATGCAGGTTGCCCAATAAAATAGAGAGCATCCTTTTCTTTTGCCAGAGAGAAGAGTGAGAAGGGCCATCCCGGCGATTTCCTTACGATAGCTTTCGGTCCCGTACAGTAGCGCCTCTACGTTCATTTTACAGTCGCTCTGGAACTACATGGCCACATCCATTTTCGGTAGCATGTTACAACGGTCGATTGGTTCATGTCCATGCTACGTCCATAATTGTGGATCAAAAATATTGAAACATGAATTTACTAATATGTTTTATTAACTGCGCGTAACGTTTTGGCATTCTAGTATATACTACGATATAAATACAGCCCTTATAAATTGTTACTGAAGTATTTTTACGTATATCCGCATGTGCAATAAAGTAAATTTTCTTAAATCAATTTTTCTTAATAAGTCTTAAAATCGATGAAAATAATGTAGAAAATATATGCAATAAATTACTTTCTCTTCTTTCTTATTCTTGGAACAAAAGTACCAAGCATATTTATGCAATCAAGCATTTTAATCAAATTATGGTTTTAATTTATAGCTTTTTAATATTAATTTATTTTGTACTTATTATTAATTTAATTAATTTTTTTAATTTATAAATTCGATTGTGTGTGGATGCGCTAGTGCGCACATGCCTATGCACATTAAAGACTATTACATACAAATTTACATAAAAATAAGTATATTAATTAAAACAAGATAATTAATACTACACAAGTCATTTGAAAATAAATATCATATAACAATAGGTGCGCTCCGCTTGATGCTATTTTCGCTTCGAAGATCAAGATTCCTTGCCCCGATTCGTATAATTCTCTAATCTTTCGTATATATGTCTCTCATCTTACTATAGAAAATGAAACTTATATTTCGCATTTTATCGATTTGAAAATGATTGTAATGGATTAATGAGATGTTTGTGATTAAAATGACACCAAACACACGACATAAATCGGATAATTTTTAATTAAATTTGTAATAAAAATTTTATTAATTATTTATTAAAAATTATCCGATTTATGTCGCCTTTGGTGTCATTTTAATCGCAAAACTCTCATTAATCCATTAAGATAATTTTCATAGCAATTAAATGCAAAATGAAAGTTTTAGTTTTTATTTCATAAAATGTTTTACATTCGCAAATTGCTATGGATGGGAAAGCCCATTGTAAGAGACTTCGGAACTCTTTAATGATAGGTCATCTCGCTCGCTCTCTACTCGCGGTCCCGCTCTCGCTCTCACACTCGACGAGTCGCGCTAGAACAGCTCGGAAAGATAAGCTGGATCCGAGAACCGAGAGCGAGACCGAGAGTAGAGAGCGAGCGAGATGACCTATCATCAAAGAGTCTGAAGTCTCTTACAATGGGCTTTCCCCATCCATAGCAATTCGCGAATGTAAATATTTTATGAAATAAAAACTAAAACTTTCATTTTGCATTTAATCGCTATGAAAATTATCTTAATGGATTAATGAGATTTTTGTGATTAAAAGAACATAAAACACGATATAAATCGGATAATTTTTAATTAAATTCGTATTAAAATTTTTTTATATATTCAATAAATGCACTCCGAAGCGTTTGATGGACGAATCGGGGCAAGGAATTTTGATCTTCGAAGCGAAAATAGCATCAAGCGGAGCGCACCTATTGTTATATGATATTTATTTTCAAAAGACTTGTGTAGTATTAATTATCTTGTTTTAATTAATATACTTATTTTTATGTAAATTTGTATGTAATAGTCTTTAATGTGCATAGGCATGTGCGCACTAGCGCATCCACACACAATCGAATTTATAAATTAAAAAAATTAATTAAATTAATAATAAGTACAAAATAAATTAATATTAAAAAGCTATAAATTAAAACCATAATTTGATTAAAATGCTTGATTGCATAAATATGCTTGGTACTTTTGTTCCAAGAATAAGAAAGAAGAGAAAGTAATTTATTGCATATATTTTCTACATTATTTTCATCGATTTTAAGACTTATTAAGAAAAATTGATTTAAGAAAATTTACTTTATTGCACATGCGGATATACGTAAAAATACTTCAGTAACAATTTATAAGGGCTGTATTTATATCGTAGTATATACTAGAATGCCAAAACGTCACGCGCAGTTAATAAAACATATTAGTAAATTCATGATGTTTCGATATTTTTGATCCACAATTATGGACGTAGCATGGACATGAACCAATCGGCCGTTGTACCATGCTACCGAAAATGGATGTGGCCATGTATTCCAGGGCGGCTGTAAAATGGACGTAGAGGCGCTGCTGTACGGGACCGAATTTCGGTCACCGAAAGCTATCGTAAGGAAATCGCCGGGATGGCCCCTCTCATTTTTCCCTCTGCTTTTGCTAACCTAGGTATAGTGGAAGAAAGAATTGTCACTCCAGACGTGACACCAGTGAGAAAAGCTCCGTGAACTTGGCCCCCCGATTTTGACTTTTTGAGTTTTTTTTAAATCGTTTGTACAAGTTGTTTGTAGGTGATTGTTAGATTAACTAAAACGTTTGTTAGATCAGCTTCTGGCTGCAAAACAAAAAATAAAAATGACCGTGAAGTTAGCCCCCAGTTTTTAATTTCAGTTTTATTGAAGTTGTGCAGAAGGTTAATCGACGCAAAATCGTTTGTTGGTCACGAATATACTAATTAGAACGTTTATGTTCGCGGGGGGGATCGAAAATCGAAGAGATCGGCCCCCACGATAAATGAAGATAGAATGCCGAAATCCGCTCAGAATTGAGCGCGAAGACGGTAGGTTCCGCGAATCCGAAGATCCGCTGAAGGATCAGTGAAGGGTGAGAAAATTTGAACTGTCGTGTCGTCTATAACATTTATTTTATAACAGTAGGTATAATAAGAGAGTTCTAACCCTGGTCCTCCGAGGGGGGGTGAAGGGCGAGGGTGATATCGTAGGTGCGGGGAATTGCGTCACGCGGGCGGGGGGCGCTTATCGCGGTTTCATGCCATGAAACCCCCCTCGGAGGAGCTGAGTTAGAACTCTCTCTATCGCGGTATTAAATAAAGAGGAGTACTCACCTTAAGGCTCTAAGGAGCGATGCATCATTATTTACCCTATAACATTGTCAATCGTCGCGCGCACCCCGGCACGGCAGAAATATCGCGCAATCACGAACATATACCAGTTCATATCCGAGGAAAATTGTTGAAAAAGGGTTAGGGGGTAAAACCACCCCCTCCCCAATACCCAGTCAGGCGGTTCCACTATGCGGGGGAATCCCGGAGGCACCTCATCCCACGAGAATAGACCCCCGTTGGGTGCCTCCTCCTCCTCCTCCACCTCCCAATCCCGCGGAGAGACAAAATAATTAACACGCACTGGTTTTTTCGCGCACACCATACTAAAAAGACCGAGCATACTGACAGTCGAGAACAGACTGAAGAATAAGATGCAGCACCTATAATATATTATTACAGGGCAATGTATGACATTAGAAAGAATGCGAACGCTTACTTGATGAAGATATCAGTTTGAATTTATAAACAGATAGTAGTGTCCCGCTCGTCGAAACTGCGATAAGCGCCCCCCCGCCCGCGTGACGTCATTCCCCCGCACCTACGATATCACCCCCGCCTTTCACCCCCTCGGAGGACCAGGGTTAGAACTCTCTATCATGGTATTAAATAAAGAGGAGTACACACCTTAACGCTCTAAGGAGGGACGCAATAGAACGCGAGAGCGCGAAGGAGAGAGAGATGATAGCGCTTACCTTATCCGTGCTAATGACCGCCCCGTTGCGGGGCTGGTGATGAGAGTGGTGATGAGGATGGTGATGAAGGTGGTGATGCGGGTGGTGTCGCCCTTGCATCGATGCGAACGCTCGCCACTGAAATGTGGAGAGCATCAGGCACTCCCCCATAATAGGGAAAAGGCTGCCTCCCCAAGAAGGCCCTCTCAATGCACAATGCCGGGATACGCCACGCCAGGTCACGAGACACAGGCACAACTTCAATAACCTCACGCACACCACTTTGTACATTTATGGATATCATAAGCGAGTACGACGTCTCCGGGGAACGAAAAATTGACGCGCACGCCCGCCAAAAGGGGTCCGTCGGCAACTCAGGGCCCACCACAGGCACACGTCCACCACCACACCGACACGTCCCACATAAATGAGAGTGCTCTCGACATGATAAAAATTACTGCACTCCAAACTCGAGATTAAACTCACGCAAATCCATAGCTTCCAGTACAACAGTCGAGAACAGACTGAAGAATAAGATGCGGTAGCATCTATATTATTACAGGGCAATGTATGACATCAGAAAGAAAGAATGCATGAACTTATAAACAGATAGGTATATCGAATAAGATTATTTTCCCGCCCGACATATCTCACAGCGGGCCGAGGATGACGCAAGGAGAGCGCGAGAACGAGAAAAAGATAGCGAGAGAGAGATATCTCAAGGATAGGAGAGAGATAGCGCGAAGGAGAGGAATTACTAATCTAAAATGAATGTAATCTTTTAATACAATTAAAAATTATTTATTTAATTGCGTATATGTTTTACAAATGTGTGTGTGCAATATATAAAATATAAAATGAAATATATGTATAAAATATATAAAAGATATATAAAGTATAAAATGAAATATATGTATAATAAAACATCAGTGGGAGGCTCCTTCTGAAACAGAAGAAACATATGAGTTATTAATTTATAGAAAATATTAGAAATTTTTTATTAAATATAAAAGGGATATTTACAATTCCATACTTCCGCCACATCGTATGGCTCTAAGCCGAATAACTTGTGTAGATCGAATATGTCGTTGTATACATTATCGAACTCCAAGTATTCGATTGCGAATTCCCGCTGTTCGGGAAATTCGCCCCACATTGAGTAAAAAGCTGCGCGCTCTCCTTGCCGACACCAACATGTGTACCGCCGGTGGAGGTGTATTTTAAATAATACATCCTCGTAGAACTAAAAACAATTTAAAAATAAAATTAAATTACACACACACGCGCGCGCGCGCACAATATGTTATACAATACTTACTGTGTTGCGAAGTTGTGAAGAAAGAAAATTTAGGTATGAATCCATTACTGCACTGCACTGTATCAATGTCAGAGACTTTATGACAGCATAAAGAGCTAGACATCGTCTCGGTAAAAAAAAAGAGAGTAGGAGATGTATGACATAAGAAGTAGCATGAACTCTTACTTGATAAGAAAACAAAACAGTTGAAACAGCTATAACAATAATATAATCTATCGCTCTGTGATTATTTTTGACTTATCTCTCGACAGGTTACGCACCGCACTCATCGCGCGAGAGATGAGGATAGCGCGTGGCGTTTGCAAGGAGAGCGCGAGAGAGAGGAGAGAGGAGTATGAAATAAATTTTTTTCTTTTAATATTTAATACAATTTTATTTAATAAGTATGTATATTATACATTTTGTGTGTGTGGTATTTTAAAAATAGAAAAATATATTTAAAAATATTTTAAAAAAATATTTAAGTGTCTGTAGTGGCCAGGATGACACCTCTTTTTTCTGAAACACACGAGCGTATAAGTAAAATTTAATAAGGCAAATAATTTATAGTATATAAATTAAAAGGTACTTACAATATGATCTAAAATTCCCCCAACTCATCGAAATTAAAATCCTGCCGTATAATAATAGACGGATCATATGACAATTCGGGTGATGGTGATCGAGGCAGCGGCGGTGGAGGCGGTGGCGTTGGTGGTGGCATTTCAGACGGCTCCATACTGTTAAAACCGCCAAAGTTTTGTTTATTTAGATATGAGGATAGTTCATTAGTATGACGTTTTTTTAAACCGATTTCACGTCCATGTATCGCTTGCACGATCGAATTCACAGGAGTGTTTTTCGATAGCGCTGGGACACTGACACTCACGCGTATGAAACGTCTGCGTAGCGAGTATCTCAAACCTTCTACGAGGGTGGTCTGAAAAGTTTCCGACCTCAACGTGAAGATGACAACACTCGTAAATAAAAGCTACTGAATTTCGTTGTTCATCTGTTGACAGTTACTCATCTAAAGTTTCAGCCATTTTGGACGCGCAGTTTTTATGTAACAGTCGTTTGAGTGAGTTGGTGTGAGTTTTTTTGTGAAAATGGACAAAATCGAGTATCGAGCTGTCATTAAATATTTGTTTTTGAAAGGCAATACGCCTACGCAAATCAAAGATGAGTTGGATTCTGTGTATGGGGACTCTGCACCATCATTTACCACAGTGAAATTTTGGGCAGCTGAATTTAAACGTGGCCGTAAGAGCTTGGGAGACGATGAACGTTCGGGACGTCCAAAAACTGCAACTACCGACGAAAACATCGCCAAAGTTCACCAAATGGTGCTAGACGACCGCCGAATTAAAGTGAGAGAGATAGCAGAAGTTATGAACATGTCAAAAGAACGTGTTTGTCACATATTAGATCAACATTTAGGCATGAGAAAGCTGTCCGCGCGTTGGGTGCCGCGTTTGCTCACGTTAGACCAAAAACGTGTTCGAATGAACATTTCCAACGCTCTTTTGACGCAGTTTAGGCGCAATAAATCCGAGTTTTGGCGCCGATTAATTACTGTAGATGAAACTTGGATACACCATTATACGCCCGAAACAAAAATACAATCCAAACAGTGGACTGCAAAGGGGGAACCGGCTCCAAAAAAAGCAAAAACTGTTTTTTCGGCTGGGAAAGTGATGGCGACTGTTTTTTGGGATAGTCATGGAGTTATTTTAATCGATTATCTTCAAAAAGGAAAAACCATTACAGGAGCATACTACGCATCATTACTTGACAAGCTGAAGGCAGAACTTGCGGAAAAACGGCCACATTTGCAGAAAAAGAAAATCCTGTTTCACCAAGACAACGCACCGTCTCACACCTCAGCGGTAGCCATGGCGAAAATCCACGAATTATCGTTTGAACTGCTTGATCATCCGCCTTACTCACCAGATCTAGCCCCAAGCGACTTCTTTTTGTTCCCTCATCTAAAAATTGCGCTCGGAGGACAAAGATTTTCGTCAAATGAAGAGGCAATCACCTTCGTGAACAATTATTTTGCAGAGAAAAATGCCGAGTACTATTTTGACGGGTTACAGAGATGGGAGCATCGCTGGGAGAAGTGTGTAGAGTTACAAGGAGACTATGTTGAAAAATAAAAAAAAATTTCAGAAAAAATGTGTTGTATCTTTGTTAGGTCGGAAACTTTTCAGACCACCCTCGTATTCGCGCGATTCGAGCGCGAAACAATACATCAAAATAATCACACAAATCACCTTTACGTTCAAATTCATTTCGCTGTTCCATCAACTCGATGCAATGATCACATCGCTCCTCCCACTCAGCGTATAGTTTTTTTAAATCCACCCAAAGGAAATTGTTCCACAAATATCGTTCTAAATCATCGATTTCCTTATTATTGTCCACCATTTTTTCTTATCACAACACTTACAGAATTTTAAAATTCACGTTTAATTTTTTTTATGTAGGTACTGCTTCTTCAATCACAGATCTTTATAGATTTCTTCAGCCACAGATCTTTATAGACTGGGATGTATCAGCGCCAATGTTTGGCAGCTTTACACCCTTGCTCCCCCGTCCATAAGCGGAAGCGACGATTCAAATATCTTCCGCATTGTTTTTTTATAAAGAATTGCGACATATCAGCGCCGATGTTCGGCAGCTTTGTGCCCGTGAATTCTCAGTAAACGAATCTCCGATTACAACCGGAAGATGATTAGTTGGAATTGGAAGTGCAATATGATGCCGATGTTCGGCAGCTTTGCACCCTTGCTCTACTATCCAACGGCAATGTGATAAGGAAGAAAGATTATCTTTTCCGAGATGTAATTAAACACTCGGTGCATATCATATGTTAAACACAGAGGTGACGATTCAAATATCTTCCTCATTGTTTTTTTCTATAAAGAATTGCGACGCATCAACGCCGATGTTTGGCAGCTTTGCGCCCTTGCTCTACCATCCAGCAGCAATGTGATAAGGGAGGGAGATTATCTTTTCCGAGATGTAATTAAACACTCGATACACATCATATGTTAAACACAGAGAGAAGAAAGAATTAGATGAAATATATAAAGATGATGGAAGAGCGTCAAACCATAGTATACGATTTGAGAGCGCGTACATCGCGTGAAAAAAAGTATAGTGGTTGTGTCAGATAGTGTTGCTTGAGTAAAAAATAGAAAATAATAATTTCGAGGCAATATTGGATGAGTCGTATGACGAAGATCACGCGTTGTCGAATGACAGTGATTATATTAGTGATCGCAGTGAGGACCTTACAGATTATGACGACAAGATAGTGCCTAATTCGCAAATCCTTGCGCTAAATGAATGTACAAAAGTTTGCGCCATATACTTTTATTATTCTACGGGTGGCGCTTTAGCTTTATGTACTTCGTGTATGATCTCTATTCAAGACGTCGGACATATGTATGCTGTTCGGAAGCATGTGATTAAATTATACGATGCAGTGGATGGTCGATACTGTACAAATTGTAGGGATTCATTGTATATAATATTTCCGTGTAATATGTGTCCAATTTGTACACATTTGTGAATAAACATTAAAAACATGGAAGACATCGAGCAGACTGAACGCGACCTGTTGTCCCACCAAGTCGCCACCTTGGGAGAGTATTTTGCATGGGTGCAGCGATGTGACGAGTTCATCGAATCATTGGAAGTGCAAGTCGAATAAAACGTCCGCGGCTTTCGATCGGAAATAGACAATCTTTGGTGGCTAGAATAGCGCGACTCGAGAGCACAAAGACTCGATTGCAGAGACGGTTTATATCTAGTGGTGGTGATTACAGTGGCAACAATAACGCGAAAAGACTCGTTTGGCGGGAGATCGATACCGCGTTCGAAAGCCATATATTGACCGGTGCGGTGATTAACGCAGACTATATCGAACTGCGACAATTTCTCGAAGACGCCAAAGACATTGTGCTCGAACACGTGCAAAAAGTTATGGAAAGACACAATAATGTGAAAGTAAATACCGTATTTAATGGTGAGTTTGTGTCGGGTGATAAGAGCGCCAACAAAAGTATTAACACGAAAAATTATAAACTCTTTCGCACGTCCGATTTACGCGAGTGCCGCGTTATCGAATCCACATTGGCGTCTCTGGAAGAGTTCCAGGAACGTGATAGTGGTTGGGCGTTATCGCGAATAATCGATTTAACTATAAATATAAACAAATATAATCCAATGCACGCGGGATGCTATATTAAATTACCGTGAGAAATAATGATAAAAAGAGCGGTGATAAACATGCAATCCAAAAACAATGCATGTTTCGCGTGGGCGGTGGTCGCTGCTCTTTATCCCGCTGAAAGAAAGGTGGAACGGGAATCATCGTACCCGCATTATACAAAAGTGCTGAATCTCCAGGACATTGATTTTCCAGTGACTTTTAATCAAATTAAAAAGTTTGAACTTGTAAATAACATCTCAATCAACGTCTACGGCATCGAGAGGAAGAAGGAGGAACTATCAATTCTTCCGATACGACTCGCCGATCGGAAAAGAGAAAAACACGTCAACCTGCTGTACGTGGAGGAGGACAACAGCGTTGGACATTTCACGTGTATCAAGAATCTATCCCGGCTCGTGAGCTCGCAACTGAGCAAACACAATGGCCAAAAATATATCTGCGATCGGTATGTATATTTAATATAAATGCAATATATAAATTGTGAAAATATTTGAATAAAAGATAAAATTGTAATTTCCATTTTACAGATGCTTGCACTATTTCGGATACGAAGAAAAGTTGCAGTCACATGTGGTTGACTGTAGGGAGATGAACGACTGCGCTATCCGATTACCGAGCGATAATGACAAGTGGCTCGGCTTCGACAACTACATCAGGAAAGAGCGGCTTCCGTTCATTATATACGCCGACTTGGAATGCGTGCTGAGGAAGACACAATCGGAATATGCGTCATACTATCAACATCACGAGGTATTTAGCGTCGGGTATTATGTATATTGCTCGTACGACGAATCGTTATCCGCGTATCATCCTTGCCGTAGCGTCGATTGCGTTCCGTGGTTCGCTAAAGAATTAAAAAATTTAGCACTGCGTGTAAAAAATATTTTAACTACGAATGTCCCCATGGTAAATTTAACGCGTGATGAGTGGGAAAAATTTCATAGCGCCACGCAATGTCACATTGAAAAATCGTTCGAGCAAGACGATATACGCGTACGCGATCATTGCCATCCGACCGGGCGGTACCGAGGTCCCGCGCACTCAAATTGTAATCTAAATTATAAAGAATCATTTTTTATTCCAATAGTATTTCACAATTTATCCGGTTATGACGCGCATTTTATTATCGAGGAAATAGCTACAGTGTTCGAAGGGAATATCGAATTACTACCGATAACCGAGGAAAAATATATTTCATTCACAAAATCTGTTAAACTTGCAGACGATAATAATCATATTAAATTACGTTTCATCGATTCATATAAATTTCTTACCGCCAGTCTCGACAAATTGGCATCGTTTTTGAATAAAAATAAACTCTAAATTTTAAAATCTAAATTTCAAAATTTATCAACAGAAGATTTTAATTTATTAACACGGAAGGGCGTCTTTCCTTATGAATATATTGACTGTGTCGACAGGTTGCAGGATACGTGTTTACCACCGCGCGAATCGTTTTACAGTTCCTTGACCGGTGACACAGTATCCGAGAGCGATTACGCACACGCCGAGAACGTGTGGCAGCGATTCTCCACTCGAACGCTAGGCGAGTATAGCAATCTATACCTAAAAACTGATGTCTTATTAGCAGATATTTTTGAAAATTTCCGCGATAAATGTATCGAGAGTTACGGACTCGACCCCGCGTATTATTATACTCTTCCCGGATACACGTGGGATGCTATGTTAAAACATACAAAAATTACGTTCGAATTACTTACAGACATCGATATGGTTATGTTTATCGAACGTGGTATATGCGGCGGGCTGAATCAATGTTCAAACAGATACGCGCACGCTAATAACAAGTACATGCAATCGTACGATCCATCGAAACCGTCATCTTATCTTACGTATTTCGATGTAAATAATTTATACGGATGGGCAATATGTTAGCCATTACCTTATGCCAATTTTCGATGGTTTGAAAACATTTCGAACTTTGACGTTAGCGCGATCGCTTCGGATTCGCTCACAGGTTATATTCTCGAGGTCGATCTCGAATATCGATTAGCCTTCACGATGCGCACACTGACCTACCGTTCTGTCCGACACACGATAAGCGGGAGACTAAGCTCCTCGCGACTTTGTACGATAAGAAGCGTTACGTCATACACTATCGCAACCTGCAGCAATGTACGCGACACGGTCTTCGCGTTACAAAAATACATCGCGTATTACAATTTGTTCAATCTCCGTGGCTACGAAATTATATTGAATTTAATACACATTTTCGAACACTCGCGAAAAATGATTTCGAAAAAAATTTATCCAAATTAATGAACAACGCGGTATTCGGCAAAACGATGGAAAATGTGCGCAATCGCGTAGATGTAAAATTATTGACAAAGTGGGACGGACGATACGGCGCGGAGGCAATCATCGCGAAACCAAATTTTCATAGCAGAAGCGTTTTCTTCGAAAATCTTGTAGCCGTCGAATTGCGCAAACTTGAGGTAAAATTTTTCAAACCAATTTACGTCGGTATGTGCATACTCGACATTTCCAAAACGTGTTTGTACGAGTTTCATCACGAATACATGTCACCGCTGTATCGTGACAAATGTCGAGTAATGTACACCGACACAGGCAGCCTCGTATACCACATCGAGTGCGACGATGTGTACGAGAACATAAAACGCGATATCACTAGATTCGATACGAGCGATTATGCTGTGGACAACGCGTACAGTATACCGCTTGTGAATAAAAAGATTCCGGGCTTGATGAAGGACGAGAATAATGGTGTGATAATGACTGAATTTGTCGGGCTTAGAGCAAAAATGTACGCGTTGCGAGTGGATGGTAAAAAGGATACGAAAAAGATTAAAGGTGTTAAGAGCAATGTTGTCGCGAGAACGATAACGTTCGACGATTACACGCGATGTTTGCACGAAGAGATTGAAATTACACGTCAACAATCATGCATAAGATCTAAATTGCACGAAGTGTATACCATTCGCGAGACAAAAATTGCTCTCCGTATGACGACAAGCGGTATATCGTACCTGAAACCACTGACACGTTACCATGGGGACATTACCGGATACCGTTGTAAAATGTGTGTTTAATATAATGTTATGTAACGTATTATACTATTGAAAGAAATATTAATCAAGATTTTTTTTGTATTTGTACATGTATAGCCCTAAGCTATAATACACAATTAAATTATTATATTTTATATATATTCCATATTATAACCCAAGTAGGGCAAATACTCGCGCGAAACGCCGACACAGCAGGTCACGCGCGAAACGAGAACGAAAATTACGAAAAGAGCGAATTTGCAAAAGATTGCGACCTACAAAATATTGCCAAAATGCAAGCGAAGGATTTCTTTTAACCTCCTTCGCTTGCATCTGGACTTTGACCGCGTTTCGACCCAATTATTTAATATAAAAGGACCCACTGCCAAAAGGCGGCGGGCAGTCATTAAATCACAGTATTACGTGTCGTCGCGGTCAGTTATCGAAACGATTTAACGTACAAGTAACGAACGGGTCGTCGTTACTCTTTGTAGTAAGTACGCGCCGGGCAGTGTCGAAATATCTAACTCACACATTGTGATAACTTACAGATATGTATGTATATACATATATATCTAGTGTTAGGTGAAATAAATAAAGTTTTTAAGTGAAAAGGTGTCTCTTCTCTGGGCGGAGCCCGAACTTCCCAGTTCTTATCCGGCAACGATCCCGATATACCCCGTGCCTCACGACAGGCACAACATAAAATTGGTGGCAGCGGACCGTCTTGCTGAAGAACAACACCAAAGGAAGGAAGCTTGCATTCAATGTGCCCACGAAACTTCCAAGATTACTTCTCGTCCTCGAGCCCGGAACCGGTAACTATAGAACCTCTGCTCTATTGCCAGAAAGGCATCGGATATCTCCATATAGAGATGAAGGAAGCCCGTTGTCGTGCGTGTATAGATTCGAAATCTCAGTGGTTACGAATCAGGAAACACACACTTGTAGTTGACGGAGTACTCGTAGGGATCAACTGCCGCAATTGCCAAAAGCGACTAACCGGCGTCAGAGACGAAGCCGAGTGCAGCGCTTGCCAGGACAAATACGCAGAATTTTTGCGCGATCCCACGAGAGTTGAACATCGGTACAGTGAGGACACCCTCATAATTACCATCGAGACCATCATCGAGCCAATTAAATAAAAAACACAAGTGATCGTGACAGTGACATTCTTGTCGTGCGCGTATTAGACTGTGTGTCGGTCATTCACACCGCCAACGAGCAACGCCGCTGAAATTGGAGCCGTCGAGGAACGACCTACGACAACTCCGCGGACAACGCATCGCAGGGCAACAACCGCCGTGCAACAAGCGTCGAGCCACCGCCGTATCAGCCGCCGAGCCGAGAACCGCAGCGTCAGCAGCCGAGCGATACAGCGAGGAAAAATGCGAGCCGTACTACTAATGTAAGTGTGAAAATAATTTTGTAAAGCGACACTACGAAAGCGTTAGCCTAAACTCCGTGCGTACAAAATAAAAAGGCGCTACCTAATGTCGGAACAACCGAAGAAACGCGTTACATTTTTACCGTCGCACTTTTTAATAGATTCGGCACCGTAACTTCCGTACAAGTAGCCGAAGCCGCGGCGCGCAACATCAGCGATAACGTGCGCCTAAACTTAGAGACAGTTTATTCGGACGCAAGCTCGCCCGAACCAGAGGTCAATCCGATCGCGAACGCGCATCCAATAACCGGGTTTCGGTTAGGAGAAATTACTCCCCCGTATCAGTCGATGGTAGCATTTTTGGCGCGAATAGCGACGACGACATGAGACGGAACACGACGACGCGAACTGCCCCCCCTGACGCCGTCGACAGGGAAATCGAAAACTTACGAGCACAACAGGCTCAAGAAAAACGCCGCCGCGCGTTATGCAGACGCCGGAGAACCGATATCCGACCCTAGTAACGATCTGCTCGCCGAACTTGTGCAAGAATTCCGAATAATGCAAGAGCAACTAGACGCTCTACGCGAACAAGTACGCGACCGTCCCGCTAATTTGGATATAAGTCAAATACGACACAGATACAGATCAGGGAACCCCCGACATTCGGAAAATGAGTTCAACGCGACATACGGAAGAACCGAAAACGATATCAGAAATCGACGTAGCACCGCATCGCATTACCTAACATTAAAAGAAGCACGGACAATGATCCCAGACTTCGACGGAACATCGCGACATAAACTCCAGGAATTCACAAACGCTTGCACATACGCCATGAAAAATATAAATCCCGCGGACGAAGAATCATTAATTCAAGCCATCTTGTATACCAAGTTAAAAGGGAAAGCTATGCAGGATTTTGAAACGCGCGACATTCAGACATACGAAGAACTCAGACAACAACTAGAAGACTGTTATCAGACAAAACAAAGCACGACATACCTACAAATAGAGTTCAATTCGTTAAAACAAAAATCGAGTGAAACCGCGCACGCTTTCGGTCAACGCGTCGATTTATTAGCTATGAAGCTATACGACTCCATGATCGAGGGAGAAGACCACTCTCCCGTATTTAAACGCGCAATTCAGCAAACAATAAAAAAAGCAAGCGTTAATCAATTTTCAAATCGGGTTACGCGATGACCTTAAGATCCTCGTCCGAGCGCAGCGATATAAGACACTCCAGGAAGCGATAGCCGGCGCGAGCGCGGAAGAGAAACTCGTCGGGCATACGACGACCGGGTTTCATAACAAAAACAAACTTGACACAAATTACCCGCGACAAACTCGTGCCCCGATTTCGCAATGCTATAATGTGGAAAAAACGGTCATTTCGGACGCGAATGCCGCAGCAGCAATAAATACGCGCTCCCGAAATCCGAGAAATCATCGCGAGTAAATGCAACAAATAAATATTGCACACATTGCAAGAAGTCCGGACATAGCCGCAATGAATGTTGGAATCTAAACAGTCGACCGAAAAATCGCGAATATAAAAATCGGGAAGACAATAAGAAAACACGCGCCGAGGACACACGCGAACGAAAAAACTCGCAGCGACAGCGAAAAAGGAGCACCGACTCCGAAAGCAACAGTAGCGAAGACGATAGGAAGAGAGCACCTACGAAAGCGCTAGAATATCGCGTCTCACACATAAACAATACACCGCACACACACATCAAACCGAAATTGCCAATGGTAACTCTACCCGTACTCGAAGTAAAGAGCGAAAAAATAAGCATGATGTGCGATTCGGGATCCACCATTTCGTTGATGAAACTAAAAGAATTAAAGGACGAAACATTGATCTACGAAGGTAAAATTGCACTCACCGGAGTGACCGGACATAAAATACATACTATCGGGAAAACGCACGCTACGTTTAAAATAGATGGTTATAAAATAAAGCACACCTACGTAGTAAAAGACGACATGCCTATCGAACACGACGGAATCATAGGATTTGATTTCCTACATAAGCACTCCGTCATCTGCGACTTCAAAAAGGCGCGACTCAAAATCGGAGAAGCGATATTAAAACTGCACAACCCCAGCAGAATAACACTAAAACCGCGCTGCGAAACAATTATTAGAGCCACAACCGATACGAATCGAATAGGCATAGTTCGCGCAGAAGAAACCGCACTCGGCATATACATCGGCAACGGCCTAGTAGAGCCGACGGATTTTACTTGCCCCGTCAGCATAATTAACACTACAGACAAGGAGGTCGAAATACAAACGCCGACGGTGACACTCGAAGAAATAGAACGAGACACCGCAACCGGGATACATGTGATAGAAGATAAACGAAACAAATCCAATACTCCGCGTAAAGACCGCATTAAAACGCTACTTCGGACCGAACATCTAAATACGGAAGAACGACAGACACTCGCAAAAATATGCGAAGAATACGCCGATACATTTCACTTAGAAGGAGAACCGCTGACGTGCACCGCCGCCATGGAACACGAGATAAACACGCGCGCTGACACCTCACCGGTAAATGTGAGACCATATCGTCTTCCAGAAAAACATAAGACAGAAGTAAACCGGCAAATAATCGAAATGCTAAAAAATGAAATAATAAGAACGAGTGCGAGTCAATGGAACGCACCCTTATTAGTGGTACCAAAAAAGGCCGACGCATCCGGAAAACCTAAGCTTCGAGTGGTAGTTGACTTTCGAAGACTAAACGACTTAACAATAGACGACTCATTTCCACTGCCCAATATCACCGACATACTGGACCAGTTGGGAAACGCCAAATACTTCACAACGCTGGACTTGGCGTCAGGATATCACCAAATCCCGATGGCCGAGCAAGATAAAAACAAAACAGCATTCTCAACGTCCTACGGACATTACGAATTTAATCGAATGCCGTTCGGATTGAAGAATGCGCCGGCGACCTTCCAGCGATTGATGAACTCTGTACTCACCGGAATCCAAGGACTTAAATGCCTAGTTTATTTAGACGACATCGTCATATACGGAGCAAGCCTAGAGGACCACAACAAGCGATTGAAGGAAGTATTACAGAGACTTCGCGAAAACAACCTAAAAATGCAGCCGGACAAATGTGAGTTCTTACGCAAGGAAGTAATTTATCTGGGTCACATAATTTCGGAGAACGGAATATCGCCGGACCCTTCGAAACTAACGGCAATAAAAGAATTTCCGACGCCGAAAAAAGTAAAAGACGTACAGTCGTTCATAGGCTTAGCCGGATATTATAGGAAATTCATAGAAGATTTTTCAAAAATTGCCAAGCCGCTAACAAAGCCCACAAAAAAGGCGGAGAAGTTCGAATGGACCACGGATCAACAAAACGCTTTTGATACGTTAAAAGAAAAATTAATAACGGCGCCAGTACTACAGTACCCCGATTTTACGCAGGAATTCCTCGTAACCACCGATGCTTCCGACTATGCAATCGGAGCAGTGTTGTCGCAAGGAAAGGTAGGCAACGACCGGCCAATTGCTTACGCCAGCAGAATTTTATCACGAGCGGAGCAAAACTATAATACTACCGAAAAAGAATTACTAGCAATAGTATGGGCCGTAAAACATTTTAGGCCATACGTATACGGTACAAAATTTAAAATCGTGACCGACCATAAACCTTTAATATGGTTATTCAATGTCAATGACCCTGGATCAAGACTAATCCGGTGGAGACTCAAGTTAGAAGAATATGACTACGAAATAATACACAAAGCCGGACGAGCAAACGCGAACGCCGATGCACTGAGCCGCAACGTAACTCGAGATACGAACGAGTCAGAAGAAGAGCGAAAAATACACGCAATAGAAGAAGACGAGGTTAGCGCCGACGATGCAAAAATCTACACGGAGGAAGAAAAAAAACAAATATTGCATGAATATCACGATGCGCCCACAGGAGGACATCAAAGTGTCGAGCGAACAATAAAAAGGATCCGCCTGAATTATAATTGGCCAGGAATAACCAAGGACGTCGAAAAATACGTAGCAAAATGCGAATCCTGCCAAAAAAATAAATTATCAAGAAAAATTAAAATGCCGCTAGTAATTACCGATACGCCCTCTCAACCCTTCGAAAAATGCGCGTTGGATATAGTCGGACCGCTAACAGTAACAACGAAAGGAAACAAATATCTATTAACGTTCCAAGACAACTTAACGAAATTCAGCAAAGCGATACCAAATCAAGAAGCGAATACGATTAGTAAAGAATTCGTAACAAAAATTGTCCTTGAACATGGGATCCCAGAAAAAATTTTAACAGATCCGGGTACAAATTTTCTTAGCGAGATCTTTAAAAATACGTGCAGATTGTTAAAAATCAATAAAATACAGACAACCGCGTACCACCCTGAAAGTAACGGCGCGTTAGAACGATCGCACCGCACGCTGGCTGAATATTTACGACATTATATCAATGAAGATCAAACTGACTGGGACGAATGGATACCGTTTGCGATGTTTTCATATAACACGACACCGCATACAGCAACCAGATACACACCTTTCGAATTAATTTACGGGCATCAAGCGGAAATACCGACAGCACTAACAAAACCTCCTAAACCTACGTATAACTACGACGATTACGCGCAGGAATTAAGAGAGAGATTACGGGCAACGAACCAAATCGCGAAAGGACATCTCAAGGAAGAGAAAATCAAGGCCAAAAAATACTACGACAAAGGAACTAAAGTAACGCAATTTAAAATAGGCGACAAGGTACTGGTCTATGACGAGACATTACGACGAGGACGATCGAAAAAACTCGAATCACTATGGACCGGACCATATACAATACTTGAAAAGAATTCCGATATCAACTACACAATTAAAAAGGGGCGAAAAACAATACGTATACACGTAAATAAGCTTAAGCTGTTTATAGAAGCATAAGCATAATTAACGAAAGCTAAATTAGAGACAATAAATAGCGACTTACAAAACAACGAACAACAATTTTTTGAGAAAAAACAATTTTTAAATCCGATGGCAACAAACGGAATAACTATAATTATAATAATAGCCATCATAGTTTATATAATTTATAAAATTAAAAAGACAAAACAGTCAATATACTTCTATAACGAAGGATCGGAAATGAAATTACCGAGACCAATATTAAAACGTAGCTTAAGCACGTGATACTAGAAATAAGGCATACAAATATAATTACCATTGTAAAAACTATAATAATCTAATAATTCTAAGAAAACTGCGTACCTCCGTTTGTTTTTTTAACGGGGGAGGGGTGTTATAGCCCTAAGCCATAATACACAATTAAATTATTATATTTTATATATATTCCATATTATGACCCAAGTAGGGCAAATACTCGCGCGAAACGCCGACACAGCAGGTCACGCGCGAAACGAGAACGAAAATTACGAAAAGAGCGAATTTGCAAAAGATTGCGACCTACAAAATATTGCCAAAATGCAAGCGAAGGATTTCTTTTAACCTCCTTCGCTTGCATCTGGACTTTGACCGCGTTTCGACCCAATTATTTAATATAAAAGGACCCACTGCCAAAAGGCGGCGGGCAGTCATTAAATCACAGTATTACGTGTCGTCGCGGTCAGTTATCGAAACGATTTAACGTACAAGTAACGAACGGGTCGTCGTTACTCTTTGTAGTAAGTACGCGCCGGGTAGTGTCGAAATATCTAACTCATACATTGTGATAACTTACAGATATGTATGTATATACATATATATCTAGTGTTAGGTGAAATAAATAAAGTTTTTAAGTGAAAAGGTGTCTCTTCTCTGGGTGAAGCCCGAACTTCCCAGTTCTTATCCGGCAACGATCCCGATATACCCCGTGCTTCACGACAGGCACAACAACGAGATACACGTCCGGATAATTCGCGCGACGCAACTCGTGTTCGTAGAACGCTCCAGCGACAGATTTTTTGCGATAGTCCTCGGGTAGATAGCTTACAGGATTAGTACGCTGCACTTTAACAATCTTAAACACCTCGGTTGTCCAATTTGACGTGTAACCCTTCTCGAAAAATGTCTTGTATTTGCTAACTCGTACCGGGTCACCTACTTTGAACTTTGCCGGACCCGCGATATTTACGCGGTTGTATACAGTAGCCAAGAGTCTTTCAGCGATCGCGGGGGTAACGTCGACGGGTCGCATGCCGATCGTTCGATGCTTGCGCGCGTTGTAATCCGATACGAGTCGCGCAACGCGTCGATCCACTTGTAAGTTCCGTTCAGCGTAAACATCTTCCACATATCGTTCTTCAGCGTGCGATTGAATCGCTCGACGACCGATGTCTTCAACACCAAATATGTGGAATAGTGATTGATGTTATGTTTCCGCATAAGCCGTTGCACGTCGGCGTTGTAAAATTCCTTCCCCATATGGGTTTGTACGTTTCTCTTGCTATCTCGAATTATCTCGACGATAGCGTCAGCTGTCTCGCTCCCGTCTTTACTCTTAAGTGGTACGGCCCACGCGTGCTTGCTCAACACATCGATGACGGTGAGTATGTAGTGGTAACCTCTGTTGAAACGAGAGTACGGACGCATCTCGATGATGTCAGCTTGCCACAGGTCATCGTATCACCGTACTATGACATGTCTTCGGGGAAAATTTTTTCCCGCAGGTGCGTGCATTTCGTTCACCAACTGCTGTTTCTCTAAACTATGTTGTTGTTGCTTTGCTTCGTTGGTTTTTCCCGATCGCCGATCCATCATTGTTTTGATTCGTCGATCGAATGTGATCTGAGTATCACCATGCGTTTTATCGTTCGCTGTCTGTTGTCGTTCGTCGTCGTTCATCGTTGTCCTTCAATAGCCGTTCTTTATCATCCGCTACCGTTAGTTGTTCGATAGTCGTTCGTAGCCGTTCCTGACCCGTTCGGTAGCCCGTCCTGAGCCGTTCATAGCCGTTTCTGAGCCGTTCCTGAGCCGTTAGATGACCGTCAGACAACCGTTCCTGAACCGTTCGTTGTCACTCTTTAGCCGTTCGTAGCCGTTTCTTCGCCGTTCACTGCCGTTCATTGTCGTTCGTAGTCGTTTCAGATCCGTTCGGTAGCCGTTCCTGAGTCGTTCGCTGCCGTTCCTAAGTCGTTCTTTGCCGTTTCTGACTCGTTCGGTAGCCATTTCTGACCCGTTCCTGAGTTGTTCGTTGCCGTTTCTGACTTGTTCGGTAGCCGTTTCTGACCCGTTTCTGAGCCGTTCGTTGCCGTTTCCGAGCGTTAGTCGTACACCGAAGTTCGTTTATTGTAGTCTGTAACGCTAGCACATCCGTCTCGAGCGCATTCAGCTTCTCATCTGACTCTTTCTGTTGATTCCACAACGCTTTAACGCACTGTTCCACGTGCAGTTTGTTAACGGCATCAGTATCAGCTTCAGGCTGCGCTACACAACGAATCTTGCACAACATCGCGTCATAGTTCGTAGCGACGCGACACAGAGCGTTTTTGCGCACGTCACTTCTCACCAATCTATGATCGCTTGTACCGGTTGCATCATTTCGTCGTTCGAATAATCCAAATTTGTTGATAGACATTTTTCGATGAGAGTGACGCCGATCGACTGATTAGTTTTGTCGAGACAACGTTTAATTTATAATAAGGCCGACTTCGCGAAGTTCCTCGATGATTGATAAAATTTCGTTGTCGTAAGCGTTGTGACCAGCTCGGCGCGAAGCGTCGAGCAATCGTAGACGATCCGCTAGCTCGTTGGGGTCGTCCCAGTGCACGTAATCGATCTTATTGTCGGTTAGCGTCATCGCGCGAGGCATGAATACTCCCTTTCCAGATTTTTCTTTTTCGGTTCGATCGACATCAACGGTGCGATTATTTCTTTGTATTTGTATCCTCTGTTACTCCGTAATCGACCTTGCGCATCATAATTGCGTTTATGCGCGTTCGTCGTCAATAATATGCTCTTGTATTTTTGCAAATCGTCCGCCGTGTAAATGACATCATCGAGAATTCTCATGAAGATCAACTCGTATAATCCTGGTGTTCCAATGTACCTCACTTTGTTTATGATTATAGAATCATCTTTGTCGATGTCGAATTGTTTGTTACCGAGCAGAATTTTATCCTTGTCGAAATAGATACCGTATACGTGATCGATCTAGTTTTTTTCGTCACCACCGAGGAGAGTGCCCATGTATTTTTACCCCAGTGACCCCAAGTGCTCTCGCAACATTTCTCGACCTTCCGACGTTTGTAACACGTTTCGAACGGATGTTTCGAGCGAGTTGCCCGTGGTTTCGAAAACATTTTCGTTTGCGAGTGATTCGGGTATCGTAGGTTGTACGATTCTCGTTGTCGCTGACGGTGTTGAGGTTATCGGCGGTTCATCCAGTGAAGCGTCCGAATGATCGGATGTAGGTCCGATCAACGTTGATGAGCGATCCGCGTTCGATTGTTTTCCCTTTTTCGGTGTCACATCCTCCGCGTACCGTTTGATGGGTAACGTTTTAATCTTCGCGTTAGTGTTACTCTCCGGTTCATTTTTCATCACGATCGAGCTCGAGTTGTCGACGATCTTTTGTAGCGGTTCGATAATAGGCTTAAAGTGGGCCTTGACTGCGATATCGTCATCAATCTTACCGGTCTTCAAAGCGCGATGTTTCTTGCGGATCGATTCGCTCGTTTTCGCAATCTTCCTCGCAATCTTTTCACGCTCGCAAATATTATCGCTCCCAGCCATGTCGATAAATTGTCGAGCGCTCGTGTTTCACTCTTCTCGACAGAATATCGGTAGCGACTAATCGTTTTGTGGTATCGCGAACACGTTAAATCCTTTTCTGTATCGACCGTTCGTAAGCGAGCTGTCCTTGTCTATCATTAGAAATCCATACTTTTGCTGCCAACAAGTACGCATAATTCACTTAAATCCTCGTACGACATATCGGTATTCACGTGATCGTTGTACACATGTTTCAAGTTGGTACCGTCCAGTTTAAACATGATCAGCAGATTCGCGTTGTCGCGTATAAGATGTTTTGGTATTCTCGCGTACGTCTGACAAAGATAGAAACAGTTAACGTTCGAGTGGCGTCCCATTGAGAAGTACTCTCTTATCGTATCTTGCTTGTCACACGCCACGTCATCGAAGACGAAAATCGAGTTTGAACGTGCCTCGCTCGGTGGAATGACGTCACTGTTATTGGAGAACGTAAAGTAGCCGATTTCGTCGATCGACGTCAAAAAATTCTCCAGATACCGATATTTCGGCTGTTGCAGCGACTTTGAGTACACGTACACGTTCTCGAAACGTACACCGGACTTTCCAGTAGCCTTATCAGAACGTTGGTTTTACCGCAATTCGAGGGGCCGCAAACGATCGCGCGTATAGTAGTCGGTAGCATCGTACCATGTCTGCGCATCTCCGCGTTGTCCCCCATCGATCGTAATCTATCGTCACAATTCGTCACGCGTATCGTCAAAGGTTGTCGCACGAATCTCATTTTGCACTCCCGATTGGATCGAACGCCTGCTTATATAGAGGCGCGTAACCGCGAATCGCTCAGTCTTGAAAATGTTTCTTCTTCTGTTGGACAAGAGAGATATTCTCACGCTTAACGCCGAGCAGTTGCAGTTTGTGTCGAAAGCACTTTTGTTGCGAAACTTTGATCACTACGTAGAGCTACTGTGGGACAAGCTTCCGGAACACATAAAGGTTTATTCGGAGGTTCAGCAATATCGTCGATGCATGCGGCATTATAATCAACCGTGGCAGCGATCGCACATCGACGGTCCAGCACCGTTGATAAAGAATTGCAGCGAATGTCAACGACAGTAGGTAGAGACATACTAAACCGCGCGATAAACGCACTTCCAATCGAATTCCATATCCCCGGCTACCAGTTTTGCGGACCGGGCACGCGGCTACAGAAACGATTAGCCAGAGGCGATCGAGGTATCAATCCATTGGACGCGGCGTGCCGTAAACACGATATAGCGTACTCTCGGAGGAACGATTTTACCGAGAGACACGCGGCGGATAATATACTCGCTACAAAAGCGCGAGAACGTATTACCGCGAGAGATTCGACTCTTGGCGAAAGAGCAGCCGCCACAGCTGTCTGGGCAGCGATGAAAGCCAAGACGAAGCTCGGTATGGGTCTGAAAAAGACGACGAAGACGAAGAAAAAGACGGCGAAAAAACGGATACTTCCGGTAGCAAAACGTGGTGATATATTGCCGATTCCACCAATATTGGGCGCGCTCGGATCCCTGATCGGTGGAGTTGCTGGCGTAGCAAAGGCGGTGAACGGCAGAAAAGCCGCACAACGTCAGTTGCAAGAGATACTAAGTCACAATCGCGCCATGGAAAGTCGCGGATTGATCTCGCTCCATACAAACACGGACGAGGAATCTCAACGAGGAAAAAAAATGTCAAAGAGACGCTAAAAATGCCACAGGGCGTAACCACCAATGTACAATTGCTGCAACATGCAAAACGTATGCGTATACCATTCTTTGGAGGCGTTTTCATGCGTGACTCTTTACCAATCGGTGGTATATATCGAAACGAGAGCAGCATCGTGAATTTGGATAACACAACAGGACCAGATACTCATTGGGTGGCGTACGCAAAGAGGAGGAATCGTGCTATATATTTCGACAGTTTTGGCAATCTTCGACCACCGAATGAATTGGTGCGATATTTCGGACGAAACGTGACGAAGATACAGTACAATCACACACCTGTTCAAACTTACGATCAGAGCATCTGCGGACAATTGGGCCTGCAGTTCCTCCGAACGGTCGATGCATGCAAATTTAAAGACATACATCGCGCTATTTAACTCAGTATTCGTTAAATAGTTTTACCGACATGTCTATGACATTCACGCTGACCGGGAAGAGTAGCGTCCTCGCGGTAAATTACTTTTCCGCCGTAGATTTGAGCGATGATGAATACGAGCTCGGTCTAACAAATTTTGAAACTTATCACACGATATCGAATGTGAATCCCTTGAATAATAAATTTTACTTTGGCAAAGACGACGCGGAAATTACGATTCCCGAAGGATCGTACGAGCTGCAAGCAATACATGAGTTTTTAACACGTGCAATTTCACGGAAACGTCCGTGACACGCTATCGGTGATAAAAAACACATTGACGTTGCGCATATTCGGATGACTAACGACGATGACTATGAAGATGACGAATACCCGATAGTGCTCCGCGCTAATTACAATACAATGAGGAGCGAGATCAAATGCGCCTACAGAATAAACTTTAGCAAGCCCAACAACATTGGATCGCTGCTGGGATTCTCGAACCGTGTACTACAGCCGCGAAAATGGTACGAATCGGACATGCCGATTAACATTATCAATGTGAACATTATCCGTGTAGAGTGTAACGTGACCGCGGACGCGTATAGCAACGGTAAACTTGTTCATACAATACATGAATTTTCACCGAGGGTACCACCGGGATATAAGATATCGGAAACGCCGGCGCAGATCATTTACCTGCCGATCATCGCACAGAGCATTACAAGTTTATCGTTACGCGTTGTCGACCAGGACGGCCGATTGCTCGATTTTCGTGATGAAGAGATCACCGTTAGATTGCACGTACGACGGCGACAAAATTAGTGTGCGATACATGAGATGCTCGTGTTGAACGGATCGAAAGACACGAGAGAGAACGACAGCGAGCGAGGCCAGCGACAACAACGTCAACATTCGCTAATATCCAATCATCCGGTTGCATCAAGAAAAAGAAACTCAGCACATCGAACGTTGCGTTTTTACAATCTGTGGGATTCGCGGTGCGAAACATCTGAACGATGACCGACATCCTCAACATCGGGGCGAGCCAGTTTTTGACGATCGCATCGTCAAGATCGAGACTCACACGTACAACCCGTTCGGTAACACAACGTTCGGACACAGTGACGAGATAAAAATACCCATACAACAACAGGATCTGTATACGTTGCCGCATGAGAGTTTTCTATACATCGAGGGAGAACTAAGGATAAACGAACCGGCCGAAGGATTTAATTTGGAACTGGGAAATAATTGCGTAGCATTCATGTTCGATGAGATTCGATACGAACTCGATGGCGTGGAGATTGATCACATCAGAAACGTAGGAATAACAACTACGCTCAAAAACCATGTAACGATATCATCCGATAGAAGCGTGATTATGAGAAACGCCGGCTGGGATACGCCGACTACTGTGAATGGACACTTCAATTTATGCATACCGCTCTACTTGTTGTTGGGATTTTGCGAGGATTACAGACGCATGGTGATTAACGCTCGTCACGAGTTGATCTTAATACGATCGCGCAACAACAACAATTGTCTTCTTGGAGATTCGGCGCTGGAGCCTGTGATCAACATATTCAAGATACAATGGCGAATGCCACACGTGCTCTTGAGTGAGATCAACAAGCTGTCAATGCTGCGCGCTCTGGAAAGCGGACAATACCTCAGCATGGGTTTTCGCTCGTGGGATCTGTACGAGTATCCGCTATTGCAGCTTACAACCAAGCATTCGTGGTCCATTAAGACCGCGACAGCTGGAGAAGCCACGATACGTTGTCTTCGCTCTGCAGACAGGCCGGAAGAACGTTATGTCTGAGGATACGAGTCGATTCGACGATTGTAAATTGACCAACGTGAAACTCTATCTGAACTCGGAATGTTATCCGTACGACGATATGAATCTGGATTTCGATAAAAACAGATGGTCGAATCTGTATGACACGTATACACGTTTCTGCAAGAACTATTACGGATACGAGTATCTCGAGCCGAGTCTCACCATCTCGATGTTTCTACGTAACGGTCCGTTCGTGATCATCGATTGTTGTCGACAAAACGAATCGGTCAAGAGCGCAACCGTGGATGTGAGATTGGAATTCGAGTGTAAGGAGAACGTGCCGATGAGTACCACTGCGTACTGTCTCATCATACACGATCGCGTGATCCAGTACAACCCGTTGACCAACGTTATGCGCAAAATCACATAAGTGCGTTCGCGATGACATCGATACAATTTAGAGAGGGGAAAAGGAGCATGATATAAATCAAAGTGTTGTGAGATGGTTGTAAAGTTTCATTATTCCTCTCGACTGACGCATCGAAGAGAGAGCTCTCGTCATGTCTGTACCAACGTTCATCGATCTGCAAGGCTTTATTATCGGAAGAAACTTTATCGTGAAGGAAGCGGCGATTCTGAAAAATGGATCTATACTTTCACATTACTTTTTCGCGAGTCCTATACCATGGCGTGCGCTCACAAAATCTGAGAGGTGTCAAGCCTCATGGCTGATTAACAATCAACATGGACTGCAATGGGAGGATGGAAACGTTCGTACAGCTTTGCTCAACGTTTGATTACATCAGCTGTCGTTGGTATGATGCAAGAAGAAGAAGAAGAAGAATTATCTCTCGTGTACGTTAAAGGACATGAAAAACGAGAATGACTGATATACTAGACGATATGGGAAACGGCTTCATTATTGAGACCTTGGATGCTGACTATGAAGATATCGAGTCTCTAAATAATCTAGATGTTACAAACAGTATGCGATGTGGGAAACATATTAAGAATTGCGCATTGCAAAATGTATTCAAAATATTTAACTGGTGGTCGCAACGTCGGAAAGAATTGTAAAATTTGAAAAATAAAATATGTAAACATTAATATATTTTATCTCTTATTCTCCCCAATCCTTTCCTCGCAAGTTGTTTTTAAGAATTCTTTTAACGTTGACCGTCTTCCCCTTCTCCTAAATTTCAGAGCGCTAGAAGCATTAATCCCCCCACCACATCATACTTTTAAAGAATAAGCGTCACGTGTACTCGGTTAATTTTTATACGATCAGTGTCGCGTTAACAGCTCGTACCGCACTACTTCTTATAACCTAGAGAAATGTACTCCGCCGTAGGAAGCAGCATGAACTATGACGATCCGATTGAGGATGTTACAATTCCAACATGTAATAAGGAATGTGCTAAGTTTCGATTTTTATAAAATTTTATACTTTTTGTTAAATAATGGTTTTTAAATAAAAGTCAATTTTGTAGCGCTTCAACTCATCGTGGTTCGTATACTTGGAAGAAGATACGCTTTAACCCCGACATCGTACAAATATTTGGAAATAGGAATCAGAGTTGGAATCACATCTTACGTGGAACTGGCTCTCGGTGATAATCGAGGCAATCAAATAATATTGCCTATTGAAACATGCAAATCGCTAATGCAAAAACGAGCTGACATCGAGCGACTACAATCGGCTGAAACTCCATTATGGTTTCGAGATATAACACTTGAAGTGGTTAAAATGTATAATTCAAAAATTATAAAAATAACATTATCTAATGATTCTTTGTATATGACACCACCGACTTTACTACATTTATTCGACTTTGAAAATTGTATACGTCATATGTATTGCTGGCTATCCGAAAATACGTATATTGTTAATGAAAAGTTTCAAAAATTTGCAGCTATTTTACAACGTGATAATATCCGTAATGCGAGCAACGCCGCAAAAGTGATACGCGAAAGTGATTCGTTTGACGGTGAATCACTCATAGATTGCGAATTATTAACATGCGCTATAAATAATATTCTTTACGATGCTTGTAATAAATGATATGACATTTTTGTATCTTTTATATATTTTATATATTGCACACACACATTTGTAAAACATACACAATTATATAAATAAATAATTTTTAATTGTATTAAAAGAGTACATTCATTTTAGATTAGTAATTCCTCTCCTTCGCGCTATCTCTCTCTCCTATCCTTGCGAACGCCTTGCAAACGCCTTGCGATATCTCTCTCTCGCTATCTTTCTCTCGTTCTCGCGCTCTCCTTGCGTCATCCTCGAACGCCACGCGCTATTAGTTTATTTATAAATTACTCACGTTCTCCTCAGCCTGTACATCACCGTGTTATCTCTCTCTCACGCTCTCTCTCGCGCGGCCCGCTAGATTAATCGGGCGGGAAAATAATCTTATTTTGTACCTATCTGTTTATAAATTCAAACTGATATCTTCTGTTTTCGAACATGTCCCCGCTCGTCAAAACCATGATGAGCGCCCCCCCGCGTGACGTCATTCCCCGCACCTACGATACACCCCCCCCCGCCCTTCACCCCCCCTCGGAGAACCAGGGTTAGAACTCTCTTATTATACCTACTTACAACAATTCACAAGCTGGCGCGAGCGACGATCCGTATCAACCTAGCGAACGGAGATCTTCTGGTCCGTCCCTTAGAAAGCGTCCTTTAAGCGAGTCGGATATCTTGAAGAGCGGAGATCTTGATCGCGGCCGACGGAGATCTTGATCGCGGCCGACGAAAATCTTGTGCGCGAGACCGAGGACAGTCGCGAAGGAGATACGATCATCAGCTCGCGAATATAACAAAATTAATGAATAATTATATTAATTCTTTGATAAATCGCTGCTTATGTTGAACGAACTTTGTACTGTCGCAATTATAACGAAATCGCTCACGTGCTACGAGGCGAGACGGCAAATCCGTAAACGGAGAGTCACTTGTGTCGCAGCGATCACGACGCGATCGCTCGAGAGAAAAAATACATCGGTTCAAGCAGGAACCCGATGATTCACTAAACCCACGACACAAGCTTCACACGACGAGAGGAAAGACGACACGAACAAAGAGCGACACGAGAGAATAGTCGAACAGACTGAAAGAATTAACGGCCACACGCCGATCGATCAGGTGAATCTCACGGTTCGAGCATTACGTTGAGACTAACTGCATCGGTTGCCGCGCCTTGGAATCAGGAAGACTCTCTTATTCATATATATATATATATATATATCGCGGAATGTGGCGCGATCCTCGTGTTTTCGTCGTTTCGGACAATAGAGCTGGTAATTGATCGCGTGTCGAACACGTGCCGTCCTCGCGAGGTTCGGCGCTCTGACGAAAAGAAAAAGCGCGTGACGCGGTTCTCGGCGCATCCGGTTCGCGATCCGACACCGAGCTTATGTGTTTGCCGGGAATGCGAGAAGCTCGATTAAATCGATAATATTTAAAATCACATTTGACTTTCAAACAGTTTGTTAGATCGTTGTTTCTTGAATAAAAGCTAAAAACTTCACGGTCATTTCCCTAGAAAATTACTAAATATGGTTTTTAGCTTTTATTTAAGAAACGACGATCTAACAAACGTTATAATTAGTATATTCGTGACTAACAAACGATTCCGCGTCGATTGACTCTCTGCAAAACTTAAATAATCGAAATTAAAAACATGGGGCTAACTTCACGGTCATTTCCCTAGAAAATTACTAAATATGGTTTTTAGCTTTTATTTAAGAAACGACGATCTAACAAACGTTCTAATTAATATATTCGTGACCAGAAAACGATTTTGCGTCGATTGACCTTCTGCAAAACATCAATAAAATTGAAATTAAATACTGGGGGCTAACTTCACGGTCATTTTAATTTTTTGTTTTGCAGCCAGAGGCTGATCTAACAAACGTTTTAGTTAATCTAACAATCACCTACAAACGACTTACAGACGATTAAAAAAAAACTCAAAAAGTCAAAATCGGGAGGCCAAGTTCACGGAGCTAGTGAGAAATGCTGGTCTCGCCTTAACCCGGGGCTTTGGCTATCTGTCTATTAATCAGCTCCGTAAAGTTAGCCGGTCAACATTTACCTTTGAAATTTTTCTTTTTATGAATCGTTTGTTGGTCGTTTGTAGGTAATTGTTGGCCTAATTACAACTTTTGGTTAATATTTTTTCTGAAAATAGGAAGTAAAAATTTTGCGTGAAGTTAGCCGGAGGAATATAGATTCTTTATCATTTTTGTTCGAAAACCAGTTCAATCGGTGCGGAATCGTTTGTTGGTCACGAATAAACTAATTAAAACATTTGTTGGTATATTATTTGTTTTTAGAAACGAAAAAAACTAATGCACTCCACTCATCTTGGTATCGTCGATAAAAACGATATCTTCTCATTTATATAGATTTCGTGTTTAAGTGCGAAAGAGTACAGTACAATTATTAATTGTTTACGGACAGCATACAATATGAAAAACACCGATATACAACAAAAATCTATATATAAATAAGGTAATTATTTAGAATACGGGCCTCAGCTCAAAAATGAATAAAAATATGCTTATTTGCCGCGTTTTCACTTAAAAATGTAGAATCTGGCAGAAAAAAAGTGGTGGTCTGCTTCGCGAAGCAAATTATTAATTCTTAAAGTTGACAGGTTTCTAGGTTAAGAGTAGGACAATTTTTCACACACACACACACACACACAGCGGAGGGGCTGCGGGGGGGACCGACGGCCGAGGCCAAAGGTCCCCCTTGCACCCCCCAGCTCTGTGTGTGTGTGTGTGTGTGTGTGTGTGTGTGTGAAAAACTGTCCTACTCTTATTTTACAGTATTCATATTGTCGATATGACAGGTTTCTTAACCTAGAAACCTGTCAACTTTAAGAATTAATAATTCGCTTCGCGAGGCAGACCACCACTTTTTTCTGCCAGATTCTTCATTTTTAAGTGAAAACGCGTCGAATAAGCATATTTTTATTCATCTTTGAGCTGAGGCCCGTATTCTAAATAATTACCATAAATAATAAAGATATTCTAGCAGAGGGCACTTTTCTACATTGCCTACTGCACATACGAGAGATCCTAACCTCGCGTATGTCACTATCTTAATATCTAATTATCGTGTTTTTTGTATCAAGCATATCTAAATGTTAGTAAGTGTTAATGAATATTCGAGATTTTGCTCTTACTACGAAGTGACATTCAGTAAGTATTTTTTGCTAACATGAAAGAGCTTGGGTTCTTGGATGTATGTAATAAGATACATTATATTTAGAAGCGAGTATTTTATGTTATATTTTCATAATTGTTTATAATACAAGAGTATATATATATATATATATATAAGTCAACATAAGCCTAATAATTTTTATGTCGTTAATCAATCTTTTTTATTTACAGTAGAATCTTTACGCTAGAAATAATGCATTTTTGTGTCTACGCAACACATACCAGTGCTTGGACAACTATTGTGCAACGACAGTATCAGATAATGTTTTTAAGTATTGCATATTCTTACTGTTCATTCAACCTAAAGGAAGACTGAATTGTGATAATGACAATTATATTAGTAAGATTGTTGTAAAAATGAGATCTTAATGTCTCGCTGCCTACTAATATTATATCATGTTTATTTTAATTTTAAGCAGGCCATAGTAATAAATCGGTACTAACTTGCAAACCAGGGATCCAGCTTGCATCGAATATCAGGAAGGAATCCATTTACGAAATATGAGAATCTTTTAAGCGAGAGTTAAATATTATAGTCTCCGCTAGAATAGAATAGAATCTTGTGATCTGTAATGGAATGATAAACGCTCATTCACTAACTTGCAGTCTCTGAAGCAATAATGATTTTGTATTGTTGACGTATTAGAAGATTTAATAAATATTTGTATTGCTATTCAGTTATTGAATGCATCAGCGAAGACAGTGCTTTCGTATGCCATACACAAATGCAACATATTGTATATTATCTGTATCACAAAAGAAAAATCTCATATTTTGTTCTTAAGCGATTTATCAATTGTACAATTACATTAATTCAAACAATATTTACTTATAATTATTACTACTGATAAAAATAAACAGATAAATCATTCTATAGAAGACAAATAAAATGTTTACGTACGGCATACAATATGAAAAACACCGATATACAAATATATAAATATACCTATTTTAATACTATTTTTTAATATATGTATATGTATTGCGACGACTTTTCCCTTCGTTCTGAACGGACTTTATAGCCGTCCCGCTCTCGCAGTCGCGCGGATCTTTATTTCGTGCGTCAACGACGGGGAGTCGAGGCGTTGTACGCGAGAGACGTACGGGGAAGTCGACGTCAAAAAGGGCAAAAGGATCAAGGGAAATGATAACGCGCCGAAAAGGAACGGGATGCTGTGAGTTCCACGCGTGCCGTGCCGAAAACCGAATATCTAGCGCGAAAACCGAAGATTGGGCGCCAGACGCGGTCTCTCACGCGTCAATTCGCGATATCGACGAAAGTACGCGAACGTGAATTATCGGTATGCGTCACGGGCGGGCTAGCTCGCCTAACGGCAGAGGGACAGGGTGTTGGTTGACGGAACGCGAAATTTTTGCAAGAGGCGACCGATATAGTAGGCACTAAAAGAAAACGGATGACAAATACAGACGGCTACGCACACAAAAAAAAACAAATAAATAAGATAAATAAAGCCGGGTTTATTACAAAATAAAATTGAATTAGATGCAATTAAGAGGGATCGTAAGAAAAGATGAAAAATAATATAATTCAAATACAGATGTGAATAATTAATGAAAAGAATCAGAGATAATTATTAATAATGAGTTGCAGGAAGATAAAGTTCAATTAAAGATAGACCAAATAACAGAAAGAAGCGGTGATAGTTAATAGTATATAGCTAGTGAATAAGATCCAACCGATAATTGAGGTCGAATAAAGCGGCCAAGAAACGTATTATCTAGGAAAGACGGCAATCAAAGATATTGTAATCTCGGATCAGAAGAGTGACGAACAGAGTTAATTATATTAACTGACCTTAAACCCGACTCAAAATACGTGAATAAAAGTCCAACATAATCAGTTAGAACAATAATATCCGCGAGACAAAACGAATTATGAACGACACATAATTATTCACACTCGCCACGCCCGGCGGTAGCGATTCGCATACGAGACTGGATGTTCGATCCAACGGATCAAAGTCTCTCACAACGACGTAATCATACGTCGGACATTTCCCGACGGCAAGGTATAACGACGATTTTCGGTCTTTACGGCCGCTTTAGATCGCAGCGAAGTCTCGATACTGACGCGAACAATAAACGAAATCAACACGCCGACACCGGCGATCATTACACGCGACGCCACATTCTCTCACCCATTCGCTTCGAATTTGTCGATCGCAACAACTCGCCTCTCTACGGCGACGCACACTCACTCTCGCGCATTCACACGACATACATTCGATATGCTATCACGACGCTTAATTACGTACAACGAAATAATCGCAACGCGAATCTCCAGAGAGACGATACTTCTTTAGTGCGATCGCGAAATCTCAACAATACATACACTACACGAAGCCTGTGCTCTGCAGGCTCCGGGGATCGAGATCACTTGTCGTCGTGGCTGCGGCACACTAAGAACTTTAATAATTGCGGGACATAGCCCTGACATCAAAAATCACTAAAATGGCAACGACGAAGACAGAATGACGCGATCCCGGACGCGATCGTACGTGGCTTATCTTGTGACGGGCAACCTCACCGGCACCTCGTTCCTCTCTGATACAGCAAGGCGGCAACGGCTCGTCCTTCTCAGAAAGTGTGTACGAAACGGCATTCCGGTAGCGGTAGGCCGAGGTCCTCTCTAGCACACAGGTCGCGACAGGCTGCTTCCCGGATTCTCTCGATCCAGGATCGATGGCTCTGGGCCTTCCCCAATGCTGCGCACGCGGGATGCGTGTTATCGCGGCCAATCACGCGATGGCACGCGACGGCACGCGACAACGCCGGTAAGCGACAATTCCAAGGCCGTGTCGGGGGCGCAGGTACCTGCGGTATCGACGAATATAATCGTAAGGCCCGTTCGACAGGGCCATTGCAGAGTTTCCATCGCTGACTTCTCTCCGGTAGAATGCCACGGGCCTTGCCTCTGCTTTTTCTTTCTTGCTCCGTGCTCTCCTCTCTAGACTCGTACTCGCCCCTCTGCCGTGCTCTCCATGGAATTTTGCCTTTAGCCGTGCCTCTAATTTTCTCCCCTGCCTCGATCGACTCCGTACTCATTCGCTCGTATTATAAAAAAATAAAAATAAAAAATCTATAACACTTAAACGAAAAGAACAATAATAGACGCCTCTCTGGAGACTGCGGCACGGTTCTCGTTATTTTTCGCCTGCCGCGATTAGAGAGGATCTCGGCGGACGCGTGCGGGACGGCAACGTCACAGTATTATATGATACAGCACATAAATGTAAACCTTCAAGTATAATTTTTACAAATATAATTATCATATTGATACACGATTATTTCTCTGAAAAATAATGTATTCATATATACAGTCCAACGTAATTGAACAGTTGATAAATCGGTTAAGAACAATATATTATGAGATTTTTCTTTTGTGATACAGATAATATACAATATGCTGCATTTGGATATGGCATGCAAAAGCATTATGTCTTTACTGATGCATTCATTAACTGAACTGCAATACAAATATTTATTCAATCTTTTAACACGTCAACAATACGAAATCATTATTGCTTCAATTAACGACATGAAAATTATTAGGCTTATAACCTTGCATGCTAACCTCCTTTGTATTACGCGCGGTTATTTGCGTCGGCGCGCGCAGCGGCTACTTTGCATCTTATTGAGTTCTAGATGAGGTGATGGCGCTCGGACATGCGCTGCCTCGCGTCTGACGACAGGCAGGCGTCTATTGGACAATCCACTCAAGTGATGCGTAGCACGTGGAGCGTGGAGCTCGAGCCGGGTGCAGCTGCAGCGGCTACATGCACACGACTTTTTGTCGAGAGTCCGTTGTCGTTCGTGAACGTGAATGGACGTGTCTAAACGCGTTCCTCCGCGTGTCCTTTGTGACCCTATTTTTGCGCAGTATCAAGTCCTGTAGTACTTGAATTACAAATCTTATTTTACCAGTTGATGGCCGGTAATTTTGGATTCCTATTCCAAAAGTTGGCCAATAAAAAACATAGAAGAAGAAGAAGACTCTTTGTCGAGGGCTCGTAAAGTGCGATTGCCGTTGTCTTTCGCGACGTATGTATACATACTAAAGAAAATACGCGCATATGCGTTTTACGAAGCCCAGCCTATGTGGAAAAACGAAGCACCTAACATCTAACAAGAACAAGAAACGGTAATTTGGAAATCTGGAATTTTTTTTATTTTACAATACGCATTTAGCGCGAACATTGGGGTACGGCTCAGCTAGTCCATCTCCTAGTGTGCAGAGGCAGCCTTCTATCCCATGCACTGCCGGTGTATCCTGGGCAATATCGAGAAGATAGCCAAGTGACTAGCTACAACGCGTTAACGCACGTGTCCTTTGTCTGGACCCAAAAAGACTCAAAAGGTGTTTTACGTCATTTTTTAGGGTAAATATATTGCATCTTATAGATCAAGAAAAAGCTAAAATTAGATTTTTTACAGTTTTTGAATAAATGAGAAAAATACTCTGAAAATGTTTATTGAGTCATCATGTTTATTGACGGTATGGCATTGTAATCTCTTTCATGTATATGCTCGTCAATCATAATAATAATAATGTTAATTTATTTCATAATATCTATTTTACAATATTACTAAAAATATATAAATATATACAAAAAAATTATTCAAAATAATTAAAAAAAATTGAAATATTTCTAGAATCCCTATTTTAGCCTGTACTTCAAATACATTTCCATTCATTGGTGAATCGCTGTCGATTCATTGGTGAAATCGACTTCAGCAATATAATAATCAACTTGGTGCAACGTATGATCTTGTCAAAATTGTTGGGATTTGTTTGTTTTTCTTGCTGGTCGATCATTCTCTGTAGACTCGTAAGGAGCTTCTGACACATGTGATCCTGATAGATATAAAAATATACTCATATTAATATAAAGTATATTAATATATATAATGAAATGCTAGTGAGATTGAGAACTAAAGAGCCAAATAACAAGATCAAAATTTAGAAGCATAAGTTTACCTTTTGAAATTGTCTCGTTCTAGTGTACAACGGAATCAATGTCCAGCCCAAAGTAGAGGACATTTCATTATGAAAAAGCCATATTTGATACGTGCCACGTCAGTGGATCATAAGTGTTCATTGGTTTACTTATCCAACATGAAAGATCCAGTTGTCGTAGAATCAGGAAGGTCTGCTCAAAGGGCATCAAAAAGGTAAACCAGAGAAATCAAATAATTTGGTTTTTGTTACATTATTTTAATGGACGTCAAATTTGTTACGCGGTATTAATAAATGTCAAATTTGTTACGTGGTCTTAATTAATGTCAAATTGTGTTTGCCGTATGCTGACAAAACTAGTTTGTAATAGTGTTTTTAATGTTATTTGATTTCGTATGTACACAGATGTCCGAGACCAGAGATCCAAGAAAGGAATCAAAAACATGTCTTGAATTTGAGCTGAATAAAGATCGTTGGAAAATTCTATGAATTATCACCTAGTCAAGGTCATTCCTGAAGACTTCAAGCTTTAAACAAAACTGACGACTAAAGTAACAGTTTTTCTGTCCACTATTATTGATTGTACTCACATCTTGGTAAGTTTTACTCGTTTACTCTTATAATACTCGTTATTTTTATGCTGGCTTTGCAATAACTACAAGGATATGATCTGCACAAGATATACCTATGTAGAAAGTACATATATATAATTGCCTTCAACTGATTTAAGTCTATCTTAAGAAATATCATACATTTATACAGGATGTCCCAGGAAGTGACATTTTTTACGGTTTATAATAAATTTTCAAAAATTCCACCGTCAACACCAATGCATTATCAACTCTTATGAGAACATGGCGTATTGCTTGTTTGAGTACATCGTGATGGTCCTTTATGCAGGCAACGCCATGTTCTCACAAGAGTTGACGTTGACGGTGGAATTTTAAAAAATTTATAAACTGTAAAAAATGTGTCAGTTGAATAATAAATTAGAAACAATACGTAGTATCTCTTTTATATCAGTAATTTTGCAACTGTACATTCAAATAGCTCTATCTCGGAAATCTTTGGAATAGGAAACTCGTTTATATGAACATTTTTGCTTAGAATGACCGATACTACCACCTTCCAGAATATTAACCTTTTCTCCTAGGACACTCTGTATATACTATAAAAATATCTGTTCGATTATTCGTATTAGACTTTTTATTGGCACTGACAAGCATATCTGATAGACACAGGTGCAAAACATATACGTAGATGAAGTTTATTTAGGTTGAAAAAGTTAGTTATACATACTTTCAATATAGTAGGAATAATTTCTTGAGTTCATTCACCGCAGGGGGAAATGTCATTGAGACTATGCAAAGTTCTACACTCTACGAGCTCTCGTAACCAACAAATCTTGTCAGTGTTCAACTTTTGTGCATCTTATTTCCACATATTTCCGTATAGTTAGTTATATTGTCGTACTCGGAAAAGCTTTCTTAATGGCTCTTCTACACTGAATGCGATGAGCGATTTTCGGCAGAGTGCAAAAAGTGGTTGAAGGTGGCGCTGATAAACGTCAAAAAAGTTGACGCTCAAGATAGCTGCCATGACGTACTTTAGCTATTTGCCTAGCCTCCACCGATATATTCCCTCCTCTTTACTCTCTTTACGTTTCTCTTTATTCTTTGTTATTCTCTCGATTAAAACAAGCTTTACGCGTCTTCTGAGATTTTTATTTATGCAAATCGTATCTGCTTAATTCGTTCGAATTGTGGGTGCCACTTGCCAGTGTTGTGCAAGCCATACGACACTATGGGTGCTTTCCAGCAAGGAACACAGGCGACACAGAGCGACACAGTGTATAACACAATGCATTCCTACAGCGACACAGTAAGACACAGTTCGACACAGCTCCGTAGCATGGTCAGACTTTTGTGTCTCGTTCACGGCTACCAATTTCTGGGGTGATATGTATTGTGCGTGGCCCTACTGAAATAGGATTTATCCTGACTGAAAGTTGTTATTCATCTGCCGATTTTTTTTGTATTAATGTGATTGCTATTTTACTGTGATATTTTACTTGAATGCAATTTTATTGTGATTTCATGAAAGCAGTTAAGTGGAACTTCAATTAAGATAATAATTAAGACGATATTAGAATGAATGTGTCGTTAAACATAATTTTTGTTCTAGAAATGCTCAAATGCAAATACTGCAAAGAAATAATTTTCTCATATGATGATGTTCCAAAACATGAATGTTTTTTGAATAAAAATGTTTATGTGACAGATAATACTCTTTATACGGAAGAAGACCCTGATATAGTAAACAATGTGGAAACTGAAGCCGAATATTTGGATCAGCCGAAGACAAATAAACTACGTAAAAAATAATTATTTATAAAATTATAGAATTATTAATTAAAATATTATCTTTACTCAACTATTTAACTTACTCTTCTCAGCGTGATAAAAAAGAAAATATCTTGACTATCTTCCTTTCGGCAGAAAAAGATTTTTAACCTATGTTGTTGCCCTTCTTCTCTTTCACCGGAATCTTTAAATTTACATAGGCTATATGTTAATTATTATAGATGCTATTTGGACCAAAGATGCTACTCTCGCTCTTCTAAGCTTGTATGAGAGTAAGAAGAACATGCTGAACAATCCGAAGAAGAAAGTTGAAATATGGGAAGCGATATCAAATGGTCTGATGGATTTTGGGATTAAGGTATAAATTCTTCGATGTGAATAAATAGAAAATAAATATGTAAAAAATGTCTACATTGCTTATAATATTTTAATTTATATTTTAGATGTCATGCGATCAAGTACGATGGAAATTCAATGCCTTGACAAAGAAATATAAAGAATGCGTTGACAACAACTCCGCTTCTGGAAGAGGTGCAATGAACTTCGAATTTTACGACCGTATCGCTGTTCGTGAAAGTAGAACTGCTACTTAAATTTGGCGTTTCCATTAATTGAAGGACAACTTTATCAATCTACAAAATATTTATTTTAAAAAACTATCAATCTTAATGGGAATAGAAAAGATTATATTTTACTCCATCAGTTTATTGTTTCGAACTAAATCAATTAAGGAAATAATTAATTTTATCGACATAATAATTAATTTTATCGACTCACCATTATTATGTCAATGTGGAAATTATATATTCTTTCAAAATGAATTTACATAAACTCAAACACACGAGAGTTTGTACTAACTTGAGCTGACTGCTTGTCAGATCAGTCTTATCATTGTAAAAATTGATATGAGAGCTATCTAGCGGTTGTGTCGGAGAATTAAAACGCGTTCCAACAAGCACCAGGGCACAGTGCTCAAGTGTGTCACACAGTGTCTATCTGTGTCGTCTTGCTGGAGAGCTCCCACTATAAAATTTATATACCATACAGTTTCACTCCGCAGTTATAGCACCGCTCTTCGTTTCCTTCTGTTTTGTACGCTACTCTTTTATCAATTAACTAAAAATGATTATAAGATAGGATTCGGTAGATAGTTTAATAGAACATTAAACTTATTTGTTATTGAGCTGATTGGGAATTATCTCAACAGTGTACGAGAAAATATATAACGTGTACAATAGTCTTTCATTTTTTCACACAACTCGAGCTCCCGGTTTTATAACAAACATGCTAACAAACCCAGTAAACATTAAATAATAGTAATATAACATTAATGTTATAATTTTCCAACAATGTAACTGCAATGTAACTGCAATGTAACACGTTTTGTATATGACAGTTACATTGCTGAATGAGAAATTATAACATTGATGTTACATTATTGTTATTTAATGTTTACTGGGGAATAGGCCTTTTTCAATTTTGGCGTAAAATATGTTAATTTTTTTTATTTTACACTTTTTAAAGAAGCATCAAGCTTCTATCATATCAACGTACCAGTGCCGAGGTTTTATAGCAATTGACGTTAATATCGGCTTCGTACCTGGTTTATTTGCAAGAAGTGCAAACATTTATTTGCTACTCTTGTGTGTAGGAGGTTAGTTTGATTTATTTTCGTGAACACTGTAATTTAATTTTATAATTGTTTTCTACGACTGTTAGAAATTAAAATAATGTTAAAACCTTTATCTTTTTAATATTTTAATCTTTATTTGAATTGTTTGTATCTATAATCAAATTTCTACGTAAAGTATATCACTTTCTCAGTAGTACGATGCATTATTTTACAGGCATTCTCAATCTCATTTTATAATTGTCCTCTACGACTGTTAGAAACTAAAATAATGTTAAAACTTTTATCTTTTTAATATTTTAATCTTTATTTGAATTGTTTGTACCTATAATCAAATTTCTACGTGAAGTATATCACTTTCTTAGTAGTACGATGCATTATTTTACAGGCATTCTCAATTTCATTTTATAATTGTTTTCTACGATTGTTAGAAACTAAAATAAAACCTTTATCTTTGTAATATTTTTAAAACCTTTATCTTTTTAATATTTTAATCTTCATTTGAATTGTTTGGATCTATAATCAAATTTCTACGTAAAATATATTATTTTCTCAGTAGTACGATAAAAAATGCATTGTTTTACAGTCATCCTCAATATCAATATGCCACGCAAGATTGCTGTGCCACCAGAAGAAAGTATCCAAGTTGTCAAGAAGTTTATGCAATATTTTGGAACTGATCCCTTACCAACCTGGTCAGCCAAAGTATGGAAGGAGCTGTCTATTGTATTAGGCAGAAAATGGAGTTTTGCAGCTTGTTGCACAAATGTGCGCAACGATAGAAACTCCATACTGAGTATAGCCAGATGGGAAATGGGTATAATCGTTCCGCCAAAATTTGATCAGAACAATAATTCTAGTCTAGCAGAATCTATAAGTATTAAAAATTCTGACAGGATGAGTCATATTCTAAATCATATAATAACGAGACAGAATTGGATATATTCGATTTGGTCCTTACCGAACAACAATGGAACGAGATCAAGCCTGATATTAAACAGGAGGCAAAGGGCAGTTCGAGAGTACAGTTAAAGCCAGGAGTATGGACAAATGAAATTGCCATCTCATTTTTTCAACGATATCGACTTCCATGCGCATTTGTTTTCAAGCGAGCGGAAGTAACCCTATCTGAAAACGATATGATATACACAATGAAAATAACGGGGTTATGTAAGTCTAAGCAGTGTTATAATATTTTTCGAGGATACGCTCAAAAACGAATTGGAGTTGACGGTTTAACGATTCAAATCCAAATACGAGACACTCGTACTGAAAATCACGAATCAGTCAAACGCCCTTTAAACGGCAAACGACGAAGAGAAGTACAGAAGGATTTGAGAGCAGAAGGGTGTTCTGAGTGGCGAAAAAGACAGGCAAGAGAGACCATGCGGCTTGGCGAAACCGAACCACCGACTTTGCCCAATGGCGATGTACTTCGGCAAGCGCGTAAAGAAAGAGTTGACGCAGAGCTCGGAATAAAAGGAAATGATGGGCGAGATATCGTTCGAACGATAGAGGAAATGTCATTGAAACCCGAATACGCTGGATTAATACACGATATCGGATTACTGTCGTTTCATATCTGCTATAATACTCAAGCTCAATTGCATGCATACAAAGAATACTGTCGCTTGAATGAGAAATCAGTTATAAGTCTCGATTCGACAGGAAGTGTCGTACGAAGATTAGACCGAAGGGGTCAGAAGTCTGGTCACATTTTCTTATATTCGCTATTGTAATCAATTTCGACAACACGACAATTTCTTTTTACCAAATCGGAGAGACATACCACTGAATTTATTGAGCTTTGGTTGAGGCAATGGCAGCGAAGCGGTGCCCCCAAACCCAAACAGGTTGTTTGTGATTTTTCGCGTGCACTTTTGTGTGGCGTCAGTCTTGCCTTCAATAATCAGACTATTAAGTCATACGTTGATGATTTATTCAACGCAATATCAAGACCTTTGGGAGTCATAAAAAGACCGGACACGATAATTCGAGTGGACGTGGCTCATTTGATCGCTGCTGTGTGCCGTTGGAACTGCTGGAAGTCTGTTCGTCACATTTGTATTAAAGAATTCTTTGTTCGCTACATCGCATTGATGGTGGAATGTATAACGTTTTCTGATTTCGAGAAAATTTTTTACCTGACCTGTGTTGTGGGTTTACAAATCCATCAAGACGTTGAAATTGATTATTCGGAGATATTAACAGCAAAAGATGCAAGAAAAAACTAGAAGAAGAGATTGCTGTTCGTAATATGGAGGTGGAGTTTGATGTACAAAGTGCTATTGACGAGTTTGAAAGTCCAAAAGCTCAAACCATGACCAAATATGATGAATGAGGCGAAAACAGCAGTAGAATCGGTGACTGGGTCGACAGACACGTTACAAGGGCCAAGAAAGTACAACGTAACGGTGAAGAGTTGAATCCCTTCTTCTTACCTGAGTTCGTCAATATGCTTTCGTCGCGCGCTAAAGAATTTCCTTTGTGGACCAGCGTTGGTATAGATTACAGAACACCGCATGCAACTTCGAGTTATGTGGAAGGTTATTTTAACGACATCAAAACCCGAGTTTTGAAAACTGGACCGATGCGAGTCGATAAATTCATAATAAAGCATGTTTGTGACATCCAGGGTGCAATTTTGCTTTTCTCATCGCATATGATAAATTTCAACGCTGAACGATATGCACAGAGCGCCGCTGCAAAGAAAAAAGAAAGAGCAAAATGAACGAGCATCATGGCAAATTAGCAATGAATGTCAAGGAAGGCAAAAAATCAAATCCGTGCGATCAACGAAACTAAGAGCAGATGTTAACAACAATGAAAAGAAACTGTACATCGATCAATCATCATCGAGCAACAGGCAAGACTCTGACACGTCACCTGAGCAATCTGTTAAATTAAGAAAATGCAAACATACTGAAAGCCTATCATTCTCCAATGAAATACCAACATTGAAATACGACATCAAAGATTACTCTTGCGATTCAAATTTGCTCGCTACGGAAAATTGGCAAGAAAAATGTGACGTAGATGAGCTCGTTTTTGACCATTCATTGGACTCTGATATCAAAGATGTTTCATATTTTGTTGAAGTATCGAACGATAACGAAGTTTACCATGACGATTCAGATTTACTGGCTGTGGAGAATTGGCACGGAAAAGTTCAAGTGAATGATTATTTCGATTTTCACGATCCTCACGATCTCAACGTGGAAATTTCGAACGATCACAATGTTTACGAAAACACACGCAAGTTGACGGGGTTGTCCAGAGAACTTGAGATCACGAATAAGAATGTCAAGCCAATGAATACATCTTTCCTAGATCACTCCTATTCATCGATGAGTACATTGAAAACCGATTTGGCCAGCTCGAGTAATTTGAATGAAGAATCAGGTTCCATTCCATCCACACACCTCGTCGAAATCAAAAGAACTTGCCAGAGTGAAAAAAAAGAAGATAAGTAAATATTTTAAGGCGTATCCCGAAATCCGGCAAAGAAATGTTCTCGTCGGACAAAAGAAAAAGTCAGCTCTCTTACCGCACGGTTCGCTTCGTCCACCGATCAAAATAAAGGACAATAAAGAACAAACAAAGTCATATTCCGTGGCAAATATGCGCTTTCGATTCCATAGTGCATGTACTCATGACAGGAGCAATCGACGACGTTAATTATTGTGCCTACCTCGAAGCATCGGGCAATCCAACACTGCGACTTGTATATGATTTCATTCATAAAGGATTGACGCAAAACGTACTCCGCCAGAGAGTTTTAATACTCAAAATGTACTACGCTTGTAAACCCCAAGTACAAACACATCTCAGGGTGGTATCTTACAACATTGATGCACTCGACAATATTGCGAATGTTGTAAAAAAAATCTTAGCCACGGAGCCCAGTATAATAAACACAATAAAATATAACGGCTGCAACGGTAGATCATATCCAACGGTTGTACTAGAACCGAACCATGCAATTATTGGAAAAGAAGGCTTTGGTTCTCTGGAGAAATCCTTAGGCTTCCGATCCCCGATTTACCAAGTACGTTGTGGGGATCCGTGCTTGGGAAGGTACACGTGGATCAAGGAGCCAAGAAAACAGATTTTTATTGAGCTCGATATACGTCCGGACATTCGGTATCTGATGGGATTGACCTGCAGGATAGAGCAAATACCGACAACACTTCATCTGCAATACGACGAAGAGAAAATTTCGAGTACAGGTGTGTTGTTGTTGTTGTTGTTGTTGTTGTTGTTGTTGTGTGTATGTGTGTGTGTTGGGCACAATGACTTATTTTAAATTTCCAGATATATATTTTTAATCGGGTAAAAAATTGATTAATAATTATTGTTTTCAGGTCTGGAGTAGTGGCATATCTATCGGGGCACTACATTGCATTCTGCGTTCCAGCGGAGTTTGGGAAAAGTACGATGACTTACGAAAGGAGGTCCCTAAGTGTGGGGCAAAAACTATTGCAAATCCACATCTTGCGGTGTACATACAAATATAAAGGTAATATAAAAATTGAAAATATATATATATCGCTGTACTTTAGTACAAAAATGCTTCACTTTGTTTTGGATGAAAATGATTTATATCGTATTATCGTGCGCTATCGTGAGATTGCTCGTGTGAATGGCCGCAAATTCTGCTATATGGACTTACTGTAAACTTATAACTTATAAAAGCTTGTAAAAAAGGAGCTGCGTGGGGACATAAGTTTATCCAACATTTCGTTGTAATGATTACAATTAACAAGCATTGGGAGCTGATATCTATTCCAAAATTTTACCCGACACACTCTATATATACATATATATAGAGAGAAAACTCGTCGCGATTTGTTCTTTCTCTCTTTTTCTGTTCTCTTTCGATGTTGCAAGAAAGAAATTAGCTTTAAATAATAATGTAATTGTTGCTGCGAATAGTGTCTCATTACATGATATGAACCAAAGTAGAGGCTCTGTCGAGAAGGGGATAAGGGAAACGCGAATAATGAATCGATGCGGTAGATGAACAGCATTACACACGTATATAATATGTAAATTGTAATTAAACTAATCTCTCTGTGTGCGCGCTTGTTTTGTTTTTTTTCTTACTTGCGTAGAATGATAATTTAACTGTTTATTTTTTCAGTAGTTGTAAATATTGTTAGAATTAAGGAGGTCGCAAAAATGGTACACTACTATTATATATATCTAATATATACACACATAATAGCCACTTGGCACTAAACAGAGACCAAAGAAGAGAAAGAAGACGAAAAAAAGAAAAGCTTTCTAATTTTTCTTTAGTAATCTTTCATACGCGATTATGAAAGATCTTAATTTTATGAAAGAATTGTATTATTATTTATAGATAGTGGTCGTATTTTGTTCTGACAGATACCAATGGAATATAATACCAAAGCATAATTTAAGGACATTGCAATCTTTTCGGTCAATTCGATTGTAACTGTATGATTTTGTATACACTGAATGTATATAAACGAACACACAGTGATCGATATAATTTTCTATTATTCCACTTTTTTTCTTAATTTATACATTCTACACGTATGCCGGCATTGCGAATAAAATAATTAATATTCTTTTTCTGTGATTATATAATATAATCGCTTCGCTATACAGCTATGAATAATTATCGCAAATCACGTTCCTTTCAATTCCTCGTTCAGTCAGTAGTTAAACGACGAGCAAGATATTTACCTCCTGCATTTACAATTAATCGTTTTTCAGTTTATTTTGATTATATCGATTCTCTCATGAGAGCGTTGAAGTTTGAATATCCGTAAAAAAAAGAAATTTATTATTATATATATTATTTTGTGTACACTGAATGTATATAAAGAAACACTGTGGTCGATATAATTTTCTATTTATTTCTGCTATTATTATCAGTAGGTATAATTGACGGATTCTAATCCAGGTCCTCCGAGGGGTGAGCGGGGTGCGGGGGTATCTCTGTGGCACGGGGGCTGACGTCATGCGGGCGGGGGACGCTCGGTTTCGACGAAAGGTAGGGGGGGGGGGTCCTGAACGTGATATTCGACCGTTCGTAAACAAATAGATGGAATTATCTTTTTTTTTTGATATTTTTTATGAAAATTTATGAGGGATCTTGGGTCCGACGCTGCGGTTATCGACGAACGTGTCAGGGCATAGATTTTCGTAGGTGCAAACAAAATAGCGTCGATGTTCGACTGCTCGAATTTATAAACGGATAACGCCCGATTTTATTTCTACAATATTCCATTGTGGAAATTTTGAGAGGGATGGGATTAAAGCTTATGGAGAGAGGGTCTGTCTCCGTGTCAAAAAGTCTTTAGCATTCATGCAGTGAAGAGTAAAATCAAAGTGCGTAAATAAATATTGAAGAAGGAGAAATGAATATTGGAGAAAATGAAGCGGATGTCATCGACAATAGAGAAGAAGAATCATCCGATGATGAAATGAGAATTTTAGAAGACTCCGATTACGATAGTGAGTGCAATGAGGAGGAATTCTGTGAAAAACATGTGAAAATTTTAAAACGTGCTGATGTTCGCGACATTGACGAACTTCAAAAAATGTGTTCCATTTCATTTTATTATGAAATTGACAATGGTGACAAATTTTGCACAGCGTGTTTCCTGCGAGTGAATGACACGTTTTCACGTGCTCGTGCTGTACGCACACATGAGACTGAGCGATACGTTCTACTTGTGGAAGATAGATGCTGTGAATGTGGAGGCTCAGTGTCTCAAATAACATCATGCAGTCTGTGCCCTATTTGCAAACAATAAACTTTTAAAAATTGAGACACATTTAAGTGAAATATTTAAGTAGTTTCCGATGTGCAGGAATTGGTAAGTATCCCTTTTTAAATTAAAAGTTAAGAAAATGCTAATATTTTTTTCTATGTTATAAAGGAGTCTTACATTTGCTGCCCGCCATCCATGCCAATCAGATTCAAGGCGGGTGTATCTGCTCCAGCCTCATGGCCTCGGGACCATCACCACCACTGTCGCGCCCCCTCCACAACCTTTTTTTTATTTTTATATTATATACTTTTATATTCATTTATATTTATTTTAAGTTTTATTAATATATTATCCTTATTTTAAATTTTAAATTCACACACACACACACAAATGTAAATATACACATTAAATAAAATTATTATTGTAAAAAAAAGTGTATTTTAAAATTCCTTATCTCTCTCCTCTCCTCTCTCTTTATCATTTGCCGCGCTATCTCTTTCTCGCATGCATCTCACGCTATATCTCTCTTGTAAACGCCTCACGCTATCTCTTTCTTTTAAGTGCTAGCTCTCTCCCTAGCCTCCCTCCCTCTCTACCCGAGAATGCTTCCCAGCATCACGAAACGCGCTTCGCCTCGAGACCCCCTATGACGTCATCCCCGCAAGGACTGCAACGAGTGGGAGCTATGTATTTGAGCTGGGACTGTTTATGGGTGGGAGAGCGCGCGAATGGAAATGCGTGTGAAGAAATTATTTTCTAAAATGAAATAAGCATTTTTTTTAAATATTAATATAAATGTTTATTAATAAGTGTGTATTTTATTACAAGCATCGTGAAGAATATCATTTATAGCGCAAGTTAATAATTCGCAATCTATTAGTGATTCGCCGTCAAACGCATCACTTTCGCGTATCACTTTTGCAGCATTGCATACTATTAAGAATAGCTGAGTTCAGCGCATTTTTGTTGGCGAGTGTACAGACACATATTCCTCTCCGTGAATGTACAGAAAATGAGTCGAGCGCGACTCGGGTAACTTCGGCAGCTCTCGTGTCTCTAAGCGAGCCCGAGTGGCAATTATACTGGGTTAGTCTCAAGTCTAATGCCGAGTAGAAAGCACGCACGGTACAGTTTATTAAGAAATAAAGAGAGTTCACTTTTACATTACACCGTCTTAATCATTCCTCAGCCCGTTCACACAATCCTGCTTTAACAGGTTATGGGCCCAGCTAACGGTTAACTGTGGAAAATTGTGTGAACGCTGTAAGAATTATTCGGGGAGTCGCACGTGGCGCGGAAAGGAAGTCGGCCATTGTTCGAGTGTCGGTGTTAACGTGTTGGAAGCGTGCGAGCAATCGAATCCGTGATGTCTGTCGGAATCTCGGTGAAGGGTGTGAAGCCCTTCGATGGAACGAATTTCCAGGGCTGGAAAGCTCAAGTGAACGCGTTATTTGTCTTGAACGATGTTCTTGACATCGTAGACGGCACGAGGGAAGAGCCAGCTGCGGGAGCGGGACACGCGGCCGCGTTGAAGAAAAATGTGAAAGACGACGCAACGGCGAAGTTTATAATCCTGTCAAATCTCGACGAAGCTCAACAAGTGTGTGTGCTATCGTGCATTTCTGCGAAAGAAATGTGGAATAAACTGTGTTTAATTCACGAGCGGAAGACGGCAACAAATAAGCTGGGTCTGCTGCAACGATTTCACGCGTATCGGATGAGCGAAGCGGATACGGCGGTACAGCACGTGGCCAGGGTAACGAACATGGCGAGTCAGCTCAAGGACATCGGCGAAAACATATCGGACGCCACAGTTATGGCAAAAATTCTCGCTAGTCTGACCACGAGGTTCAGCACGCTGCAGGTGGCGTGGGACAGTGTCGACCCTGCACGACAAACTCTCGATAATCTGCAGGAAAGGCTGATTAGAGAGGACGCGAGGCTAAATAGCTAAGTAGACGAAGACGCTTCGGAAGCGTTGGCCGCGACGGCCAAAAATCGACGTCCGCGAGGAGCGAAAAGTGCCGAGAACAAAAAGACTAAAAATAAAAAGGAAACAAAGGAACTAAAGTGTTACAAGTGTCAAGAGATGGGACATATCGCAAGTCAGTGTCGAAACAAACGGAAGCCTCGTGACGACGGCGAAAAATCCCGCGACTGCGCATTCATAGTGGAAATGGGTAAAAGTTCGGTCGCGTCGGGTTCGAAAAGTGCCGAAAGCGCTCATGTACTGTGGACGCAAAATCGCGTAATGACGGCCGACCAAAGTGAGGCCTGGCTGATCGATAGCGGTGCGTCGAGGCATCTAACCTACCGACGTGACTGGCTCACCGACTACAAGACGGACAACACTGGCGCTACGATATTACTCGGTGATAATCAGATCTGCAACGTCGCTGGCGAAGGCACGGTGCGAATTACAAAGCTTATCGATGGTGTGTGGCACGACGCGCTAATCGAGAAAGTGATGCACGTTCCGAAATTGCGTAAAAACTTATTCTCCGTCGGAGTGTGTACGAAAAAGGGATTCGTAGTGCAATTTAAAAATAATCGAGTCAAAGTGGTGCACGATGGCAAGGTGCTCGCGACGGGCATGAAGCAAAGCAACGATGTGTATCGCATGTTCTTCAAGGTCGCGAAATAAGGAAGCACCGAAGAAGCGAACATAGCTACGACGAATTTAACCGTGTGGCACGAGCGATTGGGACACGTCGGGAAGCGCGCGATACGCGAAATGGCCGAAAAAGGACTAGTGAGTGGAGTGTCAATTACGGACAAAAATGACGTTTTCTGCGAACCGTGTCAAATGGGGAAATCGCACAGGCTACCGTTTAACAAGAAAGTGGAGCACAATAAGAAAATCAAACCGGGCAAGAAAATGCACTCGGATGTCTGCGGGCCGATGTCAACGAACTCAGTCGGAGGATCGAGGTACTTCTTAACCTTCAAGGATGAAGCGACCGGCTACAGACATGTGTACTTCATGAAGAAGAAATCCGAGGTGTGCGATAAATTCAAGATCTTCGAGAAGATGATCGAGAACAAGTTCGGTCGAAAAATGAAAACACTACGCTCGGATAATGGTCGGGAATTCTGCAACAAAGAACTGAACGATTATCTCGAAAAGCGTGGAATCCAGCAAGAAACGACGGCGCCGCATAATCCGGAGCAAAATGACAAAGCCGAACGAGAAAATCGAACGATAGTCGAAAGTCCGCGCACGATGATAATCGCGAAAAATCTACCGTTGAACCTATGGGCAGAAGCAGTGAATTGTGCAGTATATGTTCTAAACCAAACTGTGTGGACGAGTGGTGCAGTAACGCCGTACGAAGCTTGGGCTGGAAAAGCTCCAAATCTGAAGCATCTACGAATTTTTGGGTCGGATGCGTACGTGCACACTCCCAAACAATTTACGCGAAAATTCGATGCGCGAGCAAGCAAAAAGATCTTCGTCGGGTATACAAAGGAATCGACGAATTACCGGGTGTACGATCCGGAATCGAAAAAGGTCAGCATAGCTCGCAATGTTGTGTTCAACGAGAAAGTGGGAGCGTTGTCAGCGAAAGAAGTAGAGAAGGAAGAAGAAAACGAAGTAATTCTTCCACAACCGCAAGCCGAGGACAAGAATGAGTACGAGAACGGGAACGTGATCGACGCCGAAGGAGACGACGGCGACAATGAAGAACGAGAAGAAGAGGACAACAACGAGGCCGAGGAACGAGAGAACGAGCCAGCACAAGAAGGTCCAAGAATCCTGCGAGATCGCTCGAGAATTCAGACTCCGAGCAGGTACCGGCACAACGCAAACGTTGCCGAGTACATCGAACCGATGACTTATGAAGAGGCTACGAATAGCACTGAAGCCGCGCAGTGGGCGTGTGCTATTCAAAACGAGTTCAAAGCGCACGAAGAAAACAATACGTGGAAACTCGTGAAAAGAACGCCGGAAATGAGACTGATTGACTCGAAATGGGTGTTTCGGGTGAAGAAGGATGCAGACGGGAAGTCGCATCAATTCAGGGCACAATTGTGTGCAAGGGGCTTCCGACAACAAGAGGGGATCGACTTCAAGGAAACGTTTTCTCCAGTGGTGAGATATGACTCACTGAGAGTATTGCTGGCGATAATCGCTGCGAAAAATCTCGAAGTAATGCAGTTTGACGTACAAACGGCATTCCTATACGGAGAGCTGGAAGAGACGATATTTATGGAAATCCCGGAAGGACTCAAGGTGAAAGAAGATCCCAGGAACGTCGCATGCAAGCTCGAGAGGTCTCTCTATGGGCTAAAACAGGCTCCGAGATGTTGGAACCTGAAATTCACGAAATTTCTGAACGAGTACAACTTCAAAGAGTGCGAAGCAGTCAAGTGCGTGTTTATCGGGAAATTCAAGGACGACGTAGTGTATTTGGCAGTATTTGTCGACGACGGCCTGATCGCTTCGAACAATGTAGAGACTCTTAAGATAATAATTCAGCAACTAAACGAAACTTTTAAAATAACAGTCGAGAATTCAAATATCTTTGTCGGGCTGCAAATCGAACGCAATAGAGAGCGAAAAACGTTAAAGATTCATCAGAGCGCGTACACGCGAAAGATAATCAAAAAGTTCGGAATGGCGAACGCGAAAACGGTGAGTGTACCGGCAGATCCGCACGCAGCACTATCCCCAACCGAGGAGGATGACGGAAAATTGAATAACGTGCCTTACCGCGAGGCAGTAGGGTCGTTAGTTTTCTTAGCGGCCGTATCGAGACCAGATATCGCGTTTGCGGTAAACTCAGTAAGCAAATACTTGAGCAAACACAATGCGACACACTGGCGAGCAGTAAAGCGAATATTCGCGTATCTACAAGGCACGAGCGATTACGGTATCAAGTATGGAAGCGGCGGTAGCGAAGTAGCATTAATAGGTTTTTCGGACGCTGACTACGCCGGAGATATCGAAACGCGAAGATCCACGACGGGATACGTCTTCTGTCTCGCGAACGGGGCCGTCACGTGGTCGTCGCAGCGGCAACGACTGGTGACGCTAAGCACGACGGAAGCCGAGTACGTGGCTGCATCGACAGCAGCACGAGAAGCAGTATGGATAAGAAAGTTACTATCGGACATCGGATGTCCTTGTGATAAAGAGACGATTCTATACGTCGATAACCAAAGCGCGATTCAACTAGTCAGAAATCCAGTATTTCACAAGAGAACAAAGCATATAGATGTCCATTTTCATTTTATCCGGGAAAAAGTAAACGAAGAAAAAATTAAAGTCGAGTACGTTCCGTCCGAGAATCAACGCGCGGATATATTCACGAAAGCACTGCCACGAGACCGTTTCAGAGATCTGTGTTTTAAACTAAACATGATAGAGATTCACGAGAAACGCTTGAACGGCGGTAGTATTAAGAATAGCTGAGTTCAGCGCATTTTTGTTGGCGAGTGTACAGACACATATTCCTCTCCGTGAATGTACAGAAAATGAGTCGAGCGCGACTCGGGTAACTTCGGCAGCTCTCGTGTCTCTAAGCGAGCCCGAGTGGCAATTATACTGGGTTAGTCTCAAGTCTAATGCCGAGTAGAAAGCACGCACGGTACAGTTTATTAAGAAATAAAGAGAGTTCACTTTTACATTACACCGTCTTAATCATTCCTCAGCCCGTTCACACAATCCTGCTTTAACACATACATCTATGATGTCATTACGTTGTAAAACAGCTACAAATTTTTCAAACTTTTCATTAACATTATACGTGTTTTCGGATAGCCATGAATACATATGACGTATACAATTTTCAAAGTCGAATAAATGTAGAAAAGTTGATGGTTGCATATACAAAGAATTATTAAATAATGTCATTTTTATAATTTTTGAATTAGACATTTGAACCACTTCAAGTATCATATCTCGAATCCATAATGGAGTTTCAGCTGATTGTAATCGCTCGATGTCCGCTCGTTTCTGCATTAGCAATTTCCATGTTTCAATAGATAATATTATTCGATTGCCTCGATTATCGCAGAGAGCCAGTTCCACATATGATGCAGCTCCAACGCTGATTCCAATCTCTAAATATTTATACGAAGTCGGGGTTAAGGCATATTTTCTTCCAAGTATACGAACCGCATGACGAGGCCCGGATGAAATGCTATAAAAAATATTTTAATAAATTATAAGGAAAATATAAAGTATAAAATATACAATGCTTTATCGAAACTTACTTGTTCCATTTATTTGTGGGAGTTTTACCATCCTGAATCGGAACGTAATTCATACTGCTTCTTCCAGTCGAGAACATTTCTCTAGATTGTGAAAAGTGAACCACCAATGTGAACAGTTGACGAATCGTATAAAAACTAACCGTATACGTGATGCTCTTTTTCCAAAAGTAGTGGGGGAGATTAGTAATAAATGTGGTGGGAGAGTATCTGGGAGTGCTTCTAGCGCTCTGAAATTTAGAAGAAGGGAGAGACGGCGCTTGGATAAATAAGAATTCTTAGAAACGACTCGCGGGGGAAAGAATGGGGGGGGGGGTAGTAAGAGATAAAACATATTAATGTTTAAATATTTTATTTTTCCAAATATTGCAATTCTTTTTGGCGTTGTGACCACCAGTTAAATATTTTGAATACATTTTGTAATGCGCAATTCTTAACATGTTTTCCACATCGCATAGTATTTTTAACATCTAGATTATTTAGAGACTCGATATCGTCGTAATCAGCATCCAAGGTCTCGATGATTAAGTTTTCCTTCGCGTTATCATCAAGCATATTAGCCAGCCATTCTCGTTTCTGGCGTCCCTTAACATATACGGTACACGACATTTCATCATTATCTTCAACCACAGCTGCTGTAATCAATCGTTTTGCCATGCTGTACGCAACGATTCCATCCTCCCATTGCAGTCCATGATGATTCGCCATCAACCATAAAACTTGAGACTTTTCAGATTTTGTAAGGAGATGCCATGGTACAGGACTCCGAAAAATGTAGTGTGCGAGAACAGTTCCCCTCCTCAGCACCGCCACCTCCTTCACGATCAATCGGTTATTGATGATGAATCCTTGTAGATCCACAAACGTTGGTACAGACATGATGAGATCTCCCTCTTTGATGCGTCAGTCGAGAGGAATGACAACCATCTCACAAGACTTTGATTTATATCCTGCTCCTCTTCCCCCTCTCTAAATTGTTGTCTAAACTCGGTGTTATCGCGAACACTTAGGTGATTTTGCGCACAACGTTGGTCAGCGGGTTGTATTGGATCATGCGATCGTGTATGATGAGACAGTACGCAGTGGTATTATCAGGCACATTCTCCTTACATTCAAATTCCAATCGCACATCCACTGTTGCACTCTTGACTGATTCGTTTTGTCGAGAACAATCGATGATCACGAATGGACCGTTAAGTAGAAACATTGTGAGGGTGAGATTCGGCTCGAGATACGCGTATCCGTAATAGTCTTTGGAGAAACGCGTGTACGCGTCGTACAGAATCGACCATCTGTTTTTATCGAAATCCAGATTCATGTAGTCGTACGGATAATATTCCGAATTCAGATAGAGTTTCACATTGGTTAATTTGCAGTGGTCGAATTTACTCGTATCCTCAGCCATGACGTTCTTCTTGCCTGTTTGCAGAGCAAAGATAACGTATCGCGGCTTCTCCAGCTGAGTTGCGGTCTTAATGGCCCATGAATGCTTGGTTGTACGCTGCAATAGCGGAAACTCATACAGATCCCACGAACGAAAACCCATGCTGAGGTAACGTCCGCTTTCCAGAGCGCGCAGCATAGACAACTTCTTAATTTCACTCAACAACACGTGTGGCATTCGCCATTGTATCTTGAATATGTTGATCTCAGGTCGCAGCGCAGAATCTCCAACCAGACAATTGTTGTCGTTGCGCGATCGTATTAAGATCAACTCGTGACGAGCGTTAATCACCACGCGTCTGTAATCCTCGCAAAATCCCAATAACATGTAGAGCGGTACGCAAAAATTAAAGTATCCATTCACAGTAATTGGATCAGTCCAGCTGGCGTTACTCATAATCATGCTTCTATCGAATGTCATTGTTACATAGTTTTTGAGCGCACTTGTTATTCCCACGTTTCTGTTGCGATCAATCTCCACGCCATCAAGTTCGTATCGAATCTCATCAAACATGAATGCGGCACAATTATTTCCCAGCGCCACAGCAGATCCTTCAACTGGGTTGTTTATCTTCAGTTCTCCCTCGATGTATAGGAAACTCTCACACGGCAACGTATACAGATCCTGTTGTTGTATGGGTATTCTTATCTCGTCACTGTGTCCAAATGTGTTGGCAAACGGGTTGTACGCGTGAGTCTCAATCTTGACGATGCGATCGTCAAAGATTGGCTCGTCTTCGATGTTGAGAATATCAGTCATCGTTCAAATGTTTCGCACCGCAAATCCCAAAGATTGTAAAAACGCAACGTTTGATGCGTTCAATTTCTTTTTATTAGTGCAACCGGATGATTGGATATTAGCGAATACCGACGTTGTTGTCGCTGGCCTCGTAAAGATTGTGTTATCTCTCACGTCTTTGTTCAACACGAGCATCTCATACGCTGCATACGTATGTTATCACTGTCGCCGTCGTATGTGCAATCTAATGGTGATCTCTTCTCCTCGAAAATCGAGTAATCGTCCGTTTTGGTCGACAACACGTAACGTTAAATCCGTAATGCTCCGTACGATGATCGGTAGGTAAATGATGTGCGCCGGTGTTTCCGATATCTTATATCCTGGTGGTACCCTCGGTGAAAATTCATGTATCGTATGAACGAGTTTGCCGTTGCTGTACGCACCCGCGGTCACGTTATACTCTACGCGGATAATGTTCACGTTGATAATGTTAATCGGCGTGTTCGACTCGTACCATTTTCGCGGCTGCAGTATACGGCTCGAGAATTCTAGTAGCGATCCAATGTTGTTAGGCTTGCTAAAATTTATTCTGTAGGCGCATTTAATCTCGCTCCTCATCGTATTGTAATTAGCCCGGAGCACTATCGGCCATTCTCCATCTTCAAAGTCACCGTCGTCAGCGTGTTTTTTATCGTCGTCACGAACTGCATGTCGCGGACGTTTTCGTGAAATTGTATGTTTCAAAAATTCATATATCGCTTGCAGCTCGTACGATCCCTCGGGAATCATAATTTCCGCGTCATCTTTGCCAAAGTAAAATTTATTATTCGAGGAATTCACGTTCGATATCGTGTGATAACTCTCAAAATCCGCTAGACCGAGCTCGTATTCACCATCGCTCAAATCTACGGTGGGGGAGTAGTTTACCGCGAGAACGCTACTCCTCCCAGTCAGCGTGAATGTCATAGACATGTTGACCAAACTGTTTAACGAATACTAAGTTAAATAGCGCAATGTCTGTCTTTAAATTCGCGTACATCGACCGTTTGGAGAAACTGCAAACACAATTGTCCGCAGATGCTCTGATCGTAAGTTTGAACAGGTGTGTGATTATATTCTATTTTCATCACATTTAAATATCGCACCAATTCATTCGGTGGTCGAAGATTGCCGAAACTGTCGAAATATATAGCGCGATTCCCTCTCTTTGCGTATGCCACCCAATGAGTACCAGGTCCTTTGGTGTTATCCAAATTTACGATGCCGCTCTCATTTCGATATATACCACCGATCGGTAATGAGTCACGCATGAAAACACCTCTAAAATATAGAATGTACATACGTTTTGCTAGTTGCAGCAATTGTATGTTGGTAGTTACACCCTGTGGCAATTTTAACGTCTCTTTGACGTTTTTTTTTTCTCGTTAAGATTCCTCGTCCGTATTTGTATGGCGCAAGATACAATCCGTGACCTTCCATGGCGCGATTGTGACGTAGCATCTCTTGCATCTGATGTTGCGCGGCTTTTCCATCGTTCACCATCTTTGCTACGCCAGCCGCTCCACCGATCAGGGATCCGAGCGCACCCAACATTGGTAGAATCGGCAATAGACCGCCGCGTTTCGCTGCCGGAAGTATTCGTTTTTTCACCGTCTTTTTCTTCGTCTTCTTCGTCTTCAGACCCATACCGAACTTTGTCTTGGCTTTCATCGCTGTCCAGACAGCTGTGGCTGCGGCTCTCTCACCGAGAGTCGAATCTCTTGCAATGATGCGAGTTTGCGCTCTCTTGGCGAGTATCCTATCCGCCGCGTGTCTTTCGGCTAGATTGTTACTCAACCTTTATGTGTTCCGACTGTCATCAACTTTATGTGTTCCGGAAGCTTGTCCCACAGTAGCTGCACGTAGTGACCAAAGTTTTGCAACAAAAGTGCTTTCGGCACAAACTGCAACTGCTCGGCGGTAAGCGTGAGAATATCTCTCTTGTCCGTCAAAAGAAGAAACATTTTCAAGACTGTATGATTTCACTTCGATGCACCTCTATATATATAGGCAGGCGTTCGATCCAATCGTATAAAAATAAGAGGGAGTATAAAAATAAGAGGGAGTATAAAAATAAGATTCGTGCGACAACCTTTGACGATACGCGTGACGAATTGCGACGACAGATTACGATCGATGGGGGACAACGCGGAGATGCGCAGACACGGTACGATGCTACCGACTACTATACGCGCGATCGTTCGCGGCCCTTCGAATTACGGTAAAACCAACGTTCTGATAAGTCTACTGGAAAGTCCGCACGGTGTACGTTTCGAGAACGTGTACGTGTACTCGAAGTCGCTGCAACAGCCGAAATATCAGTATCTGGATAATTTGTTGACGTCGATCGACGAAATCGGCTACTTTACGTTCTCCAATAACAGTGACGTTATTCCACCGAGCGAGGCACGTCCAAACTCGATTTTCGTCTTCGATGATGTGGCGTGTGACAAGCAAGATACGATAAGAGAGTACTTTTCAATGGGGCGCCATTCGAACGTCGACTGCTTCTATCTCTGTCAGACGTACGCGAGAATACCAAAACATCTTATACGCGACAACGCGAACCTGCTGATCATGTTTAAGCAGGACGGTACCAACTTGAAACATGTGTACAACGATCATGTGAATACCGATATGTCGTACGAGGATTTCAGTGAATTATGTCGTACTTGTTGGCAGCAAAAGTATGGATTTCTAGTGATAGACAAGGACAGCTCGCTTACGAACGGGCGATACAGAACAGGATTTAACGTGTTCGCGATTCCACAAAACGATTAGTCGTTGCCCGATACTCTGTCGAGAGGGGTGAAACGCGAGCGCTCGACACTCTACCGACATGGCTGAGAGCGATAATATTCGCGAGCGTGAAAAGATTGCAAGGAAGATTGCGAAAACGAGTGAATCGATCCGCAAAAAACATCGCGCTTTGAAGACCGGTAAGATCGATGACGATATCGCGGTCAAGACCCACTTTAAGCCTATTATCGAACCGCTACAAAAGATTGTCGACTCGAGCCTGATTGCGGTGAAAAACGAGCCGGAAAGTAACGCTGACGCGAAGATTAAAACGTTACCCATCAAGCGGCATGAGGAGGAGGAGGAAGAGGATGAGGAGGAGGAGGATGTGACACCGAAAAAGAGGAAACGATTGAACGCGAATTGCTCATCGATGTCGCGTACATCTGATCGATCGAAACAATCGGACGCTTTATTGGATGAACCACCGATAACCTCTACACCGTTCGCGACAACAAGAATCGTACAACCTATGATACCCGAAACACGTGCAAACGATGTTTTTGAAACAACGGGCAACTCGCTCGAAACATCGTTTGTTCGAAACAGGTTACAAACGTCGGAAGGTCAAGAAATGTTGCGAAAGCACTTGGGGCCACTGGGACAAGAGTACATGAGCACTCTCCTCGGTGGCGATGAAAAAAAAGAGATCGATCACGTGTACGGTGTCTATTTCGACAAGGATGAAATGCTGCTCGGTAACAAACGATTCGACATCGACAAAGATGACTCTATAATTATAGACAAAGTGAGGTACATTGGCACACCTGGATTATACGAGTTGATTTTCAAGAGAATTCCCGATGACATTATTTACACGGAGGACGATATGCAAAAATACAAAAGCATATTATTGGTGACGAACGCGCATAAACGCAATTATGATGCGCAAGGTCAATTAAGAAGCAACAGGGGATACAAGTACAAACAAATAATCGCACCGTTGATGTCGATCGAACCGAAAAAGAAAATATCTGGAAAGGGAGTATCCATGCCTCGCGCAATGACGCTAACCGACAATAAGATCGATTACGTGCACTGGGACGACCCCAACGAGTTAGTGGATCGCCTACGATTGCTCGACGCTTCGCGCCATGCTGGTCACAACGCTCACGACAACGAGATCCTGTCGATCATCGAGGAACTTCGCGAAGTTGGCATTATTATAAATTAAACGGTGTCTCGACAAAACTAATCAGTCGATCAGCGTCACTCGCATCGAAAAAAATGCCTATCAACAAGTTTGGATTATTCGAACAGAGAAATGATGCAACCGACACATGCGATCATAGATTGGTAAGAAGTTACGTGCGCGAAAACGCTCTGTGTCGCGTCGCTACGGACTATGATGCGAGATCGCGCAAGATTCGCCGTGTAGCGCAACCTGAAGCTGATACTGATGCCGTCAACAAACTGTACCTGGAGGAATGCATTAAAACGTTGAGGCATCAACAGAAAGAATTAGATGAGAGGCTGACTGCGCTTGAGAAGAACGTGCGAGCGTTACAGACTGCGATAAACGAGCTTCGACGTGCGGCTAACTCAGAAACGACTATCAACCTGAATGAGTAGCAGTGAACGGGTTAGGAGCAGCTATCGAACGGTTATCGAACATCTACGAAGGGCTATCGAACGACTACGAACAATTATCGAACAGCTACGAAGGGTTATCGAACTGCTATCTAACTACAATGAGTGGTAGTGAACGACCTAGCAACAGCTGCGAACGGCCTAGCAATAGCTGCGAACGAGGCTACCAACATCTCAAGCAGGGCTGCGAACGAGGCTACGAACAAGTCATCGACGGCTACATGCGAGGCTACAAACAACTCAGGAACGGTTGCGAACGGGTTAGAAACGGCTACGAATGGGTCAGGAACGGTTACGAACGGGTCAGAAACGACTGTGAACAAGGCTGCGAACGGGTCAAGAACGATTTTCGAATAGGTCAAGAACGGAAGTGAACAACACAAGAACGGCTACGAACGGCTCAAAAACGGCTATCGAATGGTAGCGTATGGTCAAGAACGGATCAAGAACGGGTAAAGAACGGCTACGAACGGATCAAGAACGGGTAAAGAACGGGTAAAGAACGGCTATCGAACGGAAATGAGTGATAAAATGAACAATGACAACAAACAGCGATCGAGAAAAACCGGTGAAGCGAAAAAACAACATAGTTTAGAGAAACGGCAGTTGGTGAACGAACTGCATGCACCGGCGAGAAAAAATTTTCCCCGAAGACATGTCATAGTGCGGGGATACGATGACCTGTGGCAAGCTGACATCGTCGAGATGCGTCCGTATTCCCGTTTCAACAGAGGTTACCACTACATACTCACCGTCATCGATGTGTTGAGCAAGCACGCGTGGACTGTACCACTCAAGAGTAAAGGTGTAAGCGAGACAGCTGACGCTATCACCGAGATAATTCGAGATAGCAAGAGATGCCCGAGAAACATACAAACCGATATGGGGAAAGAATTTTACAACGCTGACGTGCAACGGCTTATGCGGAAACATGACATCAATCACTATTCCACATATTCGGTGTTGAAGGCATCGGTCGTCGAGCGATTCAATCGCACACTGAAGAACGATATGTGGAAGATGTTTACGCTAAACGGAACTTACAAGTGGATCGACGCGTTGCCGCGACTCGTATCGGATTACAACGCGCGCAAGCATCGAACCGTCGACGTTACCCCCGCGATCGCTGAACGACTCTTGGCTACCGTGTACAATCGCGTAAATATTGCGGGTCTGGCAAAGTTCAAAGTAGGTGACCCGGTACGCGTTAGCAAGTACAAGACACTTTTCGAGAAAGGTTACACGCCAAATTGGACAACCGAGGTGTTTAAGATTGTTAAAGTGCAGCATACTAATCCCGCAAGCTATCTACTCGAGGATTATCGTAAAAAATCTGTCGCTGGAGCGTTCTACGAGCACGAGTTGCATCGCGCGAATTATCCGGACGTGTATCTCGTGGAGAAAGTATTGCGCAGAAGAGGTGACGAAGTTTACGTGAAATGGCTGGGATTTGACAATTCGCACAATTCTTGGATACATAAGGACAATGTGATTTAATTCATACAGATTGTATTTATTTGTTAATTTATGGAAAAAATATACAATGTGTACAACATATATATAAAGTATTTGAAATATGAAGATATACAAAATCTTTATTAATACATCCTGTCCAATAATCGTTACAATATATGAAATATGAAATACAAAATAATCTTTATTAATATATCCTATCCAATAATCGTTACAATATATGAAATATGAAATATAAAAATAATCTTTATTAATATTCTATATTTATTAATATTACACACACATTACATTATAATATATTAAACACACACACACAAACACATTACATTATATTACATCATATTACATTTACAACGTAAATATAATATGATGTAATATAATGTAATGTATTTATTGTAATTACATTTATATCTTATAGTGTCCCCATGGTAATGTGTCGGTCGAATCAGGTACGATATACCGCTTGTCGTCGTACGGACTCAGAGCAATTTTCGTTTCGCGAATGGTGTATACTTTATGCAGTTTTGATCTTATACAAGACTGCTGTCGCGTCATTTCAATTACGTCATTCAGGCACTGTGTATAATCGTCAAATGTTATCGTTCTCGCGACAATGTTACTCTTAACACCTTTTACTTTTTTTGTATCAGTTTTACCATTTACTCGCAAAGCGTACATTTTTGCTCTGAGCCCTACAAATTCGGTCATTACCGCACCGTTATTTTCATCCTTCATTAGACCCGGTACTTTTTTATTCACAAGCGGTATACCGTACGCATTATTCGCAGCGTAATCGCTTGTATCAAATTTGACAATATCTTGTTTCAAATTTTCATATACGTCTTCGCATTTAATATGGTATATTAGACTATCTGTGTCGGTGTACATTATCCGACATTTGTCACGATACAGCGGTAACATATACGCGTGATGAAATTCGTACAAACATGTTTTGGAAATATCGAGTATGCACATGCCGACATAGACTGGTTTATAGAATTTCACTTCAAGTCTCCGTAATTCTACGGCAATTAAATTTTCTGAAAAGACGCTTCTACTATGAAAATTTGGTTTCGCTATCATTGCCTCTGCTCCGTATCGTCCGTCCCACTTTGTCAATAATTTTACATCGACACGATTACGCACATTTTCCATTGTTTTTCCAAATACCGCATTATTCATCAATTTATATAAATTTTTTTCAAAATAATTTTTAGCCAGTGTTCTAAATCGTGTGTTATGTTCAATGTAACCGCGGAGCCATGTGGATTGAACGAATTGTAATACGCGATGTATTTTTGTAACGCGAAGACCGTAACGCGTACATTGCTGCAGGTTGCGATAATGTATGATGTAACACTTCTTATCATACAGAGTCGCGAGGAGCTTGGCCTCCCGCTTACCAGGTGGCTTGTCGCGTGTTGGGCAAAACGGCAGGTCAGTGTGCGTGTCGTGAAGATGCTGCGGATATTCTAAATCTACTTCGAAGATATAGCCTATATGCGAATCGGGAGCGATAGATGATATGTCAAAATTAGATATGTTGTCGACCCATCGAAAATCGGCATAAGGCAATGGCTGACACATTGCCCATCCGTACAAATTATTTACATCATAATACATAAGATACGATGATGGTTTCGATGGGTCGTATGATTGCATGTACTTGTTATTAGCGTGCGCATATCTGTTTGAACATTGACTCAGTCCACCGCGTATACCGCGTTCGATAAACATGACCATATCGATGTCTGTAAGTAATTCGAACGTAATTTTCGTATGTTTTAGCATAGCATCCCACGTGTATCCGGGAAGAGTATAGTAATACGCGGGGTCAAGACCATAACTTTTAATACAACTATCGCGGAAATTCTCAAAAATATCTGCTAATAACAAGACATCAATTTTTAAATACAGATCGCTATACTTGCCTAGCGTTTGAATGGAGAATCGTTGCCAAACATTCTCGGCGTGCGCGTAATCGCTCTCGGATACTGTGTCATCGGTCAAGGAACTGTAAAATGATTCGCGCGGTGGTAAACTCGTATCCTGCAACCTATCGACACAGTCAATATATTCGTACGGAAAGACGCCCTTCCGTGTTAATAAATTGAAATCTTCTGTCGATAAATTTTGAAATTGCGATTTTAAAATTTGGAGTTTATCTTTATTCAAAAACGATGCTAATTTGTCAAGACTGGCTGTAAGAAATTTATACGAATCGATGAAACGTAATTTAATTTGATTCTTATCGTCTGCAAGTTTAACATATTTTGTGAATGAAATATATTTTTCTTTCGTTATCGGTAGTAATTCGATATGCCCTTCGAACGCTGTAGCTATTTCCTTGATAATAAAATGCGCGTCATAACCGGATAAATTGTGAAATACTATTGGAATAAAAAATGATTCTTTATAATTTAGATTACAATTTGAGTGTGCGGGACCCCTGTATCGTCCAGTCAGATGGCAATGATCGCGTACGCGTGTATCGTCTTGCTCGAACAGTTTTTCACAAATGTGACAATGCTTCGCGCTGTGAAATTTTTCCCACTCATCCGATGTCAAATTTGCCATTGGGACACTTGTCGTTAAAATATTTTTTACACGCAGTGCTAAATTTTTTAATTCTTCAGCGAACCACGAAACGCAATCGACGCTATGGCAAGAATAATACGCGGATAACGAGTCGTCGTACGAACAATGTACATAATACCCGACGCTAAATACCTCGTGATGTTGGTATAAATTTTTTTCTTCTTCCTCCTTATCCGTCTTCGCCAAAATGCATTCCAAGTCGGCATATACGATGAATGGAAGCCGCTTTTTCCGATTAAAGTTGTTGAACGCGAGCCACTTGTTCTCATCGCTCGGTAACTGGATAGCGCAGTCGTTTATCTGCCCACAGTCAACCATGTGTGACTGCAACTTTTCTTTGTATCCGAAATAGTGCAAACATCTGCAAAAAAAAAATCACAATTTTATCTTTTATTCAAAGATTTTTAGAATTTATATATTACATTCTTATTAAAATATACATACCGATCACAGATATATTTCATGCATTTATTTTTGCTCAATTGTGAGCTGACAAGCCGTGATAGATTCTTGATCCACACGAAATGTCCAACGCTGTTGTCTCGCGGATCTTGCACGTACAGCAGGTTGACATGCTTTTCTTTCTTCTCTTCACCGAGATGTATCGGGACAATGTTATTCTCTTTTTCAATACTATATACATTTATCGAAATGTTATTTACACGTTCAAATTTTTTAATTTGATTAACAGTCACTGGAAACTCAATGTTCTGGAAATTCAGCACTGTTGTATAATGTGGGTACGATGATTCCCGTTCCGCGTGACATTCAGCGGGGTAGAGAGCAGCGACCACCGCCCACGCGAAACACGCATTGTCTTTAGATTGCACGTTTATCACCGCTCTTTTCATCGTTATTTCTCGCGGTAATTTAATATAGCATCCCGCGTGCATTGGATTATATTTGTTTATATTAATAATTAAATCGATTATTCGCGACAAAGTCCACCCGCTTTCGCGTTCCTGGAATTCTTCGAGCGATGTTAGAGTGGGCTCGATGACGCGGCGCTCGTACCACTCGCGTAAATCAGATGTGCGAAAGAGTTCATAGTTTCTCGTATTGATACTTTTGTCGGCGCTCTTATCACCCGACACAAACTCACCATTAAACACAGTGTTCACTTTGACATTAATGTGTTCTTGCATCATTTTCTGCACGTGTTCGAGCACAATGTCTTTAGCATTCTCGAGAAATTGTCGAGGTTCGATGTAATTATTGTTTATTACCGCACCGGTTAGTATACGGTTTTCGAACGCGGTATCGATCTCCCGCCAAACGAGTCTTCCCGCGTTATTGTCACCACTGTAATTACCACCACTAGGTATAAACCTTGTCTGCAATCGAATCTTTGCATTCTCGAGTCGCGCGATTCTAGCAACCAAAGATTGTCTATTTCCGATCGAGAGTCGCGGACGCTTGACACGGCTGCGTTCTTCGAGCTGTTCGATAAACTCTTCGCAACGCTGCAGCCATGCAAAATATTCACTCAAGGTAGTGACTTGGTGTGACAGCAGGTCGCGTTCGTTCTGTTCGATGTTTTCCATGTTTTTTTTTCTTTTTTTTTCTACTTTTATTGCGTACAAACTGGGCACATATTACACGACATTATTATATACAATGAATCCCTACAATTTGCACAGTATCGACCATCCACTGCATCGTATAATTTAATCACATGTTTCCGAACAGCATACATGTGCTCGAAGTCTTGAATAGAGATCATACACGAAGCACATAAAGCTAAAGCACCACCCGTTGAATAGTAAAAGTATATGGCGCAAACTTTTGTACGTCCATTTAGCGCAAGGATTTGCGAATTAGGCACTATCTTATCGTCATAATCTGTAAGGTCCTCACTGCGATCACTAATATAATCACTGTCATCCGACAACGCGTGATCTTCGTCAGACGACTCATCCGATATTGCTTCGAAATTATTAATTTCCATTCTTCACCCAAGCAACACTTTCAGACACTACAAAGTAACCGCTATACTTTTTCACCGATGCATGCGCTTTCAAATCATGTACTATGGTTTGACATGCTTTCAAAACATGTACTAAGATTTGACGCGCTTCCATCCACCTTATATTTCATCTAATCTTTACTTCTCTCTGTATTTATATGATGTGTATCGAGCGTTTTATCTCAGAAAAATAATCTCCATCCCTTATCGCTGGATTTTTTGCCGCTGGAGGGGGGGGCAGAGGAGCAAGGGCACAAAGCTGCCGAACATCGGCGCTGATACGTCTACATAAAAATTAAACTAAACATTTATATTAATATTAAAAATGCTTATTTCATTTTTTAGAAAATAATTCCTCTCATCTCTCTCTCCTCCTCCTCTCGTCTCTCTCCTCCTCTTCTCGTCTCTCTCCTCCTCTCCTTCGCGCTATCTGTCTCGCGTTCTCTCTCTCACGCGACGAGTGCGGCCCGCTGAGAGATAAATCGGACGGGAAAATAATCATAAAGTTAGGGTACTGCGCGAAGATCCTGCGCTACCTGCAAAACATGGTTTGTTTTTTTTTCTTCTCTAGTTTTCATCTCTTTCTGATATACATCCCTACTTTAAAATCTTTTTTCCGAGAGGATGTCCACTC